>LPNX010131840.1:0-104707 GCA_001517045.1 Pseudotsuga menziesii | reverse complement strand
CGCGACTGTAGGCCTGACAGCCGCGGGAGGGTTTTTTTTTTTTTCGATGAGGCTCCTTGGTGGGATTGACAGGATGCCGCAGGTGTTGTGGAGAGAGCGAGAGATCCCGGATGAGATCGTGACTGTTTTTCGAGAGGATCACCGGGTGCGATCGATGCTGGGACTATTCGGATTGCTGAAGTTCGCCGAGGTGCCTATGATGCGGTCAGCACCATTGCTGCTGAACCGATTGGTTGGTTTCTGGGAGCCAGACATACTGGCGTTCCGAGTGCAGGGTGAGAGGGTGGACCTCACCCTGACTGATGTGTATTTCTTGACGGGGTTGCCCTGCCTGGGGAGGGTAGCAGATACACAGCCGCGGGTGTCTGCGGACATGGATATGGATGACATGTTGGAGCGGTCCTGTGGGCCAGAGGCTCAGGTGCATAGGAATGCACTCTTGGTGAGAGACCTACAGGAGCCAGCAGTACGGGCCATGGCAGCATGTGTGGTGCATGTTTTGGGGTCCCAGTCACCGGAGAAGGTGTCTAGGGGACAGATGCAGCTCGTGGAGCGTGTACTGGCCGGGACTTATTATGCGTGGGGCTAGATGTTCCTGACTTGCGTGCAGCGGCAGCTGACAGCAGCGAAGGAATCTGGCAAGGGGTTCTGCTATGGTTCATTTGTATGTGCATTCTTTATGGAGAGGGTACCCACACTGCGGCCGCGGGTGCCGGTCAGAGCAGGAGGCTTGAGGGAGCCTCGAATGGTGCGTTGGGGCGAGATGATGCGTCGCCGTGGTGGCGGTGACGTTGGGCGGTATTTTATGCAGGAGTTGTACCTGTAGTGGCTCCAGCTACCGTTGACGCTAGAGGATTATCCATATAGAGATATGGACTTTACTGGAGATCCAGATGCGCCACGGCCGCCAGGACAGGCATGGGGACCAGATGGTATGTATGATTTGATCGCATTGTCAAGTTTTATGTATATGATAGTTGATTGATATATGGTTACTGACAAATGGGTGATTTGCAGATGTGGGTCCAAGGCCGCCGCCAGGACATGTGGCACGTAGAGGGATTGTGGCCGTTCCAGCTCTGCCTGGGCGGGGGGAGGTACGTCGCCGAGATGCGGAGGGGACGCTGGAGTCGGTGCGGACACTACTCGACCGTCTGCTGGTGGGAGTGACTGATGAGGGGTGGCGGGACCTTGATCCGGACGTGGTTCAGGATTGTATGAGGGCACCCCGGGATTTTAGATCGATTGCGATCTGGGTGGCTGTCTTGGTGGACAAGGTACGGGCACAGGAGCCCGAACGGGATGAGGATTTACTGGAGGAGGAGCGAGGGGAGGACTCTGAGGCAGCGGATACCGGCAGTGACGCGGGGTACGACTCTCATTAGGGAGTGCAGGGGACTCCCGCCGAGTTTTGTAGCTACGGCGTGTATTTTATGAGATGTAGGGATGTACAGGCATTTTTTGTATAGCTGAGTACAGGGGTACTCAGGTCATGTATAGCACTGTAACATGTATTTTTTTATGTATATATAGATGCACATGGATGCACCTTTTTTGTGATGTTGTTTTAGTTGTACGCACGTGGATGCGCTTTATGATGTGTGATATGTTTGGGCACGTGGATGCCCCTTGTGTATTTTATGTGTTTTTATGGTTTATGTACATGGATGCAAATGTGGATGCACTGCAATATTTTTGTGTTTTTATATATTTTGATGAGATGCTATGCAGGATGGAGGTGTTACATGGTGTGATTGATATGCCAATCTAGGATGTTATTGGCCATTTGATCTGCGACACTATTGTAAGCTCTTGGGACATGTGTGAATGTGTTGGATTCAAACTGTCGGCTGAGTTGTTTTGTACATAGGAATTTTCTAAATAGGCAAGGATCACGCACCTGGTAGCAGTTGTTGAGCTGGGAGACAAGTAGCTGGGAGTCCAGAAACACATGAAGGTGACATATGCCCATCTGGAAGGCAGCAGTCAGGAGACCGGTCATAGCATCATACTCCGCCTGGTTATTGGTAGCAGCGCCTATACATATTCCGTCAAGGTGGATCAGTTCGTTGGAAGGGGAATACAAGACCCATGCTGCAGACGCCAGGTTGGGAGACCAGCGGCTTGCGCCATCAGCGAAGCCAATGTAACGAGGTGGAAGATGGTCCATCTGTGGGCATGCAAAAAGAATGATGGATGTAAGATTATGGTAAAGAAGGTGAAAAACAAAAAAGAGAGCAAACTGTACAAGGCGGACCAATGAGGTCGCGGTTTCAGTTATGGGTAAAAGCGTTTAAGATACAACCCATTACGGGGGTTGCGTAAAGGGTGGCCTTCAGAGTCGGCTAAAATGTATGCCCCCTTGCCAAGGCAAGTTTGCACAATGTAAGGGCCTTGCCACATGGATTCAAACTTTCCTTTACCGGTTTTGTCGTGGGCTTGGTCATAGGCGAGGACGAGATCCCCTTCGTGGAAAGTTTGAGGGTGGACATGCTTGTCATAACCGGCTTTGGAGCGTTTTTTGGCCGCTTCGATGTTCTGGAGAGTGGCACGACGATCTTCATCTGCTTGCTCGAGGGATATCAGACGTTGCTCAAGGGGGGAGGTGTCGGGGAGGAGTTCAATGGCGATATGCAAGGCGGGTATCTGACACTCGATGGGGAGGACAGACTCTACACCGTGAACGAGATGAAACGGGGTAAAACCAGTGGCGGTCTTGGTGGAGGTACGGTAAGCCCATAAGGCCGGGAAAAGCATATGGTGCCAGTTGGACTTATGCCAGTCAACAGTGCGTTGGAGTATGGTTTTTAGGATTTTGTTAACAGCTTCTACTTGACCATTCCCTTGAGGGTAGTAAGCAGAGGAAAATTGGTGTTCAAACTTGAGGAGGGTGGATAACTCGCGCCACACGGAATCTTCAAAGTGTGATCCATGGTCTGAGACCAACTGTTTAGGGACCCCGAATCGAGTGATAACATGGTTAAAAAAGAAATGGGCAGCAGTGTCAGCGGTACAGTTGAAGGTGGGCATGGCTTCCGCCCATTTGGTGAAGTAATCGACGGCGACAATGATATACTTATGGCCATTCGCAGATGGGGGTCGACACTCCATGAAGTCGATGGCCCACTTACAAAAGGGACCAACGGTGACAACCGGGTGTAAAGGAGCAGGTGGTGTCCGAGCCTTAGGGGCAAAAAGTTGGCAGTTATGGCAATGCTTGACCGCAGTGATGCAGTCGGTGAAAAGTGTGGGCCAGAAGTATCCGGCGCGGATGACCTTTTGGGCAATGGCCATCCCTGAGAAATGGCCGTCGCAGGCACCGCTATGACAATCATTAAGGACGTGCTCAGCTTCCTCATGTGTAAGGCAATGACGAAGAATTGTGTCGACCCCTCGCCTGTAAAGGACATCTCCTAAGAGGAAGTAGCGAGAGGCCTGGTGACAGATACGATGACGTCCATTACGAGTGACTGTGGGTCGAAATTTCTGCGTGCATAAGTATAACAAGATATCACCGTACCATGGGTCATCAGACGAGATAGTGAATAAGTGATTGTCGGGTAACTCATCGAATATGGGTGGGGCTGGGAGAAAGGAAGGGAGATCAGTGAGGAGCTGGGAAAGCGCCAGGGCTTTGGTGCTCTTAGGTGTTCGGAATGTGAGGTCATATTCTTGGAGGATAATGACCCATTTAGCTACACGACCTTGCAGGAGCTGCCAGTTTAGGAGATATACCATGGGGTTGGAGTCGGCGACAACTGTGGTATGACTAAGTAAAATGTAGTGTCGCAATTTTTGGACGGAAAAGACCACTGCGAGGGCTAGTCTCTCCTCATATGGGTAACGTAGGGGTGGGCCGGACAAATTCTGGCTGACGTAGTAAATGACATGCTCTTGGTGTGAGGTGTCTTCTTGAACCAAGACTCCGGACACAGCATGCTCAGATGCCGAGACGTAAAGGATGAAGTCCTGAGAGAAATCCGGGGGGGAGATCAAGGGGGCTTGTGTGAGAGATTTCTTGAGGGCTTCGAATGTAGCTTCTGCTTGCTCGTCCCAGACAAAGGGTACGTGGGTGCAGAGCAGGCGCAATAAACCATGAATGGTCGTGGCGTAATCGAGGACGAAGCGTCGAAGGAAATTGGATCGCCCTTGCAGACTTTGGAGTTGCCGGAGCGTTCGAGGAGAGGGAAGGTCTAAGATGGCTTGGAATTTCAGGGGATCAACAGTAATTCCTTTCTGAGAAACAATGAAACCCAACAATCGGCCTGCCGGAACGCAAAAGACACACTTGTGTGGGTTCAAGCGGATCTGATATTTGCGACAACGCAGAAAAACTTGTCGAAGGTCGTTAAGGTGGTCTGATCGTTTTCGGGAACGAGCTGTAAGGTCATCAAGGTAGACGAGCAGGATATGGACCAAATCATGAAAGAAATAAGTCATGGCCCACTGGAATGTGGCACCAGCATTTTTTAGGCCAAAAGGCATGACACGATAGGCAAAGGTGCCCCAAGGGGTAGGAAAGGAAATTTTGTACTGGTCTTCCTTACGGATTTGGATCTGATTGTATCCGGAAAAACCGTCCATGAACGAGAGGACTTCATGCCCCGCACACGCATCGATGAGCTGGTCAATAAATTGCGTGGGGAAATTGTCTTTGGGACAGGCGCAGTTTAGATCTTGGAAGTCAGTGCATACTCTAATGGTGCCTTGTTTTTTGTTAACGGGCACAGGGTTTGAAACCCAGGTGGTATAGGCAATGAGATAAATGAATCCTGCCGTGCGGAGTTTCTCAATCTCTGCTTTGACAGCTGGGAGCTTTGAGGGATGAATGGGGCGTTGTTTCTGACGAACGGGGGGAACGTCAGTCCATGTGTCAATGTGGTGCTCTATAATGGCAGGGTCAAGACCGGGCATTTCGGTGTAGGACCAGGCAAAGACATCACGGAATTCTCTGAAGAGTTTTTTGTATTCCTCAATATCTTGTTCACTGCAAGAGGCTCCTAAAGTGATGAGTTCAGAGGAACTTCCTGGGGCAGCGATATCAATTTGGATGACAGGTGAGATGTTGGCCATATTACCCTCCTCAAAGGCGTCAGGAGCAGGAATAGGTTCCTTGAACCAGTCGACCTTGGGGGGAAGGAAGTCTTTGGATTCAACTGCAAATTGGGTAGCAGTGTTAGAAGAGGATTCATCTGGGAGAAAGTAGGAACGATGGTGCATGTCATCCCAGGGATACTCCGGGGCAGTGAGAGCCTCGAGGATCTCCTCATCAGTGCGGAAAGTTTGTGTCGTCAAATCGGTTGACGAGGGAGTAGCGGCGGAAAAGATCATATAAATGGTATTAACCTCTCCGGAAGGGGGAGAACACGGGGGGTGGATCTCCTCAATGGTGGGTGGTGCGGTCTCAAGATCCAAATTGTTCATCTCAGAGAGAGCTGCTCTGTAATCGGGGAGATTGGGACAGTGATTTGTGTAATGCCCGTAAATACCGCATATGGCACAAGGGTGGTTAGTGCGCAGGGATTTGTCGCGAGGTTTGGGGGTTGGATCAAGGTGGACAACCGGGATAGTGGGGTCGTCGTCAAGCAGTTCCATGTGTTCCTGTAATGCCGGCAACTGAGGACATTGGTGAGTTGCATGGCCCAACTCATCGCACAGCGAGCATTTGGGAGGGGCACGAAACACAGGGGGGTTTTTTACTGTCTTGGGAGGTGGGACAGCGGAGTAAGGTTGAGGGCCTCTGCCCCCAGTTGGCTTGGTAGCAGGAGGGGGGGGGTTCGTGGAGGACGACGGGGTAGCGACATCGGGAGGTGGTTGACTAATAGTGACAATGGGTTGCACCGGTTGCAGGACGACATCTGGTGTCGGTGGGGGAACAGGAGGCGAAATATACCAAATGGGTAATCCTAAGGTTAAACCAGGGAGGCTGAGGGTAGCCATGACTGGGGCGCTAACTACTCCTGATGGAGGGAAGAGGAAAGGAATGGTATGGATAGGGGTAGCACCAATGTGGCTAGGTACCAAAGGGGGTTTAGGCAACAAGGGTGGTTGATTAGTAGGCGTTCGCGTATTATGGGACAGGGTACACAGGTCAGACACGTCAGTGGCGGGTGACGGGGGTGGAATAGATTGGAAGGTCGAGGTCATAGGTGCATCTGAGTAAACTCTAGGCCCCATAGAGGAAACAACTGAAGTGGTGGCACTCGAAACAGGTTGTTCAACCATGGGGAGAACATTTTCGGGTGCCGCGGGGGCATTGGGATCATAGTAGGTGAGTTGGTCGACCTTGACCACACGTCCCTCGTGGGGGAACATCATGGTACGAAAAACGGAAGAAGCAACCGCCCGCATGGCGTACATGTAGCTGCGGCCAAGTAAAAGGTTATAATCAAGTTGTGCATTGATAACCTCAATCTCGATGAGGACGGTTTTTCCAGCTAGCTGGACGGGGACGTTAGTTAATAGGCCTTGTGGTTGAGCTGAACAGTCGTCGTAGGCTCGCAACGCAGTAGTGGACGGTTGGAGAGGGGGGGATCCCAATTTCTGCCAGATGAGGGTGGACATGACACATGTAGAGGCACCTTCATCAATAATGCATCGATGGATGACAAAATTCCGAACGGAAACACAAACTTGGAACGCTAAAGTGGAAGGCATGCGGGGTTCGGATTGGTCCAAATCAAAAGCCATTAAACTAGAATCATTTGGATCGATAGCCCCAATGGCTGAGAGTAAAGTCTTACGCTGCGAAGGGCAGTTTTTTAAGACTTCTAACGCAGACATGGCTGCGAGGGATTGGGCTAAGTCATCGACAATGTTGTAGTTTGACGCAGCCCGCGCATTGGGATTATTGTTGATACGGCGAAGCGGGAAACGAGGTGCTTTGGGAACGCCATCTAGTGGAGGTGGAGGTATACGTAACGCCTGATCAGTGGGATGAGCATTAGTGGGTTTATCGGCGGGAGGGGCTTCAGGGGTGGTGCCATATTGGGTCCGCCGGGTCTGGAGGTTGACCTCATCGGAGGACATCATCAACAAGTGGTGGGTACCTGAGTCATGCATGGGTTGATCAAGAGCAGCCTAAGTGATTTGTTGTTGGGTTGGTGCGTTGGCTTGAGGGGGAGACAATGGTTGGGTATTCACTACGCCTTGGGTTGGTAAGGGGTTTTGCAGCACCAAAGGTGGCTGCTGAGGTTGTGGGGGGTTGGGTGGTGCTTGAGGAGCCACTTGCCCTTGGCGGTGGGCATCTTTAGCCCAAAGTTGCCGAACTCGCTCCATGTGTGGGCAAAAATGTGTGTAGTGGCCATAGACCCCGCAAATAGAACAAGGATGGTTTGTTCGCAAATTGGGGTTTTTAGCCTGCTTGGGCGAGCGATCAGGGTTTTGGTTAGCAGGGGCCGCATTATGATTATCAGGGGGATTAGGGGGTTGACCAGCTTGGTCTGCAGGTTGGTTATTCCCACGATTTCGGCCCCTGCCACGGTTTTGTTGGCCCTGGTTGCGTTGGTTGGTCTGGTTTTGCTGCGGGTTTTGTTGAGCGTAAACTTGCCCTTGGGCAGCAGGTGGATTCTGAGGTTGCGCAGGTGCTGGAGCAGGCTGCGGTGGATGATATGTAGGTGGAGGCTGTGCAGGTGCAGCAACTTGAGCGGGTTGCTGATAGGGCTACGGAGCAGGTTGTGGGTTTGCCGCAGGGGCTGCCTGCAGTGGGTAATAAGCGGGTTGGGTTGGTGAAGGCGCAGGAGCTGGTGCAGCCTGCTGGTGGTAGTAGGGTTGAGGTGCGACCGGGGGGGCGTAAGCGGGAGTCGCATGACCGAAACATTGCGGTGGACATGAGGGTCCCTGAGAATGGTGGGGATGTTGCATGGGGGCATACGAGTTGGTGGCTCCAGGTTGTGAGGTAGCCCGCGAAAGGTCATGGCCAGGGTTAGGACGTGCTATGGAAAAGGGTTGAGGATGTGAAGAGACACGGCCAATGATACCGTCGGCAGCATGGGATGGACTCGCCGCGAGGGGTGTCAGGTATGATGGTATAGAGATAACCTGACTGGGCGTAAATAAGGTCGAATTGTTGGGCCTTAAGGATGGCCTCTTCTTCAGACTGGGGTCTTTCGGATGCCACATCCTTAGCAATGACAGGGAGAAGGGATTTGAGGAACCAATCTAAGAAGATCCGGTCGTCTAATTTGATTTTGCATAGGCTACGGCGTCGACGCCACTCATGAATGTGGTCCGTGATGTGGGTAGCCGTGTTTTGTATGCATGATAGTAGGATCTCAACGCCCGCATCATAGCGGACAGGTAATTGGAAGAACTGTAGGAAGGTTGATGCAAGGGAAGCAAAGGTGGCATGGGTTCCATGGGGTTGCTCGATATACCACTTGGCTGCAGAGCCAGTGAAGGTGCGCTGTAGGAGACGGAGGCGGATAGAGTCATCCACTATGGAGTTGGAGGAACACCATAAATGGAAAGACATAACGTGGTTTTGTGGGTCCTCACCTGTCTTGCCCTCGAACTTAGGGATGTCAGAGGGGAGCTTGGTGGGCATGTGAGGCCACGCAGGGTCGTGTCGGATAGGGTCGTTAGTTAATCTGGCTAGGTCAGGCAGGTTGAGGCTAGCCATGAATGGCAAACTGGAAGAGGGATGTGACACGGTAGTGGGTTGGACCAAGTTGAGGCCAATGCCCCCAAGTGGAGGGGTAGCGTTAGGGAGGTTGCCCCCAAGTGGGGGAACTAAGGTGATGTGGGATGGTCCTGCACCACCTTGGGTAGTGTGAGCCAATGATGGAGTGGGAATAGGTATTCCTGCTGCGGGAATAGGTGCTGTGAGGGGAACGATAGATGGGAGCCCCATGGAGGGCATACCCAAAGCAGGAGTGGTAGCTGGTGTAGTGGTGGATGGACCACCAGCGATCTCTACCAGGACGGGAGTGGAAGTCACGCCAGCCATGGGGCTAGTAGGGGCAGTGTAAATGGGGTTCTCAGACTCTAGCTCAGAATCGGAGGTAAAATAAGGGGCGTCACTATCGGGTGACGTAGTCCGATGCCGCTGACGAGTGGAGTCAAGTGACAAGGCTCGAGTTCTATGATAAGTGGTATCAAGTGAAGATGATCTGTGTCAATGAGGGGTGGTGTCAAGCGAACCGTGCTGTGGGGGTTGGCCCCTGAGGTGCCAAGAATGTCTCGGAGACTCAATGGTGACAGATGGTGTCAAATCTCTGTGGGTCGAGGTGAGTAAAAAACAGCTCAAAAAGCCTAATGCAACCGAGTGTGCAGAAGGAGAGCTCGGAAAATACGGCACTCAGGCCAACAACCAACTCAAAACACCCAATGTAACAGCTGTGCTACAATAGGTGGAGTGTCAACAGAAATGGTCAGAATACCAAAAAACAACAGGTTTCCTAAAAATAAAAACGGTGGACTCACTAGACCGAAAGGAGGTAAGGGAGCATGCAACCACCTAACTAAAAGTATTCTGACTCAACTAGACATATCCTCTGCAAGGTGATGAAATCCAAGTCAGACAATATGAATAGGAAAGCCAAGTGGCTAAGATATCCCCCTACCGGGAGGGACACCGGGAAGTCAATCCTAGAAGAATGGCAACTAAGATACCCCGTTCATGACACGTCCAGAAAGGTGAATCTGTCGTTTGGTCCTTTTACCGCAATACCCCTATACAGGGATATCCCGAGAACTGCGAAAGGTAGCCCTTCAGTTACTGAATGGAGTGCGGTATTCCACTCAGGCCTCCGGAACCAATCTCGCGACTTCAACCCTCCTAAGGGAGAGGCCCTCTGGTAAACTGGTTGTGACCGTGCCAAAAAATACTAGGGGATTTTGGTTCCCTAAGTGGACAACAACTATGTCTCAAGTGTAAGTAACCGAGGGGTGTTATTGGAATCCTATCCCCCCGATCCTACCTAACTACAAAGATTCTTTTGTGTTCCCCAAATGGGGTTAGAATGTTGGTTGAGTTAAGTAGTTTTTAAGTCTCACTTGAATTAGGTGACAGAGTGTGTGCTCGTGAGGTGATGAACCCGAAATAGAAGTGCCACACAAAGGGGCAACCTTCTAATCAATAATATTGAATCCACAACTTTGACATGCAAAATTTTCTGAAAAAAATGCTGAAATTTCAAAAAATGGAACAGAAATTATGTTGCAGAAAAGACTGTAAGGAAGTAGGGCTGCAGGTGGAACAGGTGGCTGTGCAGATGCAGAAAATATTGCAGCAAAGGGGCTGGGTTTAAAAACAATAAAATATGCAGAAAACATACCGCGGGTTTGAGGCAAAAGCGAGCGGTCGGACCGCGGGTTTGAACGAAACAGGCGCGAACAGGTCGCGGCTTTCTGGACGACGGACGTGGTCTGATCGCAGGAAACCGGCTGACAGTTGTGGTCGGGACGCAGCTAGGGGGCTGACAGCGGCGTTCGGATCGCAGCAAATGGGCTTAAAGGCGCGGTCGGGACGCAGCTAGGGGGCTGAAAGCAGCGTTCGGGTCGCAGCAAATGGGCTGACAGGAGCGGTTGGGGCGCAGAAAAATGGCCGACAGGTGCATCCAGATCGCAGCAAACAAGCTAAATAGCCGCGGTCGGATCGCAGGTAACAGACTTGAATCCGCCGGCAGGGTGCCGAAGACGGTCTGATAGCCGCGGTCGGGTCGCAGGTAAAGGCCTGAAAGACGCGGTCAGGACGCGGTCGCGGAAGGAAAAACTGCGGTTTACGGCGGCCGAAATGGACAGCCAAAAGGAAAAAAAAAAATAACCGAAAACAGAGATTCAAAAAGAAAACCAGCGGAGTCGCCAAAACTGTAGCTAGGGTTTTACCCCTAGCTTGTGCGAATGAGCACCTACTAAGGATAACTGACTCCTTAGTAGCAGTTTAGTAAAAATTAAATAACATTGCTAAACAAGAATGAAAACTAATCTAAAACACGTGCATGAAACAAAACAGCAAAATATAAATAATGGTTTTTTATTGATATTACCTCCGATGTGGAGTTTGGTGAAGCCCTTTGCGCTGATCCGAGAGGTTGCTCCGAGCTCCAGCTGCTCCTTCTCTTTCTCCGGTGGTGGAAAATGGGCCAAAAGGGGCTCTCAATGGTGAAAGTAGCTCAAAGGGTGAGCTGGGGTTTCAAGAGCAATTTTGGCAGAGTGGGGATGCTTGTGACTGTGGATGTGAAATGAGGGGTCTCCATCACTTATTTATAGTTTTTTAGTGGTGGAGTGTTGGCCCATGGTTTTGGAAACCATATGGTTTAGGGCAGCTTGTTTAGGGTTTTTTCCTCCTTTTCCTCATTATTTTATATTTTTTCTTCCCTTTTGGGGATTTTTGCTATTTTAGAGGAATTTTGGATATTTTTTGAGGAAAAAGGGGTTTTTTGGCCTTTTGGAGGCTTTTTAGATGGTGTTTTCAGGGAAATATGGTAGGAAAATGGACAAATGAGCCATGTAGTGGGGTAGATGAGGTAGTGAACACTTTTTGGGTGTTAACAATCGGGATCGTGAGAAAACCTTACGACCCTTATACTTGATAACTCTGGTGTTCATAAAATAAAATTTGAAGCCTAGCTTTATTTTATATCATGGTACAGCCCTTTGATTATCCTTTGCACTACTATGCAACGTTTCTAACATATAATCACAATGATGATAGAGTTTTATAAGGTATGTCATGAAAAGAAAATGATAACGTTTATTCTCTTAGTAAGAATCATACTCACAAGTAATTATTCTAGCAATCAAGTAATTGTAACTTAAATAAGAGTAGAATTGCTTCTTACTAAGTATTTTATGTATGCAAGGAGATAAAAAGCATTATGGTAAAAGATGTTAAATTTTGGGATCAAGGATAAACCTTAGACTTGTTAAGGGTGAGGTCTATTCTAGGACCTCTGTTGTTTTATAAATTTGGCCTTTATTCACTAAGCCAACTGTATTTTAATCCGAAGCTAGCCTATTGTTATAATTAGAAAAGAATTTACATAATCTTGTTTTGTGACAATTATCTCCACACTAGTGTTAATCTCCTTACTTTTGACTGGTTTAACATTGAACTAGTGGGATTGGCATATTGGCATGATAAGTCTTAAAAAGTTTAAAGGTTTCACCTCAAATTTTGTTAATAATATTTATTAACTACAACTGGATATTATTTTCCAAGCGATTATAGTACAGAGGAATTTGACCCTCCAACACTACTATGAAGTAAATATTGCAGTATGCAATCAGGTTATAACCCCTTAAAACTTCAAAGTAATGAAAGTGGGAGGTTGGTATATAAACTCTTTATCAGTTTACACTATGTAGTAACCAATTCAAGCATGGCTTAAATTAGTAAGTTTGTACAAATAAAAACTAGACCATGTGATTCTATATTTCTGCCATACTTGTTATGCTTGTAAAGAAATATGCAAAGCAGTTTACTTTTGACGCTTAGTATAAACATCGAGAGTTTAGTACTCAGTAAGAATATTAAATCAAGCCTTCAAGAAAGGAAACAACTATTGTCAATACTAGTAGAATCAAATCTATTTCCAGAACATCTTAAAAGAAGAACAGTGAAATGCTTTACCTAGATAAACCGTGGAATCTGACTAGCATGTATATTCTCCTACTAAAGTAAATGTTGTGCGAAGAATTTATATTAAATACTTAAGAAATTTGATAAGCAGCACCCGAACCTCTTACCTGTAAATCTATAAGAGAAGGAAAACTTATGCGTTAGCTTGAAAGCTAAGTAAGCCCAGTTTCTCATGACAGTTCCACCTTGTGGTCGCAAGAACAAAACAAATCAGTAAACTGAAAAAAAACTGTCTAATAAAATACACATAATGCAACAGGTAAATCAGATAATGATTTCCGTACTAATTACACATTTTAGTGTACTGCTTTTGTTATTTTAGCTGGATTTAAAAAATTTAAATTTTTCGATAAATTTGGGGTTTTGACAAGTTCCATTTTTGAAGATTTTCTTCCCTCTATTCCCAGAATTTGTCATGGGATCATGATTGATTTTGCTTCTCATCAGGTGCCCCAAGTTATCAAAAACAGGATCAGGCACATTGGCGCCCCCCCACCAAAAAAATTTCCTTTGTTTTTTTTTTATGGAGCTGTGGCAGATTCTTTGGGGGGTGCTGGTGTCTATAGTTGGTTAAATGAGCAGCACTCTCTCTCCATCAAATTAGGATGTGGGCGTAGCACTAACACTAGAGCGGAGCTTCTGGCACTATGGGCATCATTATACATGGCCAAAGATATTGGGTTGCCATACCTTCATATCTTTGGTGATTCCTCAGTGATTATAAACTGGGCTAGGAATGAATCCACTCTCTCCATGGTGAACTTAGAGGCCTGGTGTTTAAACATCAGACAACTCATATCTGGGTTCACCTTTATGGATTTCAGTCATGTCTTTAGGGAACATAATCAAAGGGCAGACACACTATCCAAGGAAGGGCTTAGTATGGCTGTTGGCCATCTTTCCCTCACTAAAACATGTGAGGATGGAGTGAAAGGTTTCACTCCATATATTTTAAAGAGCGCTGCTATGGTTCTTAGACTATTGTCTCTTAACTCTTGATTTGTGAAAGTTTAAATGGTTGAGCTGATTTGTATTATCTCTGGCTTTAGAGTGTTATGAGCCCTGACTTGGATATTGCGTCTGGGTTCTTATTATCTTCTGTAAGGACATATGACTGAGTGCCGACTTATCATTTATGAGAGGTCATTTTTGTATATGCTGCCCATTTTCCGGTTGCTAAGCTCTGTGGTAGTGATCCCCCTTGTTTGTATTGTTGGATGTTACAGGATCCTTTAGTCTTGGACTGTTGTAACCTGCTGATGTACAAAGTTCCTTTGATTCATTGAATAGCAAGGAATGCTTTTTTTCGTTTGAAAAAAAATACAAAGTAAAACTTGTATATACTACTTTACAAGCATTATTTCATTACCATGCAATTATGGTATAACATCACTATACCAACATTATTACTTGAAATAAGCACAATTTCACCTCAATATTATTACTCCTTGAAATAAGCACAATTTCACCTCAACGTTTTTTTTTTCAGAGGAAAAAAGCCTGTCCTCGTTATTCATTAAGAATCAAAGGGCATTTGAGATGCTATCCCATTAAATGGGTTACATTCGTGATGAGGGATCAAAAGAAACATAAACAGCTGCAACTAGGGAAGGACACAACAGTACTTCATGAGCTGCAGACACAACACAACAAGCTGCAATGGTGACATGGACATCATCCACATACTGGTCCCATCAGAAAGGCTGCCACTCAAACCATATCTATCATGAATACAAGTGTGAAGAACTGTAGTCTAAAAGAGTCCGCTCCAAATAAAATAATACAGGGTGCATCAAAAAGAGGAGAAAATGCTCCAGCACCTGACTCAAAAGAGCACAATCATGTCATGAGAGACCAAATGGCCATCAAAAAAATCAGAGTAGTCACCTGAACCAAGAGCCATGGTAAGAGCTTTTTTAGAGAGTCTGTCTGCAAGCTGGTTGTATTCACGATAGATATGGCTGAAAGATAGCTCCAGAAAGCAGGAGCATAGCTTTCTTATATCCCTACAGCAGTGATAAAGATCAGGTGGTGAAAGAGATGTTGAACCGTTTGCCCAATTTATGATGACTAATGAGTCGCCATATGTTCTAAGCTTGGGTATCCCCATCATTTGGGTAGTATGCAGAAGGTACCAGAGCCCGATAAGTTCCGCTTTAGCGTTGGTACCCGTTCCAGTCCCCAACACAAACTCGAAGTAATGTGTCTTGCTCAAGTATAGACAAAATCCCACCCCTCCAACACCTCTAGCAGATGCCCCATCAAAGAAGCCATAGGGATATTTAATGACAGGACCCTGTCCCAAGGATCTGGACTTTTTAATTTTGAAAAATGATGGACAATAAAGCTGCGAGAAATAAGTAATCTGATGTATGATGCTGGTGACAGGGATAATTTTCCCTTCAAAAATAGAGGCATTTCTTGTTTTCCAAACAACCCACATGGCAAGAAATGGGAGGTAATAGAAGGCTGATTTTTTAGAGAAACAGTTAGTCCACCTATCCAAATATGAGCTGAGATCATCTGATTGAAAGGAAGGATAAATATTGAATTGTTCCTGAATGAGCGAGATAACATTATTACAAACCACACAATGGAAAAAGAGGTGTTGTACACAATCCGTAGCCTCGTAGCAGAGTGCACAGACCCCTAGACCGGTCCATCCATGCTTCTGGAGATTATCCCATGTTAAGATCTTGTTCTGCAAGGCCAACCAAATAAAACAACAAATTTTCCTAGGGAGAGAACCAGCCCATAATTTTGAAAGAAAACTGTTGTCAGCTCGAGGAGAAAAGGAGTGGACTATACAATCATACACCAGTTTTGCAGTAATTGAGCCATCGTTCTTGTTATAATACCATAGCAAAGTATCAGGCTGAGAATCGAGGCGAATACCCCCAATTTCTAGGCTTCTCATGAAAGAATCCCAAATCAATTTCCAGTCACCAGCAACACAGAGATCCTCTGCAGTATACCAATACCGGTGTGATCCTGGCAGGGTATTATGAGCCTAAGACAAAGTGGTAATATCCAGATCCTCCAATAATTCCTTGAAACTGGCAGGGAATGTGATAAAGTCCTGAACCCCGATAATGGGATCGATGCCAATAAGTACATTATTACCGCAGCCCACCTGCCAGGCAATACTTTTACCAAGCCACGGGAGAGTCAACAAGAAACCCTTCCAGAAGACCGATGCACCACGAAAATTGAAGTGCTTGCCTCTGAGCCAAGTCTCAACAGAGAGCTTCTTAAGATATTTGTTGACCACGACATCATGCCAAAGACCATCATTCTGTAGAACCAACCAAAAGTTTTTTAATCTGAGAGCTATGCTGAACCAATGCAAGTTCTTAATACCCCATCCCCATATGAATACGGCCAGGAGAGGCATTTCCAGTCTGACAGATGGTATTGGTGTTTGTTATCAGAGGATCCCCAGAGAAAAGCAAAAGTAAGACTTCTAATCTTGTTCAATACAGATATAGGAACATGAGCGAGACCGAACCAGTATACCGGGATGGAAGACAAAACAGCTTGGATGAGAATTAACCGGCCTCCCAGGGAGAGAAGTTTATGAGCCCAGTGGAATATTTTGCTTTCAAAACGCTGAATCAACCAGTTCCAATCACAGACTCTATACCCTAGAGGCTTGAGAAAGTAGCCTAGATACTTGAATCCCGTAGATATGGGCTCCATTTTGTACGGCAAGGCCTGAGCAATATCCAATCTGATGTCAACTTCCACATTATTGTAAAGGAAATAAGATTTATCCATACTGATGATCATCCCCGAAGCTTTACAGAAAGAGCTTAATAAAACTTCAGATGCCATCCAATCTGATAGAGTACCTGATCCCAGAAGAATAACATCATCGACAAACAGGAGATGTGTTAGTGCAAGGGAGGGAGTAATTTGAATTCCTTTAATGAGATCATGATCCCTAGCATCCGCAATCAAGAGGTTGAGGCCTTCTATAACCAGAATGAATAGAAACGGAGAAAGAGGGCAGCCCTGTCTGATGCCTCTGGTGGCAGAAAGAATTTCGAGGGAGTGCCATTAATAAGAACAACAAAATTGGTCGATGACAGATAGCCCATAATCTAGTTTACAGCCTGAAGAGGAACCCCAATCTGAATGAGGATGAGACGAATGAAAGACCAATTAACACGATCAAAAGCCTTCACCAGATCCAATTTAAGGATGAGGGCACAGGATTTTTTGGTCTTCACAGAATGGAGGGTCTCCTGGAGAATGCCAATGGGCTCAACAATCTGACGATTCTTTAAAAAAACATATTGTTCCTTGGAAATGTGTGTGTCTAAGAAAGGCTTAAGCCTCACTGCTACAACCTTCGAGATCAATTTGTATAGCAGGTTACAAAGGGATATAGGCATGTAATCGGCAAAAGAATAGGGCTTATCCTTCTTAGGGATCAAGGCTAGGAAGGTTGAATTAAGAGCAGGAGGAATACAACCTGAAAATCTAGCACATTCCACAGCAGAAAGTAGTTCTTCACCCAAAATATTAAAGAAGTGCAGATAAAATTCAACAGGCCAGCCATCCGGGCCTGGGCTCCTATCCTTTTTAAAAGTGTGGAGGGCACTTTCAACTTCAGACAGAGAAACATGATTAGTGAGACAATGTGCAGCATCCTGGGAGATCATCTTGGGATAGAGTAATACAACTCTCAGTTGTTGCAACAGACAGGTCTGTTTGTCATCCTTAAATATACCAACAAAATGAATCTGACCCATGTCTTTAAGTGCAGCCTCATCATCAATGATCTGCCCACCAGCATCAGATAAGGCCCAGATGGAGTTTTAACCTCAACGTTATTACTTGAAACGAGCACAATTTCACCTCAACATTATTACTACTTGAAATAAGCACAATTTCACCTCAACGTTATTACTTGAAACGAGCACAATTTCACCTCAACATTATTACTACTTGAAATAAGCACAATTTCACCTCAACGTTATTACTTGAAATGAGCACAATTTCACCTCAAATAAATAATATGTATCCACGTCCAAAGCTAATCGTTAATTTGGCCCATTTCTACATGTGGCCAATGTCTACATCTTCACTTTACCTTGAGATAGATGCACCATCAACTTTAGTCCTTTTATGTTTTTATGAAATTGGCCAATGTGTCACTTTACCTTGAGATAGATGCACCATCAACTTCAATCTTTTATGTTTTTATGAAATTGGCCCATGTGTAATCATATAATAAAAAAACCTTATAAAGTGTTTAACGACTATAGTTTGGCAATGTCTACATCTTCACTTTACCTTGAGATGGATGTTTTATGCCTTATGTATTTATGAAATTGGGCAATGTGTAACCATATTGTAAGAAAAAACCTATAATGTGTTTAACATCTAGAGTTTGGCCAATGTCTACATCTTCACTTTACCGTGAAATAATGCACCATCAACTTTGGTACTTTATGTTTTTTATGTCTACATCTTCACTTTACCGTGAAATAATGCACCATAACTTTGGTACTTTATGTTTTTTTGTGAAACTGGCCCATGTCTACATCTCCACTCGAAGTTATGGATGGACTATCAACTTTACTTTATGTTTTTATAAGATAAAAATTAATATTTTGTTTATATCTCATGTATTTTCTTATAAATATTATAGCTTTTTTCCTTTATAAAAATAATATAAATGTATAATGAAATCACAAGATAAGATATATAATTTTATGAACTTATTTTTTTATAATGATTTAAAATATTTGAATAATTTTTTTTCAAATTTTTTTGATAACAATTTACAGCATGAGTGGGCCTAATGGTTAAGAGCATGTGTTTCCTCTTAGGAGGTCACAGGTTCAAATCCAGAGGGGGGTAGTGTATGTACACCTCTGTAGACTTTAGCAGTTAAATCGTTGCGTAGAGGGGGGTCCCTTGACCCACAAACAAGGGGGTCTCATACACCAATTTGGTGTCTCGCTTGGCGGTGACCTTAAAAATAGATTATTATTATTATTATTATTAAAATATATAAACATTTTTAAAGAAAATTTGATCACTAAACTTTTCAATACTTTTCATGTTTTATGAATGATAAGAGTAGTTTGTATATATTTTATTAATTAAACTAACCCTTAAAGTTGAATTAAAAAAAAAAATCTTTTATGTTTTTATAAAATAGAAATTAATATAATAAAATCTCAAAATAAAATATATAATTTTATGAAATTATTTTTTTCAAATTTAATAATAATTTAAAAAATAAAATAAAAATACAATTTTATTGATTTCTAATAAACAATAAAAAATTTAATAAATATCTATATTTTTATGATTAATATGACATGATATATCATCAACTTTTATCCTCCAAAGTTTTTAAAGGAAAAAAAAGATGCCTTTGCAAAAGATTAAGAAAAAGTAAAATATTGATGTAGAAATTTTTTTTAACACAAGCATATTTCACTCTTAAAAAATACAATTACGTATAAAGAACATAAACTCAAAATAAGTTACAAAGCATGACACTAAACTATTAATGATGTTGACAATGTATTAAAGGAGCATACTATCACACTATCCCAAAGACTAGTTGATATTATTGACTCTTATTTGTCTTATAGTTTATTGTGATCATATGAAAGGGAAGAAGTTTATCGTTTGTTATTACATTTATCATTGTGATGTAAAACGTCTTTTTACATGAGTAATATTTTTCTAAGATTAGAAGGGTGTGAGAATTAGTTAGATATAAAATATTTTTTTTCCTAATTTTATTTAAGTGTATCGTTAAGATATTGTCTTAACAAGTTGTTAGTAAGCTTAGATGGTGTGTTTACTTCAAAATAAAGCTAGATGTATTTATATGTATACATTTATATTGTTAAATTGGTTAATCAATCATAGTTTTGGTAAATGTAAAATTATGTTTATATTTTTCTATAACACTTACACCTTAAAAAAATTTATATCGACAAAATTTTTAATATATAAAATATATTTTCTGTCATATTTATTCCATAATTGTTATGTGCATATCCAATAAGAAAATAGAACATAGTATATAGTAAACAATCTTATAGACAAATCAATATTGGAATTTCTATTAAAAATGAATGGTTGTTAAATGGCATGATTGGCCTAATTGACTAAGTATATGAAGTAAAGTGAAAATGATGGAACTTTCTTAGCAAAGCACAAAGGATGAAAGATGGCTCATGGTTGGCCCAACTTAAATTACTATCTTTAGTGTATATTGATGGGTGACACTTAATGAACCTCACATTGGAAGCCGATATAAAGAAGAAAACTATGAAAATAACAGTTGAGAGTAATAGGAAACAAAACAAAGAATAAAACACAGAAAATTAACAGAAGGGAATGATTAAGTCTCAAGGCAAGATTGATTTCTTCGTTGTTGGGCAAGTGCCTTCATATAGCCATTACAAAATCATCCTCAAGGACCAAGTAAACTTAACCCTAACTAACAATGCACAAAGATTCTCAACATGCATCATTTAAATATTAAATAAGCTAACTACTTCTTGGAGCAATGTATCTTCATGGATAAGTGCACTTAGAGAGATGTTCCCATGTTACATACCAATCTTAGCTTAACTTGTTAATCCTAGCTATCAAATGAAATTATATTGTAAAACCCAAGGTCTATAGTATTTTTTTCTTATAATTTGACCAAATGTTATGCAAGAGCATGTAGTCTCAGGCAATCAACATGAACCAAAAACATTTTGATTTCTAAGTTAATTATTTATAGGATGAAATAAGGTGCTACATATACGTTGCTATAGAACCAGCTACGAATACTTGATGTGGGTCATTCCTTGCTCTAAATCCACGTGTCTTGTGAGGACTTCGTGGACAATGGTGGGTCGTACACGAGAGGAAGGGGAATCAATTGGAAATGGTTGAAGAAGTTGAACCCTCATAATCATCCATCTATCAATAGAAACGAAGGGATAAAGCATTGTGAAAAGAGGGATGAAAGGGAGAATAAAGGGGGGTTCGACTCTAGACGCTAAGAGAGAGTGTTCGTTCTTGACTAGTTTTATGGCAGCTCTGAATATTAAATAAGAGACACGCATATAGCATAAGGGACTCAACACACAATGCGCAGGAATCCTGGAGTGAACAATCATGAACTATGTAGGAATCAAAATGCAACGTAAAAATAGTGGAGACAGAGACCCTCTGAGTATGACTCACATTGTGAAGGTTTTGCATTTTAATTGAAGAAGTGTAGCATTCAAATTATGTCTTGGTTCCCTTTTGTCTATGTTTGATTTCTTGTAATGTCTACATCGTTTATAGTTAGTTAATTTCTACGCAACCAACGGAGAATGCTTGTAGCTATGCACTTTAAAGAGCAACATGTGTTATGTAGATTTTAATCAAGATATAGGTCTTTAATGTTGCATCAAGTGGTATCAAAGCAAGTTTCATCTTTGAGAAGAGAAGAATTATAGATTTATTAGAGAACATTTTAGCTCCTAAGGAGGTTTTTCATGTAGAGATTGTGGTTGCATTGAGGCCTGAGAAAAGGTTGTTTGGAAAGAGTAATTGTTGGAAGTAGAGCTCATGGGAGACAATGTCGATGAAGTATGTTTGTAAATGGTAGTCTAGATTGAAGACTATGAGGCAAGTTGCATGGAGACAACCAAGAAGAGGAACGACACAAGGAGGCATGAGGAAACAAGGGAAATGGGGAATCAATGAACCATAAGAATTAAAACAAACAAGAGTGATTATGGGGAAGGTTAGAGAATGGTAGAATTTTGTTAGTGACAAATTGTAGTGAAGAGAAAATAAAAAGGGGGAATTTTTTTGCTATATAATTGCAAGGATGGGTCATAAAGGAAGCCCTAGAGATGATGAACTGATTGGAATTAGAGAAATGATGGCCATGGTTGATAACCTAGCAATAATCCCTAGGAAGAAGAAGATGATAGAGGTAAAAGGCTAGAGAAGTATTTGATAGACTTCTTGAAAGGAAGATTGGATAATTTGGAAAGTAAGTCAATGGGGGATTCTATAAATTTGGCTTTTGAAGTTCAAGAAAAGTTTGGGAATCGGAAAATACTTCAATCTACATTTGATAATGTGGGGAATTGGTCTGCGAAACCTCCAATGATTAAAGAGGCGAAGAAGGATGAAGAAAATCCCAGTTTGAGCACTAGCGAAATTGATATAATGAGAGTAGAAGGGCTTGCGATAGTATGTTATCATGAAGAAGAGGATTGTGTACCAGTGATTCCAAGCAAACTAACTAGAGAGGAATCAAAACTAGAAGTTCTTTGGAGAAATCAAGATTTCCCTAAACCATGTAATGATGTTGTTGTTTTTGCGGTTGTAAAAGAAAGCAATGAAAATGATGACCTTGCAGGTCATGATATTGTTGATGATACAAGGGTTGAATATGGTAATAGGATAAATGAGATCCATGATCTAAGGAGGAGTGAAGACACTAAAGAAGATGTTATGGAAGATAACTTCACAATTTATGAAGATTTAAATGACAACGAGAAAATGACTATCCAATAATTTCGAGGTGAAGAAGTTGAGCTCAAATTTGTTGAAGTCCAAGAAGAAGAAAATAATTATTTTGCAGTATAATATAGGAAGAGAATTTGGATAGATTCCAATTTATGAAAATGATCATGTTGGGGGAGACCTTAAATATCTTATTAATATTATAAGACAATAAACTATCCATGAGAAAAAAGGTAAGATAAACCATGCAGAAGATGAAAGTCAGGAAGATGCAGCAGGTGACCATCCACAGTTTGGAAAAGGAATTTATCATTTGTAGCAATGGAATGGAAGGTTCCAAAAACAAATAATGCACCAATTCCCCAAAAATATAAATTTCAAAAAATATAAATTCCCAATTTTTCCAAGTTATCAAACTATGTATGCTCTTGAAGTATTTATACAAAATGTTTATAACCGTAACTAAAAATTCTCTTAATCTGAGGATGAGATCCTGTATTTCCTCTCAGAAGTTCAAATACATCTTTTAGATCCACAAAAATGGGCAAATCCCCACAAATTCTCAAAATTGCCAGATTTTATGCTAGAAAACAGGGTTTTTCCTGTACATATGGCATGGTTTAACCAACATTGAACAAACACCTGCGAAGCTAATTTCATGAAGCTGATAGATATTCATCCATCTGTGGACATCAAGGAATCTACCACATGTCTCAAAACACTCCCAATTATCCTGCAAATATGCAAAGCTTGGAGCAATTACGAGAAATTGCAAAATCCTGTAAATTCTGCTAAAATTTAATTTTAATGCTTTAAAAATTGCAAGAATTCATTTCATAAAAAGAAGTGACAATTATACCTCATATATTCAGGTTTGAAGAAAGTATGGATAAATATATGAAGGATATAGATGGTTTAAGAAGGA
This sequence comes from Pseudotsuga menziesii, assembly GCA_001517045.1. Lineage (NCBI taxonomy): Eukaryota > Viridiplantae > Streptophyta > Pinopsida > Pinales > Pinaceae > Pseudotsuga > Pseudotsuga menziesii. The sequence goes on along the minus strand of LPNX010131840.1, from coordinate 81,698 downwards.
AAAACATGGGATTTTATGACAAAATAAACATTAAAAATGGTGACCAACATGGAAAATGAAAATACGTACATTTTCTCTATAGTTTTTGACATGATATTTAATAGGAATTGGATTTGATCTCCATGTCCCATATCGGTATTGCAATCGAGTTGGAAAATTCTCATCCCCCTTCATTACTTCATGTCCACCTTTCACGTAACATCTAGATCATCTTTCTCTCACACACATGGAAGTAATAAGCAATGATCACTCCATATCCAGCAGTCCTAGCCAACTGATCTCGTGGATTGGCTCACCTTCCTCATCTACAGATTCTCCTCATATCGTGTGAGAGACAACGGGTTTTCCTTCAATGCTTCTCTAAGTAGGCCCCCGCTCCTTTTTTTTGTTGGGAGTTGTGCAACGTACTGGAACCACAAATAGGTTCAGCAGACGTGACCAAGAAAATCAGTCTCCACACAAAAGAATCTGCTCAAAATTCATGAGCTTAAAAAACATGTACGTTCAAGAAATCCAATGGAACAACAACAAAGTCAACTGTTGACTTCGTTGTTGGTCTGTTGGATGGCTTGAACGTACATGTTTGTTAAGGATGGCCTGTCTCTACAAATGAAGTTGACAGAATATGGATCTTACCAAAGTCCTTTGGAACAGTGGATTTCTGATTGTCCAAGCAACTGGAGAAGGCGACTTGTCATGATGACGAGGATTGGAAGCTATAAGTATGGGAAGAAGAAGATCGATTGTACATGGATGTAGCTGTTAAGATCCATCTCAATAGAGGCATGAGGAAAACCGAGAAGAATGAAAATCTATTGGATTGAATCTTGTGATGGATCTATAGAGAATGGAGGATAGAGGATAGGCTCTTGAAGCAGTGAAGGTTGAACTGGTGCTATAAAATAAATGGGGCATTCCAAGCGGCTTGAACATACATGTTTTTTAAGCTCAGGAGTAGAGACATTTCTCCAAAAAATGGGTAAACTCAATTTTCTCCAGAGAATTTTGAATCTCACCATCACCGTCCAAGAGATATCATTGCAATGTGCGTTGTAAAATAATTCTCAAAACCTCAATAATGACTCGGATTTGGTATTGCAAGGATTCATAAATATCATACTGATATGCAATATATAATAAAGCGCGTTGGTTTGTTTTTTGTCTCCTTGCAGAACATGTTTAACAAAATTTCTTTCAACTTTGCATAAATGACAACCACATCTTACCCAACCATTCGAATGAATGCTCCATGTTGGGTTGTTTGTTTTTTACAACATATTCTTTGGATGAATAGGCCTCACCATGGACTGCCTCTTGAAATATTGGTGCTTCCTCTTACTTTGGTCGATCTTGCACAATTCTCCCCTATAATTGCTTAGGACGAACTGAATCCTCCTTCTTTACATGAAGAGAAGGATTCCCTTTTCGTGGTTTACTTCTAGTTGCACCCTTTCTTCTTCCATAGGCTTTAGATTTCCAACATTCTGCAATATTATGATTCTTCCTTCCATAGAAAGTACATAAAATTATGCTGTTAGAATTGTTATTGGGAGCATATTATGATTCTTACTTCCATAGAAAGTACATAAAATTATGCTATTAGAATTGTTATTGGGAGCATATCTTGGAATTTTCTTAATCAAACTATTGCTTGGTGACCCGCTCGTTGAATCTGAATCACTATTCGCATAAATTTTCTTTTTACCTTCTTGAATTTGATACCATTTTGGTTTAAATTCTGGATGCAGATTCTAGCAATGGTCTGCAGAATGTCCTTGTTTAAAGCAATAGGAACAATTTTTCCAAGAGATTTTGCTAGACGTTGTCTCCTGATATCCAAATGCTTGATACCAGGAATATTCCACAACTTCAATTGGTTGTATGATACCTTGTCCATCAGTGTCAAGACCTGCTCCACTGAACCCCATCTTTGTCAGGATTTTCATGCAAATCCCACGTGTATGCTTTTCAAAAGAACCCAAACAAACATTTGTATGTGAGGCAAATGAATGAACATGATTATTACTTACCTCTTCTTTTGACTGAGGAACAAATCTGTCCAAATACACCTCTTTTATCTTCAATGTATCATCCTTCTATTTGGTTGAAGATGTTGAAGATGAAACATCCATATGATCTTCCTTCGCATGAGGACAAAAAGTGAAAAAAATTTCATCTTCTGTTGGAGAAGGAATTCTTGGATTGTCGACTTGTTGATACTTGGTCAACAAATCCTCTTAATTTGCATCTCATGTTGCATCTCTTTGAGTTGTTCTTGAATTTCTTGCTTCTCTTCTTCCAAAGCTTCCAATTGTCTTCGCAACTCAACACTTTCTTTTCCCTCATTATACAATTCTCTTACCTTTTTCTCCATGGTTAAGAGTCCTTCAACAAAATACGAGTCTTGAAAAAGATTTGCAAAAATAAAATCAACAGGGTTCTTATCTTGTGAATTATCCATACTAGATCCACAACCGAGATGATAAGAAATCATACGACAAAAGATAAATCAATGCAAGAATGGTTCTAAATCTGAACTTTGATCGAAGCTCTTGTGATACCACTTGATCTGAAAATGGGTAAACTCAAATTTCTTCCATTAACGAATACTTATTCAAAATTCTCAATTTCTCATTATTCATAAAGAAATTGGCATAGTAAATTATTTCAATCATTAACAATTTGGAGATTCAAAAAGCGAGCACATGAAAAAAATATGCAAACTAGAGGTGTTAACGGAGTTTGTCAGACCCCCTGGATACGCTTTCGGGCTCATTGAAACTTTGAACTGCTTTATTGTTCCTTCAAATATGTGTGACTTTCACAAGTACATTTGCATGATTCTCACTTCAAGTGGCTCCCTCCCATATTGGGATGCCTTCTCTCCCTCGCAAAGAAGAACTAAGGCTCTCACATGAATTGAAATGTTTCTCCCATCTTGAAGGCTTACTAGAAATCTCTCTCCAATAAATATTATCTTCCTTTTCCAAATGAGAGGATGTTATATCCTTTACATGGATGGATACTTATTACACATGTAAAGGAGAATATCTCTCCCATGATCCTCTAAATTAGGATACGAAGACACATCAAGGATAGGTGGAGAAATGGTCTCAACTTTCTCCATGAATATCTCAACATTCCCTTAAGACCAAGAAATGAAGGGTGAAGTGGATTCTCACACCTTATTTTAATTTACTTATACAAATTTAAATAAATAAATACAAGAGCACACCCAATATAAATCATTTACAACGATGTTCATGATGTCTTGGAGGGTTTCTTTGAGATTTGTTGTTGAAGGTGGAGATCCTCTTAGATCACCCAACAATCGATGCAAATGTCACTGGCTAGAAGAGACTAGGTTCCACGTTTATCGCTCCAGCAATACATAGAGAACCTCAGTTCCTCGATTCTACCACAACAACTTTAGCAAATATTTCAGAATTAAATTAATAGGAAACAAAGAAGGACACATCTAGCTAGCAAATAGAGCCATAGTCATGTTCTTGTATGTAACTAATAGTCTTTTGGTCTTCCTCGGGCATCCATAGGCCCTTCTTAAGCCCAACATTTTCTCAACTCTAATTGCAGGTGGAGAGAGGAGGTGCTCGAGAGAGCACTCACCGTTCAAAACACAACCATGATGCATTCATGTCAAAGAAAATAATATGAAACAAAAGCACAAACTCCACCAGATTAGGGTTTGAGGATTGACAGTTCACCATCAAGCTGAGAGAGCAACAATAGTCACAAGATTCATGAGGTCACTAGAGTGTCCATGTAGTTCGTCATTTGCAGAGAATGGGCTATGACAGTATTTCAATTGTAGAGAGTGAGCTTGAGCTTCACATACAACTCATGGTGGAGACTCCAACGCTAATCATTTGTAGAGATCAAATGCATGATCTCAAACACATAATAGAGAGAGGTCTTCACACAACTTATAGTCTCTAAAACAGTGAGAGAAAGCAACAAGAACAAATTCAGTTAATGGAGCATGCTCAGTTCATGGAGGTGCTTCTCATTGATTCACGATCATGGAGAGATCCTTTGCAAGGATTAAGGTTTTTCAACTCCTACACTCTCCACACACAACCCCTATTCTACATAATTGTATGTTGCACCTCCACACAGAGGTAAAACTCCACGCAAATTAATTCTCTCCTACTAGTTCACGCGACATTAAAACTCTTTGTCTCATTCACACAAATACTATCTATCTAGTTCACGCATAAGTAGCTCCAATATGGGTCGATACGAATCTGGGTAGGAAATTGGGCAGTTACAGGCCTGATACAATATGGCAAAACCTCACCTCTCAAAATATCATAGACACAAAATATCATAGACACCAGATTTAAACCTCGCTCTAATACCACTATTAGGTTTCCTACTTGGGAAAATAAGAGAATTGGCTTAACACACAACCAAATACAAACAATATACACAACACAAAGAGAGAGTGGATGAGCGTGAATGCACTATGTTTTCCCATTAGCCAAGTAGACACAAACAATGAGAAAGGTGGCCTCTAGGCCTCCTTCTCTACTCTTCCTATTCACCTATTAAGTCTTCACTTTCTTTTCTCAATAATAATGTGAATGCAGAAAAATAGAACAGAACAGGGTGTAGACTGAGTTGCGATGGGGTGAGCCATCTCGTGTTGAAACCATGTTGCGACAGGACGAACCACACACACTCCACTGCTTTGGAATCCACCTGAGCTTCCAGTCATGTGTTCACGGCACCAGTACCACCACACAGATCACCACACCCAAAGAAACCACCACCAAGCCAACCTCTTTGCCTCATTATGTGTCTTCACCACCACCAAGCCAACCTCAGCCGCCAATCATGTGTTCATGGCACCACTACCACCACACAGATCACCACACCCAAAGAAACCACCACCAAGCCAACCTCTTTGCCTCATTATGTGTCGTCGCCACTACCAAGCCAACCTCATATGCCAATCGTGTGTTCACGGCACCACTACCACCACACCCAAAGAAACCACCGCCAAGCCAACCTCTTTGCCTCATTATGTGTCGTCGCCACTACCAAGCCATCCTCAGCCACCAATCGTGTGTTCACGACACCACTACCACCACACAAATAACCACACCCAAAGAAACCACCAACAAGCCAACCTCTTTGCCTCATTATGTGTCGTCACCACTACCAAGCCAACCTCAACTGCCAATCGTGTGTTCACGACACCACTACCACCACACAGATCACCACACCTAAAGAAACCACCACCAAGCCAACCTCTTTGCCTCATTATGTGTCGTCGCCACTACCAAGCCAACCTCATCCGCCAATCGTGTGTTCATGGCACCACTACCACCACACAGATCACCACACCCGAAGAAACCACCACCAAGCCAACCTCTTTGCCTCGTTATGTGTCGTCGCCACTACCAAGCCAACCTTAGCCACCAATCGTGTGTTCACGGCACCACTACCACCACACAGATCACCACACCCAAAGAAACCACCACCAAGCCAACCTCTTTGCCTCATTATGTGTCGTCGCCACTACCAAGACCAACAAAATCCCTGCCACGGGACATCAACACACCGCATGGAGCCATCTCTTTGTCACATGAATATTTGTTGCCTATAATGCTTCGATGTCAAGCTGATGTATATCAACTGCCTCAGAGATGAAGGTGAAGTGGGGAGGGTAGTTAAAGGAAGGAAGCGATTTGATATTGATATAAATCTATTTCAATATGATATTAACAATAATACAAACACATATAAATCATATAACAATAATACAAACACATTTAAATCATATAATATATTGAAGAATAATATAAACATATTTAAATTATTCCTACATTTAAATTATACATTTAAATCATATAATATATTGAAGAATAATGATGATGATGATGGTTAAAGTCTATTGAGACCAAACTTTGGTCTATCGGACCTAAAGAAACCAGTTAATTAGTTTGTTTTAAAATTGTATTCCTATGCTCAAAGAGCTTGGTGAGAAGCGTCTCAAGCTTACTATAATTTTGACAAGTTAAAAGGCTAGGAAGGTCGGTGTTGCAACCTAGATTATGAAACTGAGATCTAATGTGGATATACGCAGAACACTCTAAAAGGAGGTGATTTTCATAAACATATTTAAATTATTCCTTGTGTTGGATATAAATAATTATATAAAATTATTTAAATAATTATATAAATTTACTTGAATTAAGATTTAATATGCATTTTAAAAATGTAAAATAAAAAACACATATCTTACATTTTTTAACGTTAATTTTTTTATTATTAAAACATAATTATATATACTAATTTTTTAGTATCATATTATTTATTCTTATAAAATTTTATTTTTCATTTTATTAATATTATGTTATATTACATATTTAATTTGTTATTAAAATATTAGTATTTTTTTTTAATAATGATAATGATGATAATGATAGTTAGTGTGTATAGAGACTGAAATTGGTTTATGTAAAGAAAAGAACTACTTATTTGCTTTAAAATTCAGTAAGAAATGAACTACTTGTTTGCTTTAAAATTGGGAAAGAAAGGAACTACAAGTTGTTTGCTTCCAAATTCAGAAAGAAAGGAACTATTTTTTTTGCTTCAAAATTCAGAAAGAACAGAAAGAAAGGAACTACAAGTTGCTTGCTTCCAAATTCAGAAAGAAAGGAACTATTTGTTTGCTTCAAAATTCAGAAAGAAAAGAACTACTTGTTTGCTTCAAAATTTTGTTTCTTTGCTCAAAATGTTGGGAGAGGAGCCTTTCTAGATTGCTATAATTTTGATAAGTTGGAAGGTTAGGTAGGTCTGTATTGTAACAATTTTTTTGAAACCAAGATCTTTTGTGGGTGTAAGCAGGGGCAATATAAGAGAAAATGTTTTTCATCCTCAATACTCATAGTCACAGAGATGACAAATCCTTTCAATCCATGGAGTTCTAAGAAATCTCCAAAGCCTTGTTTCACTATGCAGCTCATGTGAGTTAGTTCAAATTTTAGCTATGTGGATTTTCTTTTTTACCCTAGTAAGACAAAGAGATACTGTTGATATTTTAAATTAGGATTAATAACCTTTTTATAATATCTTGATTTTCTTTTATCCTCTAAATTTTCATGGCACCACAACTTCTTTTTAAACTTTGAAGTAATAATATTTTAAATATTATTTATATTTTGCAAAGTGCTATTTTCATCAATCCTCCAATGCTTTAGGGACATGGCATCATTATAAGAACTCCACTTGAACCTAAATGCATAGGGTTCTTTTTAAGTTTTTTGAACATAGGAATAAAAATTTACACCACTCCAAATAATTCATTTATCTTATCTTAAAGTCTCATAAACCATAAACCAAGTTGATCTTGCACCTTAACCATCATCCTATATTAAGTTTCTTTCTTTTATAAATCTATATAGATATTATTATTTGGAATATTTTAAAACTATAGTTTTACGACATTTTCAAATTATTATCTTAAAACCCATGTCATATATCATAGCATATTTAGATTATTGTCTTTTAATTAAGTTTATATTATTTAATTCATATATTATTGTTATTGTTGTTATTATTTATTATTACTTTTTTTTAGTATCATGTGAATATGAGCCCCACCCAAATTACATATTCTAACCAAATAAAAAAATATTTTAAAAATTATAATGGATACAATTTTATTATCATTAAATTAGGATTGTGCTTATTACCTTTCATTAAAAATTGTGCACTTATTTAATAAATATTAATTAAATTTTTTATTAACATTATTTGTGAAATTTCACTATGTTAAGGTTTTTGAGCACCCAACACTCCACCTATCATGGGATCATGCAAAGTCTTTTTGATCCCCATATTTGATCCCCATATGATCCCCATATGATCAACCTGTGTCCATGCTAATCCGTGTGTCCCTGTTGAGCTTTGGATGCTAAGTATTTATAAACCCAAATACATTGAAATTATATTGTCATAATGTTAAAACTTTAGAATTATTTTATTTGATTTTTTAATAAATTTATGTTTTAAATAAAAATTATTATTATTATATTTTTATAAGTTGGAAGGTTAGGTAGGTCTGTATTGTAAATTTTGGGAGAGGAGCCTTTCTAGATTGCTATAATTTTGGGAGAGGAGCCATTATAAATTTTGTTTCTTTGCTCAAAATGTTGGGAGAGGAGCCTTTCTAGATTGCTATAATTTTGATAAGTTGGAAGGTTAGGTAGGTCTGTATTGTAACATTTTTTTTGAAACCAAGATATTTTGTGGGTGTAAGCAGAAGCAATATAAGAGAAAATGTTTTTCATCCTCAATACTCATAGTCATAGAGATGACAAATCCTTTCAATCCATGGAGTTCTAAGAAATCTCCAAAGCCTTGTTTCACTATGCAGCTCATGTGAGTTAGTTCAAATTTTAGCTATGTGGATTTTTTTTAACCCTAGTAAGACAAAGAGATACTGTTGATATTTTAAATTAGGATTAATAACCTTTTTATAATATCTTGATTTTCTTTTATCCTCTAAATTTTCATGGCACCGCAACTTCTCTTTAAACTTTGAAGTAATAATATTTTTAATATTATTTATATTTTGCAAAGTGCTATTTTCATCAATCCTCCAATGCTTTAGGGACATGGCATCATTATAAGAACTCCACTTGAACCTAAATGCATAGGGTTCTTTTTAAGTTTTTTGAACATAGAAATAAAATTTTACACCACTCCAAATAATTCATTTATCTTGTCTTAAAGTCTCATAAACCATAAACCAAGTTGATCTTGCACCTTAACCATCATCCTATATTAAGTTTCTTTCTTTTATAAATCTATATAGATATTATTATTTGAAGTATTTTAAAACTATAGTTTTACGACATTTTCAAATTATTATCTTAAAACCCATATCATATATCATAGCATATTTAGATTATTGTCTTTTTATTTAAATTTATATTATTTAATTCATATATTATTGTTATTGTTGTTATTATTTATTATTACTTTTTTTAATATCATGTGAATAGGAGCCCCACCCAAATTACATATTCTAACCAAATAAAAAAATATTTTAAAAATTATAATGGATACAATTTTATTATCATTAAATTAGGATTGTGCTTATTACCTTTCATTAAAAATTGTGCACTTATTTAATAAATATTAATTAATTTTTTTATTAACATTATTTGTGAAATTTCACTATGTTAAGGTTTTTGAGCACCCAACACTCCACCTATCATGGGATCATGCAAAGTCTTTTTGATCCCCATATGATCAACCGGTGTCCATGCTAATCCCGGTGTCCATTGTGAGCCTTGGATGCTAAGTATTCATAAACCCAAATACAATGAAATTATATTGTCATAATGTTAAAACTTTATAATTATTTTATTTGATTTTTTAATAAATTTATGTTTTAAATAAAAATTATTATTATTATATTTTTAATTTTTATATAATTAACTTATTTTATGATGATGATGATGATTAACGTCTACTGAGACCAACTTTGGTTTATTTTTCTTAAGAAGGATAATACTTGGTTTATTTTAAAATCTTGTTCAAGCTTGCTAAGAAGCTTTCCAAGCTCACTATAGTTTTGGCAAGTTAGGAGGTTATAAAGGTTTGTATTGTAACAAATACTATGAAACTCATATCTAATGTGGGTGTAAGCAAGACACTATCAGAGAAAGTGATTTTCATCCTCAACTCTCATAGACTCACACAGATGACAAACCCTTTCCGCCCATGGAGTTTTAGGAATAGACCAATGCCTTGTTTCACTATGGAGTTCATGAGAGTTTGTTCTAATCTTGACTATATTAATTTTCTTTCGTGAGCTAGTTACTACCGAGATATACTTATGATCTTCCAAGTTAGGATTAATGACCTCCTTATAGTATCTTAATTTTCTCTTAACCGCTAAATTTTCCTCAAACTATAAATTCTCTTTAAACTTATAAGTAATAATATTTTTGACATTGTCAATGTTCTGCAAAATGTTGTTTTCATTAATGCCCCAATGGTTTAACCAAGCCATGGTATCTTTACACCAACACCGCTTGAGGCATAGTTGGTTTTGACTTGAGTTTAAAGCAATTTTAGGACGTCTCTCGTTTCCCATGTTATTTATCTTATGATTGTACATTAGGTACCTAGTCATAACAATGCTCTCGATGGGGGAAAGACCCACTTTTATGAGGAGAACATGGTAAGACGTATTTCTTTTAATTTTGAGGTTATAAGTTATAAACCGCTTTTGGATTTGCTCAATCTTCCTCCAAGATTCTCTAGAAATGATGCACCCCCATACTTCACAACCATACAAGATAACATGGATGACAAGAGTTTCAAAGATGAACTTCTTTTTATCCCACATGACTAGATTAGTTGATTTACAGTTATTTTTAACACCTCCAACCTCCATTAACCCTTTTCTCAATGTTATTGTTCCAATTAAGCTTGTGATGAATATCAATTCAACCTATAGTTGTGGGAAATATAAATGTACCATGTCATTTAATGTTCATAAAATTAGCCATTTTCAATTTTGATTGTGTGACAAGCCTTTCCTAAAAATATAAGGTAGTTGATGGTCAATTACCTCAAAAGTGTCGAGCAACATGCTACTGTCGTGCCATACATTAATTTCAAGTTGTATAGTAACATTGCTGTCTCCAACTTTGTAGACTTTGATCGACAGGTTGTACAGTAACATTGTTGTCTCCAACTATGTAGACTTTGAAAGGTGATGGAAGTCAATTTAAGGCTTTAGAAAAATGCTTTAGTGATATGATCCTCACCCCTATAGCTAATTGTAAGAAGTCACTTCCTCTCATTTTGAAAAGAAAAAAAACAAGACACCATCCTATTTTATGCATTCCCAAAGCAATTATAAGTCAATAAAAATCACTCAACATTATCATAATATATTTACATTAAATTATATATGTTAATTTTTATTTTAAATTGTTTGGATTTGTTTTTTTCATTTAAATTTCAGACTCCTCTCCAATATCATATAACCAATACACTTTTATTTTTATTTTATGGTTTGGATATGTTTTCTTTTTCATTGAAAATAAAAGAATTAAATTTTTGATTATTATATAGTAGTTTATTACCCTATAACCATTATATTTTCATCTTTATTATTATGTAATATTGAAGAAGAACAAACATAAATTATAACACATAAATCTTTTTGGATTTCAAATTAAATGAGCATGGTTTGTTAGATGAGATATTACCCTATAACAATATATTTTCAATTTTATTATTATTTAATATTAAAGAAGAACAAACATAGATTATAACACATAAACCTTTTAAGATTTCAAATTAAATGAGCATGGTTCGTTAGATGAGATGGTAACCAATTCTTTTGGACCCAAACTTTTTAAGCGTATAAGGTCAAATCCAACCATTTTATGTGTATGGTAAAAATCCCAATAATATTGGCAACCATATTATTTCCAATCATATTTTTCAACTAAATCGTTTAACGTCTAACCAACTTTATAAAAACAATCAAATTTGAATTTATAAATTATGATTTGATAATTTATGATGTTTTAATTTAAAATATCACTTTATTAACTAATAAATTTAATTTATTTCAAATTTAAAATGTTTTAATTTAAAAAATTACTTTGTTACTTAATAAATTTATTTTTTTTAAAATGGTAATTTTTTTTTTTATTACATCAATTCGAGTTTAAATTGAATCTATATTATTATTAATAATAAGATTAACATCTTAAAAACAATAAAAAATGACCAACCAGACCCACACTTCTCGTGCAAACTATTGCCACGTTATCAAGTTTACTTAATATAATTCCACGTGGCAGACAAGCGTTCATTAATGTCCAACGAAGCGCTTCCCAACACACGGACAAATAACTATTCTTGCAAGACGTTGACCTCTACTCTCGTTATCCAGCAACAGATGCGTATATTCTACGCGTATTTTTGGACCGTAGTCAAATATGATAAAGCAAATACAGGTTATACGGAGGTGCAGGAATTGTGAGGGGGCCTGGTAGTCGAAGTAGGTAAGCGGGGAGTTATGGGCGGGAATGTGCAGCTATAACAGTTGGGCTTCACCATGGAAACACATTGAATGATCGGGCCCAAATTTGTGAAGGGTAGGACAAAGTCGCTGGGATTATTTATTATTCTATTGATATATTTTGGAAGGATTTGGGAGCAACTTATTGTTTATCGGGGTTCCGTGCTTCAGTTAATTTACCAAATGTGTTGCGAGGCCGGCAATTTTAATCGATGGACAGTGCGTGCAAGAAACCGATTGGGTTGCTCAACGACGAAGGATAACTGGTGAACACAAACGCAAGAAAACTGTGAATACTGGGGTGATTTTGGTGGATAAAACAGTTTTTTCGGAGGCCAGAAATGGCCGGAATTTGATGGGTAAACGAGGAATATGGTCGATTTCTGCTGATCCGAATGAGGAAGGGAATTGGGTCGGTGGAAATGTGAAGTGGGTTCAGACAATTTGGGTGGATTATATTAGTTTTATATTGGTGAATTGAATGTAGGACGATTTCTGTAGTTTTTTTTGGGAGAATTGGGTTGATAAACAAGGCTTTGACTGTATCAAAATTATTGTAGTTACCGAGTATTTATGTGAGGTTGAGTTTGAACATTGCTGGTTAGTATTGTTATTTAGTGACATAATACAGAGGAGGATTTGAGTATTTTTTTGAAATGGGTGTAAGGGTAGTGGCAAGGAGGACAAATTTCGTCGGAGAAGAGGCCAAGGCTGATTGTATGACAGTTGAGAATAGTGAAAAAATGGCTACAGCCAGATGGATGTGGAAGAAGGTGAAGCAGGAGTACCGTTTGGTCCACTTTGATGCACTGCCTGATTATTTGAAGGACAACGAGTATATTTTGAACCATTACAGGGCTGAGTGGCCATTGAAGCAGGCTTTGTGGAGCATTTTCTCATGGCACAACGAGACCCTCAACGTTTGGACGTGTGTATTTCTTCCCCCTCCTAAGTTTGAAGTTTTCTCAAATTGAATTTTGTTGGCTTCCATATTTGTATTCGAGTCCAGGCACCTTAGTTCTACTACTATTTATTTTGAACAATTTCCCAGGCCCAGATTCATCCCCTTTTCTACGTAGAAACTATTCTATGTCGTCAGCACACTCTTATTTGATCGTCTATTATTCACAAAATACTTCCACTGGTACAAGAATCTATATTTATCGCACACCCAATCAATCATTATATCAATATAATGGCTTGTGTGGATATCTCCATTACGATAAATTTCATAGTATGTTGAGAGTTGGAACTTTAATGTTATAGCAGGTTTGGACTAGGTAATACAACTAATGTATGGAATGGTAGATAAGATGATTGAAGATTCCTAATATATGACAAATGTCCACTTTTGAAGATAGTTACAGAACAATGCTAACGTTCTTATTGCATACAGAATGCCTTTTCTTTACCTGATGTTTGCACTTTAACTGTTTTGGGATGTCATGGTCCTAAGTTTGGAGGATTTCATTGCCAATCCATGTCTCTGTCGGTATTATTGGTGTATTCTGGCACTATTGTATTCTTGCTCTTCGTTTGCTTGTACCTGGCCATGGGTTGATTATTATTAAATTCAGAATTGATTAGCATGAACATAGATGTTCATGCTATCCTAGCTGAGCCAAACAGAGGGTAGTTGAGCGAAACGCCTCCCATAGAGCAGGGGGACATTGAGCAAAACACCTCTCATGGAAGAGGGAGCAGCTGAGCAAACACACATTTATGTTCATGCTATCCTAGCTTAGCTAAACAGAGGGGAGCCGAGCAAAACGCCTTCCATAGAGGAGGGGGCATTGAGCAAAACACCTCTCATGGAGGAGGGAGCAGCCAATTAACCAATCAACAATTATGTTAATAGAAGGGCTACTGCATATGTGGACGCTACATTGGCATAAAGATCATGGTATGTTTATGCTGTCGGACTTATCTCACAATCAATGTGGTATAGTACACAAGAGGAAAACAGTTTCTCAAAAGATAACAAGTTACTACTTTTTGATGATAGTTATAGGATAAGGCATTCCTAGTAATGTTCACATTGCATATGATTTGCCTTCTTTTCTCCTAATGTTTACCCTGTTTGTGTTTTGGAATCTCATGGTCCTATACTGACATCATTGCTAATCCATGTCTCTGTCAGGATTGCTGGTACATTTTGGCAGTATTTTAGTTTTTCCCTCCATTTGTTTGTATTCGGCAATGGGCTGATTATTATTTTTTGCATTCTGGCAGTATTGTAGTCTTTCCCTCCATTTGTTTGTATTCGACAATGGGCTGATTATTATTCTTTGCGTTCTGGCAGTATTGTAGTCTTTCCCTCCATTTGTTTGTACTCGGCAATGGGAGGATTATTATTGATTCCAGGATCGATTAGCATGCTGACGTAGAGTTCATGCTGTCCTTTAATTGAACAATGTACATACAAACTGCAATCCTGACCAGGGACCTGTTTCTTGTTCTGTTCTCACTGTGATCATACTACCGGGTCAGACTTCACAATCAATGTGGGTTAATACAAGAGGAGAGGAGATTCTCAAGAGATGACAAATTACTACTTTTTTTTATCGTAGTTATAGGATACGGCATTCAAAGTAATGTTTATATTGCATACAATTTTCCTTATCTTCTCCTAATGTTTACCCTGTTTGTGTTTTTAGGATATCATGGTCCTATGTTTTGAGGATTTCATTGCCAATCCATGTCTCTGTCTGGACTGTTTGTACATTCTGGCATATTAAGTCTTTCCTTCCATTTGTTGTACTCGGCAATGTGTTGATTATGATTCATTTCAGAACCGATTAGCATTCTGAAATAGAATTTTCCTACAATGCTGACATAGAGTTCATGCTGTCCCTTAGTCAAACAATACATACTGCAGCTCCTCTATCAGACACTTGGCCAGGGACCTATTTCTTGTTCCGTTCCCATTTTGATCTTGTTACTCCATTAGTACATTGTTTTTTGGGATGTCATGGTCAATAGTTTGAAGGACTTCATTGATAATACATGTCTCTGACTGGACTATTGGTACATTCTAGTACTAGTGCAGTCTTTCCCTCCATTTGTTTGTAACTTTGTACTTGGTAACGGGTCTATTATTATTAATTTCAGTACTGATTAGCATGCTTACAGAATTCATGCTATACTAGCTAAGCAAAACAACTCCATGAAGCAGGGAGTTCCAAGCAAAACACCACCCATGGAGGACAGGGAAGCTGATCCAGCACCTATACAGTATACTCATCCAACAACTAATCAACCATTATGTTAGTAGAAGGGCTTGTACATATGTGGACACTCCATTGGCATAAGGGTCCTGGTATGCTGGGTGTCGGAACTTTTCTGCTGTCGAGACCAAACCTCACAACCAATGTGGAAAGATGGGGGACAGGAGATTCTCAAGAAATAACAAACTACTACTTTTTTATTATAGTTACAACTATAAGATAAATCATTCAAAATATTGTTCATTTCACATACAATTTGCCTTCTCTTTTCCTGATGTTTACCCTGTTTGTGTTTTTTGGGATGTCATTGCCAATCCATGTCTCTATCTGGATTGTTGGCACATTCTGGCAGTACTTTTGTCTTTCCTTCGATTTGTCTGTGCTCGACACTGGGTTGATTTTTTTTAATTTCAGAACCGATTAGCATGCTGATAGGAGTTTGTGTATGTGTTGTAGCTATGCTAACAGAAACCTGATCAAGGACTTGTTTCTTGTTCTGTTTCCATTCTGATTATGCTGCTAAGACCAGACCTCACAACCAACATGTGGGATAGTACACAAGAGGAGAGGAGATTCCTAAGAGATAATAAATTACTACTTTTGGATGACAGTTATAAACTTATAGGATAAGGCATTCAAACTTCATATTATTGCTAAATGTGCCTTTCTCTACTCCTAATGTTTACCCTGTTTGTGTTTTGTGATGTTATGGACCTATGCTTGGAGGACTTCATGGCCAATCCAATTTCTTTGTCTAGACTGTTGGATCATTCTGGAGCTATTGTAGTCTTTCCCTCCATTTGTTTGTGCTCGGTAATGGGTTGCTTGTTTATTAATTTCAGAACCAATTAGCATGCTGACACAGAGCTCATGCTGTCCTTTAATTGAACAATGTACATACGTACTGCAGCTATGCCATCAGAAACCTGACTGGGGGCCTGTTTTTTTTTTCTGTTCCCATTCCGACCTTGACACTGTATTAGTACATTGTGATTTATGATGTCATGGTTCTAAGTGTGGAGGATTTCATTGCCAATCCATGTCTCTGTCTGGACTATTGATACATTCTGATTTTATTGTGGTCTTGCCCTACATTTATTTGTACTTGGCAATGGGTTGAGTATTTTAAATTCAGAACTGATTAGCATGCTAGCACAGAGTTCATGCTATACTAGCCAGGCAAAACACTTTCCATGAAGGAGGAGAGGGAAGCTGAGCAAAACACCTCCCATGGATGAGGATGGGGAAGCCGAGCAAGCACCCGTATTCATTCCACAAGTACAACAATCAGTCATTATGTTTCTAGGAGAGCTATTACATTTGTGGACACCCCAATGGCATAAGGATCATGGTATGTTGGAAGTCGAGACTTGTATACTTCCTAGACCAGTCCTTGCAACCAACGTGGAATAGTACACAATAGGAGAGGAGACTCCCAAGAGATGACAAATTACGATTTTTTGATGATAGTTATAGGACAATGCATTCAACATATTGTTCTTATTGCGCACAATTGACCTTTCTTTTACTAATGTTTACCCTGTTTGTGTTTTAGGATGTCATGGTCCTATGTTTGGTGGATTTCATTGCCAATCCATGTCTCTGTCTGCTCTATTGGTACATACTACCACTATTGTATTATTTCCCTCCATTTTCTTGTACTTGGCAATGGGTTAATTATTGTTAGTTTGAGAACAGATTAGCATGCTACCATAGAGTTCATGCCGTCCTTTAATTGAACAATGTACATACATACTTCAGCTATGCTATCAGAAACCTGACCAGGGACTTGTTTCATGTTCTATTCCCATTTCCCATCTTGACATTGCATTAGTACATTACTGATCAATTTTGTATGCATAATATACAAGGATCCCTCCTGAAAATGTTTAGCCCTGTTTCTTGTTATGCTCTGGATTTCTCGTTTGTGGTAACATAGCACTACAGTGTCATAGGGCTATGCAAGTATTGAAATACTCACCTATTCAACTTAGCTTACAGCTGAAATGGGCTGAGATTACTTGTTGAGTGAAAACTTAGTCAAGATCTCCATTATCAGCAAGTTTCATAGATTTGGGATGCACATGGCTATTTTAGGAGAACTTGGTGAGTCCATGCCAGCAATGATAAATAAAATTGCAAAAGGAGACAATCAGTATGGATATTCACTTGTTTTAATCACTCATGCCATGTTCCATCATCCATAGAGTTTGGAGTCTGCACATGGAATTTTTCTGAAATAGACGTTTGGAACTATATCTGCCTAAACTGAAGTCCATGATTTGCCTAAATAGCACCAACAGACTTGCATGCCTTTATGCTTATCTTGATGCCTATAAAGTGGATTTGTCATGAAGGTTCATTTTCTTTTATTGAAATGTTGAGTATTTTCAACTATTTTAATTAGCTGAGTTATATTGTGAATATTTTCCAAGTCCGAGTGATTCTCTGCTCTTTCGGCTTTGCCGAGATGTTCCCGAGCCTTCAGGTGGTCTTGAATTGAAGACCGGCCTGAATAGAGCTTTTAATTAGAAGCAGAGTACAGCCTTCCAGAAGGGATTTTTTTAAAATAGCTTCTTCTTATCAAAATGAGGCTAACACACCCAGATTCAGCATTACAGAGGAGCCTTTATTGCCATTCAATTCAGTCGCCTTCAGCTTAGAAACTGAGTTGTGGGTAGCTATTTGGGCAAAGTCACCCAGGACTTGCCCCAACCGCTGTTTCATGTGCTGGCGTGCATCCACAAGCACGAACATGTCACTACGCCACAAGCACAAACATGTCACTTGGTAGGACTCGAACTTTGTTGGGGGTTATATTAGCTGCCTGCTTTCATTGGCCTGGCAAGCCACCATTGACATGAAGGGCTTTTTTAATTTATGAAACACTTACATGTCAACTTCTAGCACATTTGGAGACTTCGTACTAAAGTAGAGCTCCACTGAATGTATGTTCGGTGTGGAAAAACTGCACGGCAGAAAATTTGTTATGCCAAGGTATAAACTTAATGCAAGTTGAATGGAGATGAAAGTTAGTACAAAAGTAGAACCTCACAATCGGGTCATTGTCAGGATGCGCTTCAGTACTTGATAGAAAAAATAGTGATTACTCACAGGACAATATATTCTTTGTATCATAATGCTTGCCTACTTGCCCCTACTGCATCAATTTCCTTAGTTATGTTTTCACATCAGTTTTACTGACTGAAAATTCCAACTGTACTTTGATAACTGGACCTTCAGATAGGACCAGTATGTTGCCTTTGGTGGCAAGAGAGATTTGGTAGCTTTTACAGAACTGGAGTCATTTAGAAGTTAGAACTACAGATAGTTCCTGTTAGCAACAGTTGCTAATTATCAACCATTTGGGGGTTTGAAGTCAAAAGGCTCTAAGATGAGCTCTTATGTTTCTCTATGGGCATCGGTTGTGAAAGAGGCGCCCTGTGAATGAATGTATGCCAGAGCAATTGGACATCAAATCCAAAGCCTAAATAACTGTAATGTAATCCTGTCTAGCAGTACCCAAAGCTTGTAGTTTACTATTGATAGCCCTGAAAAGGGATGCATATAACTTAAAGAAAAGAGATGCATCTCTCTTAAATTTCAGGTTTAATAATATAGTAGTGTCTATTGTTTTCATTTGGTCAGAAATGAGATGTGCCAAACATCAAGTTGTCATTTGTGTTACAGTTATGGATAAGTACCAAATTTCAAACCAGAGTAACATTAGCTGACTATTGAGCATTATCTTACTTCTTATTCATGCTGGATTATTGAGCCTTCAGCGAGTACTTATAGTCTAAGCATTTGCACTTGACTTTAGGCTTTTTTGAATCTCACAAAAACACCGTATTGTGTCATGCCCTTTCTTGTTTTTGGGCATTTCATTGTGCGAATAACTTTATCGTCAATTGTTTTCTAATAACAACTCTTTAGTGCACAATATAGGCACAGTGAACACAAAGCTATGTTTAACAACAGAGTTGGCATTCTTCCAAACTTGAAAAAGAGCTGACATTGGGAAACAGAATTAAGTGCAAATTTATAAACTTCAAAAGTAGAACCGACTTTAACTTTCGAAGTGCACTTGTTTAGCGTTGTTGTTTTTATGTTAATGTGTTTTCCCAGTGTAATATGAAAATGCAAACTGGTCTCCAGTGCTAGTAGCAACGTGGTGTAATTCAAATGGCATCTCTGCTATGTGTCGATTTTTTTAAAACGATACATGTTATTAATATTGTTTGTTGGTTGATAGTACTGGAATCTGAAATGATAGAGAATAAACACGCACAATCTAGAACATGTATTAACTTATCAAGTAGTTGACATGCCATGGCACTAAATGTGTATAAATCCTTGCATTGATTTTCAGGAAAATATATTCTGTGTTGATGTGTTTGCCTTCAATTCATTAAAATGATCCACAGTTTATATTGTTAACTCTGTCTGTTGGCTCATATTACTAAAACAATACACTCTAATACTTTGAAATTTGATGGGTTTTTAAGTAATTGACACAGCGTGACAGCATGCCATTTAATGTATATAAATACTTTGATGGGTTTTTAAGCCCTTTTCTATATAGCACTTAGTTAATAAATCCTTTTCTCAATTTCCAGGCTTATCCATATTATATATAGTGATAGAAATCTGTGTCAATTTCCTGGCCTTCCATAACACAGTATTTTAATATATGTAAATCCTTAGATTGATTGTAAGCAATTCAAAAAGTAATTCTTAATGGACACCTTGTAATGTGCAATGCATGTTAGTCATTATATTTTTAAGATGTTTGTGTATCCTTGAGCTGATCTTTGAAGCTTATGGATTCTGCATGTTGTGGGATCCAAGCTCTTTGGTCCCTGTTGGTCCACTGTGATCATGCTGTGCAAGACCACAGTGCTCGTTCCATGTGGACCTACTAAAAAATGTTTAGTACCTTTAAAAACCTGCTCGGATGGAAATCATTTTTTTAAATAATTTTGTGTGTATATGTATCTATAAATGTATAGATCATTGGATTAATTTTCAGGCCTTTTTGTGTGTTGATGTGTTTCCCTGTCCAATATGAAAATTTTAAACTGGTCTACCGTATTAAGAGCAGTGATTAAATCTGAAAACATCTCTGCTGTTAGTCAATCTATTAAAATGGTCCACGGTTTATATTGTTGATTCTGTCTGTTAGTTCATAGTACTTAAACAATGCAGGTAGTACTTTTGTCAGTAATTGTCACAGCCCAACTCTTAATGTATATAAAATTATAAATCCTTTTATGGTTATTCAAGCCCTTATCCATATAGCAGTAAATGATAAGAATCTGTGTGTCAGTTTCCAGGCCCCTATCCATATAATCTATAGTGATAGAAATCCGTATCAGTGTCCCGGTCCTTCATGACAAGGTATTCAATAAATGTAAATTGTTAGATCAATTGCAAACAATTCAAAAAGCAATGCCTAATGGACACCTTAGCTTACTGAATGTATGTTGGTCATTATGTTTTTAAGATGTTAGTATATCCTTGAGCTGAACTTTGGACCTTAGGGATCCTTCTGTGGTTATGGGATACAAGCTCTTTGGGCTATCATGCTCAAGGATCCCTGTGCACGTACCTCATTCCATGTGCACCTACAATGATAAACGCTTAGTAACTTGGGAACCTAGTTTGAATGGAAATCACTTTTTTTAATAATTTAGTGTGTGCATGTATGTATCTATCTATACATTTAGACAGACACCTTTGTTGGTCTATTTTGTAAAACTTATGTTTTCTTGTTTCCTTTGCTTGCAGGCATTTGGCAGGATTCCTCCTTTTCTTAGCTTTGACCATTTCAAATGTAATGGGGTCAACAGGAATTACAGAATTTTCTTCACTTTTTCCCAGGTTCATCTTTTACTATAAATTTTCCCATCCATTTTTGAATGATGCTAAGATGAAATTGCTTCCTTCTGATTTAGCTTTCCTATGTGTAGAATTTATAATCGAGTCATTGAATGTTTCTTCTTCCAGTTACTTTCGGGAAACCTTACCAGGAGCCAATGCCTTTGAGCATTATATGCTAGTGGTAAGTCACTTCAGCCATAAATAATGAAATCTACAAAGAATTCTACGGCTAGTAATTTCTTGTAAATTAAGTCTAGATTGTTATGATTGAAAATTTGTAGGCAACTGTTGTTGACCTCCCAAGCCACAATGAGAATATGGCTTGTCTAATAAGTATGGAGTTATGTTTGAGTTCTGAGCTTTGCCCCGATCAAAATCAAAATTCAAAATTGAATAACCTCACTTAGAGTTGAATAGCTTGTCACTTCTTAGCTTCTAGATATATGTTATGTGAGTATGTATGATTGCACCGAGAGAAGTGAGGTGCTTACAACCTAGTGTGGGGGAGATGTGTAACATTATGTAACAATGTCATGTTATGTACCAAAAATAAAAAGTAATTACTAATTCCCAGTATGGGGGAGATGTGTAATGTTACGTAACCGTGTCACTTTATGTACCAAAAATTAAAACTAATTCCCAGTATGGGGGAATGTATGGGGAATGTGTAACGTTTCATAAAGTTGTCATGTTATGTACCAAAAATAAAAAGTAATTTTTTTTATGTTGGCTCATAAAATAAAAAATTGGGTGCATCTTGGTGCCTGATAAATCCATGTTTGGGATAGATCTATGCCTGTTACTTTTCTTCTTAAAATACATAGCCCTTGAAAAATTTTAATTACATTTTCATGTCTGAGTAATATGTCTCACGTTTGCAGGGTTGAAGAATTTTAATTACATTTTCATGTCTGAGTAATGTCTCACGTTTGCAGGGTCGCGTGAAGCATGATATACAAAAGATGATACAGCCCAATTTGAACATGCGAGCAGCTAGATGGCCATTCTTTGTGTTTCTAGGAGGCTCAATGTTTTGCCTTTTTACAAGCAGCATTAGCCATCTACTGAGCTGCCACTCTAAACGTCTCAACTTATTCCTCTGGCGACTTGATTATACTGGCATTTCTGTTATGATTGCGACATCATTCTTTCCGCCTATATACTATGTGTTTCAGTGCGCTCCAATATGGCAAGTTACATACTTAACAGGCATAACCGCCATTGGAGTTTTCACGATCGTAATTCTAATGATTCCTTCTTTTTCAAGTGCAAAGTTCCGGGCTTTCCGAGCAACGCTTTTCTTGGTCATGGGTTTCTCAGGTGTAATTCCTGCTATTCATGCAATCACCTTAAATTGGCACGAGCCTCACTGCTTTGTCACCATGGCATATGAGGTTGCTATGGCATTTTTCTATGCTTTGGGGACCTTCTTCTATGTCAGTAGGATACCAGAGAAATGGAAACCAGGATTGTTTGATATTGCAGGGCACAGCCATCAGATTTTCCATTTATTTGTAATCGCCGGGGCATTGGCTCATTATGGTGCTACTCTAGTATTCTTGGAGTGGCGTGATAGAAAGAGTTGTGATATGCTCGGATAACATCTTAAAATATCTGGGATGTATCACAACCTGTTGTAGCTAGGGATGGGAATCAATGTAGTGATATGTGTTTGTGATGTAATTGGATTAACTGCTCATAATTCCAAGTTCATGTTACTAATGGTAGATGCTATCAATGCAGGAGGTCATAATATTTGTTATGTTTCACAATTTTTTACTTTTTGGCTTTTTATGTTGTAATATAAGAATCTTGTGTGAAATTAAGTTTTATTGCTACTATACATCCATAATGATCCGTTTACAATAAGCCATTTTTTTCCATCTTCTGGTTATGTAGTTCTCAGTTTAGTAAAATTAAGTAGTGCACATATTTTGCAGTAAAATAAATTACTGCACCAAAAAAAGTAAGATGCTTTACAACTTAGATAGAAAAGATTGCTGTGCAACTTGGATGAGAGAGTTTGCTATGTCTCTGTTAATGCTTAATGTTAAAATAAAAGACAATAGAATTAAACCTGAAAACTTTTTATCCTCCTTTTAAGATGAATTTATGCTACTGAACTTGCCACAACCTTGTTAATCTCATTTTGACAAGTACCTTGTTAATCTCATTTTGGCAAGTACCTTGTTAATCTCATTTTCGTGGGAATTTTAGGCCTCTAACCATGGCATGTGTCCACACTATTGGAGGAATTTACACAAATTTTTAAAATAATAGTTGTATAGGCAATGTGGGACCTTCTACATCGATGGAGGATCTGTAGATGCCTTAAAGGAGATAAGAAAGAACGAGGGAAGGCAGAAAAAGGAAATGCAAAATATTATAAAACAGAAGACAGGTTATTTTCAATTCTTCCATGATCCTTGATATTCCCATAGGAAAAATAAGAAGGCCTATGAAGTAACTAAAACAGAAGACAGGTTATTTTCAATTCTTCCATGTTCCTTGATATTCCCATAGGAATCATAAGAAGGCCTATGCAGTAACTATTGAATTGTGAGTTGTTGTATTGAGAGTTTTTCTAGTGAAATTTATTTGGAATTTTACTTGTGAAATAACATCAAGTAAAGTTGACTAAATGCTTAATTATAATTATAATTTTTAATGCTTAATTATAATTATAATTTTTATATTTTAATGATTCATTAAATGTTACTTTTAAAATTTTATTGTTAATTTAAAAGTGGAATTTCAAATATAATAATAACTGTCAAAGTATAATTTTTTTTCTTCTCTCAAATCATATTAAAAAAATAAATTCAAAATAAAACTAAGTAAAATCTGGAATGGAAAAAACTCAGAGTCATTTAAAACAAATTTGTGACTATTATTTCATGTGAAAATAATACATTATTTAGTTAACATTAAAAAAAATACATAACATTATTATATGGTATGTTATGATTCAAATTTGAAATATATTGCAAACAATTTATAATTTATAATGAAAAATAAATATTATTTTTCAATTTTAAATAGTACCTTATATTTTAAGGAATAGATATTTTATATTTATGAAATAATTACTCTATTTTGTTTAACTAAAAATTTTTTTTACATATTTTTTTCATTGAAACTCAGCATTATCATAATTGTTTTTTTTTTTTACAAGAACACCCCTTGATTTTTTGGCCGGAGTCGGGGACTTATATTTTGATCACTCCTGGGATAGATGTCACTCTGAGGACTCCCCTGTGGGAATCAAACCTGGGCCAGTGATGGAAACTCCCACCGATTCAAAATACAGTTACCAAGCACAACGTTTCTTTGGCATTTGATTGGAACATGCATGTGCAATGAGAGATTGTATAGTTGGCATCCCAGTAATGGCCTTTCTTAGAATAATCCCCAAAGATTCTTCACTAAAACCAGTTTAGAGCAGTCTCAGCTCAACCGGTATAACAATGGCAATGCAGTGGCTGTGGTTGGATTTGTGTAGAAACTAAGACAGTTGGAATTGGGAAGTAATTAAGGCGTATGCAGCAGACGGAATAAATGAGGGCATTATCCCTGAAAATATAGTCAGCAAGGAATCATGAAGAGATAATTTATTAGAGAGCCTGAATATTGTTAGAATCAAATATGAGGTAGAATAAATAATATATTCAAGGCTCGTGGCCAGCAGTCTTTTACATAGATAATTGTGCCGTTTAATTATATTATAATTAGTCATGCAGCAAGTATTCCCGATTGTAACTGCTTTCACCTCACACTAACACTCAGTCAGCAAAGACAACTTGCAAGGAATAGGATGGCGTGTTGGATTTTGAAGGAATCTATTTAGATAAAATTAATAAATTACAGTTTCGTTAAGTATCTAGCAAATCGTTGCACATATAACGCCTAAGAGGAGTGTAGAGTATATAAATATTTTTTTTTATAAATGATGATATTATTTATTTATTAAAAATTTATTGTAAACTTTGTTAAGGAATTATTATATAATTTGAGGATTAAATACATATAGTTGAGAATTTGAATTATATTTATAGTTTGATAAAAGGATTTTGTTGAGGAATTAGGATTAAGTACATATAATTGAAATTTTGAATTAGGGTTTAGATGATATTCATCATATTCATAGTTTATTCATCATTTTTAATTTGTTGTCATGGTTGTTAAAGGTCGTTGGATTTGCCATAATACTTTTATTATACTTTCTATTTGATTTGAGGGATTTTGGATGCCACATATATCACTTATGTGGGTGGAATTTCTTGGTCTTCCCATGTAGTGTTGATCTTTTGAATTAATCTTTAGGTTATTGAGTGGCTTTATCTTAAATTGAATAGGTTCTTTAATCCTTGCATTCAAAAGAGAGTTTGTCCCAATGACAATCAATCTAAGCACTAAAAAAAATTATATTGATCCAAGTGGGGGGATAAAATGATTAAACAAAAAGTTTGACATATCAATATGACTAATCTTGTCGGGTCATATTTATGTCCAATTACATTTATAAACTTGTTGCCTATGTTGAATGATAACCACTCAATGACTTAGTGGGATAATAAGACTTTATGACATTTAATAAGATAACAATTTAGTGGTTATAGGAGTTAATGCTTTATGGAGTGATGGAGGTAGTTCAGGAGCACATTTAATGTCTTCATAGTGGGGTGTCGAGTACTTGAACATCATATAATATTATCATAGATCTATCTTAAACCCGAATCTATCAAGCATCGAAAGTGATCCAATTTCTTAAGGTGTAATTTTTTTAACTTAAATTTTTTACACATCCAAAAAAATTACACCTCATGAATAATCATGATGATTGAATTAGCATAATATATATGTAAGTTTCACTAAAACATATGTAAAAACTTTTAAGCCTACAAGTTTTCATTTTTTTAATCTTTTATTTTAATTTACAATTTTTTTATTTTTTATTATTAAAATATGTCATGTTACATAACGTTACATAACAACATCTCCCCCATATTGGACTATATAGAAACTCACTACTCTTCGTGCAATTTATTTTTTATTATTAAAATGTCATGTTACATAACATTACATGACAATATCTCCCCCATACTGGGCTATAGAGCACCTTGTTACTCTCGATGCAATTAGGAGGATTTTGGGTTTTAGAGGTTTGTATGGTCATTCTTCATTGTGTCATTGGAGCATATGGGCACATGATAGTCTAGGGTCCAAGCGAGAGCATGACCTCTCATTTGCCATGGATAGGGGAGGCCCTTTGTATTTGCTTTTGTAATAGCTTAGTATCCGCTTATGAATAAAAATAGATTCAAACACTATTATAGTATCTCTTGCATATTATGTGTGTTCATTGTTGGATCTTTTACAAGGTATTTGCATATTGATGTGTGATGGTTTTCACTTGACGCTTTTTGGTGTTAGCATTTTGCACCAATGGGGAATTGTGTTTTCATATTTTCCCTCCATGGATGGGTGGCAACAATGTCAAGGAGGGGATATCATTGCAATACCCTAGTCAAGTAACTTTTTATCTTCATTGTAATAGTGTGCAACATTATAGTGGGTAATGCACCAATTTGTTTGCTTCAAACCTTCAAATTGTTTCTTGAGTTCAAGGAGACAATATATCTCTTTCAAATTCCACTAATCTCGATAGGTACATTGTTGAGTTTTAAAGTTTCACTATCCTTTGGTTAAAAATCTTGTTGATGGTATTTTGGGTATGGTAGTCATTGTGGTGGATGTTTGGTGTCATGTTGGAAGGGTCTTGTTTTCAGTGTTGGCATAAAATATACATTTGAGGCTACATTTATTTGATCCAATCTTTAAAAAGAGCTATGGCATCAATCTTTGTGATTTCATGCGTATTATTAATGAAATAAGGGTTAATTACAACTTTTAAAGGTGTTGTAGTAATATTTGTGAGAAAATGGAGTGGTATTGGATAAGTCTTTTTTGTTGATCTAGTGCAAATGTGTTAGGGGAGAGATGTTAAGGTAATAGTGGTTATAGACCTCAACATGTCAAACATCCAATAGGTCAATCTCATATCTACTAATAAAATATAATATTAGATGTATTAAAATAATTCAAATTGTCCAAAACAAGTTTAAAAATAAAAATCCTATAGATTGAACGGGCCCACAACTTTCCAGAAATCGCTTTATATTACACCAAAGTACATCGATTACAAGTCTTCCACCTAATACATCATGTCACTGGGCCATTTACCATTCTAACAAAAAGACACAAAAAATCCTTAAACATCTAGAACTTTCCTAAGTAATATCCTACAATGTTCAATGTTGAAGTACATATTGCCTATCATATCTAACACACTAATTGATAGTTGGATAATGTTTGCAATAAATAAAATTCCAATATACCTAACATCAAGCTCATATATATCACAATGATGATTTCCACTTCCAAATAATTCAAACATTTATTATCAGTCTCACCTTCCAATGTGATCAACAATCGATCCCTAACTATACAATCAATGACCACAACTCAATAAATTCATCAAGTCAATTCCCCAAGACCATTACGCACTTTAAAAGCACAAGGATGGGCTAGGGGAATTTCTCAACGGTTGGTTCATAATCAAATCAATCCTAGACACATTCAAAGTATGTAATCCACACCAATGACCAAATGTTACAGATAAAAAATTATAGTGGAGTACTATAAATCAACATATATCATCGTTGGAAGCACCATTCATGCATTACATAATTTCAAACTACTTAGTGGATCATTGTCAACACTCCCTCACATAGTATCTTCAATTTAGGTATTGACACTGTCATAAATGTTGTTGAAAATGTAATTTTGGAAGATATTCTATTGTATATTATTAATGCATTTTACTGTACCTTCGACGAAGATGTTTTTCCTCAATTAAGGGGTTTCATTATTGTACTTGGTCACGTTAGAATATCGAGGTATAATCTCCATTGTAATTCGGGGCAATAGTCCCCATAAGAAACATTGTTAAATGTGTTTTGAGTCTCCCAAGAGGGAAGTCGACCCTGTTAGGTTAGGAAGTCGACCCATATAGGGTTTGAGGTCAAGCCACTTGTAAAGTATAAATAGGGAGGCACCCTCCCTCATTTGGACATAATCTCTCAAGCAAGTTCGCTCAAGAAGGAGAAATACAAGTGTGCTAGGGTAGAAGAAGAAGAGCCAGCTGGAGACATCTTATATTTGGGGATTCTATCTTGGCTTGACATTGTTCTATGTGACTGAACTATTCAGAAGAAGTTGCGGGGTTTTCTCCTTTATGGTTTCCCCGAGGAAAATATTTGTGTACTTGTGTATTGTTGTGTTGGTCTCTCTTTCAGGCTAAATATCTAACTTAATTGAATTAAAGAGAAAAATATAACATAGTATTAGAGCCACCTTGAAAGAAGGAATTGTGCAGTTGCAGAAACTAGGGTTTCCAAGACTCGACATTTTTCTCCACAAACTTTCCAGAAAAGAGGGCTAGGATAACTCGCCTTAAGGAGGCGCGTCGTTTGGTGAAGAAAGTTTTCAGTTTGAAGAGGTTTCATTTTTAACTTCATCACTACTGTCGGTAGAAAACTAGGGCATCAAATTTTTGGAGCTTCCCTCCACCAATATGGAAAAAGAACTCACTAGGAAACTAACCCTAGGAAGGTGCATCTTTTTGTGGAGTCGGAATTCAGATCCAGATATTTTCATTTCTGGCCTTCGCTCTACTACTAGGAGAAAACTAGGGCATCAAGTTTTTGGAGTTTCCCTCCATAGTTTTTGGAAAAAGGAAACCACTAGGAAACTCACCTCAAGGAGGCACATCTTTTTACCCAGGTAGAATTTCAAGATTACAAGTTTGAAAAATTAGGGTTTTCCAGCCAAACCCTAGGTCAACCAACTCAAGAAGCATTTTGGACATCTCAAATTGGTAAGGTCTATTTCCTTGTTTTTACCATTTGAGGTTCTCATATCAGACAGTCAAGATGTTGAATCATACCAAGCTTGAGGACAAGCTTGAAGGAGATGATAACTTCCGAGCATGGAATTATAGAATCTTCCTTATCTTGGAAGAGAATGACTTGGAAAAGTACCACTGAGGAGGTTTCAGAACCAGAGGGAGAAGAGGCCAAGGAAACTTACAAGAAGAACATAACCATGTAAAAAGGATCATTGCAGATTCCATCAAAGATCATCTCATCCCTCATGTCTCATCTTTGCAGACTCCTAAGGAGATGTTTCATGCTTACCAAGCTATATGAAGGAAAGAACATCAACCAGAAGATGAACTTCAGGAATCAACTCAAGAATGTGAAGATCCAACACTCAGAAACCATTCAGTCTTACTTCACAAGGGTTTCTCAGATCAAGGAGCAACTAGAGGCCATTGAAGAAAATGTTGAATGTAATACTCATCCCGCCCCACAGAGCATTGAGTCAAAATGTCTAAGCTCTCTCTCTGAAATGAGAAAGTTGTTTAAATAAAAATAAAGAAATGAACTTTTGAGCTTTCCATGAGTCTCTGGTTTCTTCTATAAGTCTGTTTACCTCTAATTTCCATCAGTATTTCCTATTCCTAGGTATTTAATAGTACTTAGTAGAAAGATAAATGTAAGTTTTTAACATAGGAATTTACCAATAGTTAACAATTATGTTTTATCTATTTACAACATTTATATTGACAGTAAATATAGTTATAATTTCCAGCATGCTTATTTTTACACTACTATTGACCAGAGAATAATACTGAAGAATACATGGAATTATGCAAGTTGAATATAGGCTCCTTTCTCCTGTAGTCTTTCCCATCCAAGCCTTGGCTACCAAAACCAGATGAACCACCCCGCCGACCAGCGTTGATCCTGTTGAACCTAGGAAACCGATGGGTTTCCTAGCCCCCGATCCCACAATTTGATAATCCGAATAACAACCTTCCATATTTTAGGATCCCTCCGTCCATAGTTCAATTTCCCTTCCTGTTTTGAGTTTCCCACCTCCCCAATCTCCAATTTAACCTCCTCCTCGGTATGCCTCCTTTCTCCTCATAATGCTAAGTCATCTTCTTTCTCCCCCCAGAAAAAAAACCTCCAAAACCGCCCTGAGACCTTCCATAAATACAAATTTCCTCCTCCAAGATTCATCCTCACTCCATTGCCTTCACCCCCAAGTTTTATTTTGGGAAAAATAAATCATAAATACAACACACTAATCAAAGATAAAATAATGTTTAAATATGTTTGTCAAATTCACTGTTTCTCTCGAGTAGTAAGATAATTAATGTCAATTAAGTTTGTCAGATTTGAATTTATTTCCTATCGTCCACTTCATCGAAGAATAATCATTTCTTGTCTTATTAAACTAAGTTAGATAGCATAGACTTTATTCCACCGCTTGATCCATAAATGTGGTCAGGATAACCCAATAAATACAAGCTTGATTTTTGATATGGAGGTTTCTCATGTCTTAATTATTAAATCCGATTACAAATTCAACTATGATGTTTGATGTACACATAAAGTTTAATAACCATATTATATTGGATATAATAATCTCAAATCAACAACCACTTTCAATTCTTTTAAAATAATAATAATATTCCTTTACATAAGACAATACGGATAAATTTATTTATTTAAACAAAACCTTGAAGCTAAAATCATGAAGTTATGTTTATTCAAGAGTAGTTATTATAACAATAAGAATACGTGTTAATAATAATAATAATAATAATAATAATTAGTATTATTATTATTCGTTTTAAAGGAATAAAATATATACTACAAACATAAAATTAATAAATTTTAAACAGAACACCTTCAATGGTTTAAACAATATGATTAACACGTTTAACATGAACATTATTATTGGTGTACACTGAACAACAACTATGTTATTTACCATAACTATCTCATTACACTTGCTTCTTGAAAACAACTACTAATTACTAATGCATCACTTATGTATAACTAATAACTAACCTAATTGACTTATCTATGCACGCCAACATGATTAAACAATCATCATTCAAACTTGATTAATTCACAACTGACTCTTGTCCCAAATAACATGATTACAATCATTTTAGCATGTCAAGTATTCATCACATCCATACTAGTGTATATATACCAGGCATGCATGCGTGGCCAGTGTACGCATAGATCATATACATACTATACGAAAACACCATTTCCTCTATGCATATATACTAACTGTCAAAATAATAATCCTTTTTCATAAAGATAAATCATACAAACAAGACATGACAATCAAATATATATAACCAAATCAACATACTTCCAACATAATCATTTAGCGTCATCAATCGTTAATAATTAACCACTCAAGTTATAACATCATTTATACTTTAGATTTACAATAGCTAATAAATCAATCATTCCCAAGGAGAAAGGCACTTACTACCATTTACTAGGTATAGTAAATACCCAACCTTCAACAATACTAACTAACACGTCCTCCCATTCTAACCTATGTCCACATCCTCCCTATCCTTCCTCTGCTAGTATAGAAGTGGATATTGACTTCACCGACTTGACCATATAAGAACCTGAGAGCGGTAGCGTCAGCTCAATATCGAACCTAGCCTCTCCTAGCAGGCATCCGACCGTCGTCATTACAACAACTTGGGAAGTGTGTCTCAGCACGACCCTCCCATGACCTCAAGTATCATTGTAACATAGGGTGTGCAATACATTCAACCCTCTCAACATATTGGGTCTATGCCCTATCAATCCATACTCTGTTGCTATCAGGATTATTGGATTGTGTCATCGTACCATCAGTTTGGTAAATAAGGCTCTCTGCAAAATGGGAACTACACCACACTTCATATCAAGTATCTGACTATTACATAGCTCCCGTGTCCTATGGATTAGTATTTCCAAAACATACATTTTATAGCAAATATTTCCATTTAATCATCAATTGATCCTTATCATCATCTGTGTACAGTACAATCCCTCACATGTGTGCATGATGTTTAATACAAATTCAGTCTACCATATCGTAAAGAAAACAATATCCACATACCACATTATATATTTCACATTTTAACCTATGAAAAGTAAATATATACTGTCATTATAAAATAAGGGAAACAATAATCACAACATAGTAATAGAACATAAGAAGTTCCATCATTTGAAAAAATATAAAGTTCAACAGATAATAAGCAAATAAGTATAACATGTCTAAGTGATAAAGATGTCTAGTTAAAATATGGGGCATTACATTGAAGGAGAGATCATGACTATCTTGAATGGTCTCCCAAGATTATGGGACTCATTCATTCAAGGGATATGCTCCAGGAAGAAGTTAATCAAGCTCAATCAATTATGGGAGAAATGCACTCAAGAAGAAGCTTGACTGAGTGTCCAGAGAAGATAATATGGGAGCTGATGATGACCAAGCCTTAATTTCCCATGCTAAGAAGGAATGAAGTAAGAGGGAGGATCAACCTCAAACAAGGCCTAAAAGATTCCAAAAGTATCATAAATCTAAACGTGACATCTTCAGTCTTAGATGCTTCACATCTGATGAGAAAGATCATTTTGCAAAATATTTCCCCAGAAACAAAGAATCCACAAGAGCAAACAAGAGGAGGCATCATTCTCACACTGCTGAAGAGAATGAACCAGAAAGGAAAAGAACAAAAGAAGATTCCTCAAGTGATGAGGAATATGTACTTTAATCCAGAAGGATTCAACCCATGATGAAGAAGAACCTCTTATCCATCTCAATATTTGGATAAGAAGGGATCCAGTTGTGAATGAAGAAGGGCCACTTAGATTCGAAACTAGTACACAGTCCCATGTGATATATAGTATAGAATACTTGCTTAGCATGAGAAAGAAAGACACAGGTCCTCAGAATCAGATGATAAAGTAGAGTACACTATCAAAGACTCAGTAATTCCTACAAGAAGACAAAGATCAAGAGGGATTCCACCAAACAAACAAACAAAGATAAGTATTTGAATTGACATTTTCTATAAATGATGTTGTTTATACATGTATATTCCTAGATTTAGAAAATGAATTATGCATGCCAGAATGTTTGCATTCATGAATAGTATACTACTATATGCATGTGCTGGGTAAGTAGCCTATGGTGTTGTACAACATTCCATTGTTACTGATCTATAATGAATTATCTTTCCTGACATATTGGGAGTAGTGCACACTCTTAATAATGTCCCGGTAGAGACGGAGGGCATCTAGAAAGTTACCGTATGTATACTGGATATGGATAAATGTTGCATTGACTAAGAGAGTTGCATGATTGTGTGACATATATTTATGGATAAGATTTTTTCATTATTAATACGTTTTTTAAAATATGAAATGTTTTTAATCATACAAATGGATTTGACTTGTAGGAAAGATCGTGTACAATCACCTAGAAGAAAAGAAGGGTGAGACGTGTTCTGAAGAACAAGTGACGATGGTTCAACCATAACACGCAAAGAAGATTTATTCCGACAAAATGAATAGGAACTTGAATCTCCCGAATCAGAGATACCGTGACAAAAGAAAGAGCTTCACAAGAATATGAGAATCATGATATAACCGAGTCATAGAGAGCGGTAGATCCACTTCAAGAGGTGAACACATACATAGAAGATCATCTTGGGTGCAAGCGATCATCCAAGATGAAGGTAAGTATGGTTCTCCAGATGAGACTTCCATAGAAAAAAAGAGTCCTCGAACACACTCCAGTTATGTGGCATTGTTGTGTGACATCATTGATGCAGATCCTTCCAGCTACGAAGAACCAACTGAGAAGAAAGAATGGAAGGATACTATGATCGAAGAGTACCAATCGGTCATGAAGAATGATGTCTAGGATGAGTTTTCGAGACCTGAAGGAAAGTATGTAGTATATTCCAAGTGTATCTACAAGATCAAGAATACAACAGACGGTAGCTTTGAGAAATACAAAGCAAGGTTTGTGGTTTCTATTAGAAAGAGGGATTCGATTGTCCAGACACACTTCAATGAAGTAGAAGTGCATATTGAGCATAGAACAACATGTGCGCAGAATGCTTTGTACAAGCTCAAAAGGAACCCATGGGATAGTACATACAATTATATGAGGAGCTTGAGGCTCACCTAGAGTGATGGAGATCTCAACATTTGCTACAAGGTTGAATATGGAATCCTACAGAGGACGAGAAGCTCATAGATGAGTGCAAGAGGAAATTTTAACAAAGTTTGAGATAGAAGATCTTGGTTTCCAGTGACCTTGAAAGATAACATAGATGGATACACATAAGATCGGTAGTAGAGGAATCTACCTGTCACTCCAGTGCAGAATGTTCCGATGCAAAGAGTACAAGATGCAGAGGGAGGATGGTGCTCCACTTCATAGGGAGTGACTATAGTAGATCTCAAAGTTAAAGAACATTGAAATGATTCTTGGTATTAGAGGTGTGGTGGAATCCAGAGGAGATTTTCCTTAGCCAAGGAAAAAATGCGGTCAATATCTTGAAGAAATTTGAGATGTTGGATTGCGAGGTTACACCGTTGGAATCAAAATTGAAGTTGTTGTGTGATCCTACTTGAGAGACAATTGTTGACACAATATACATGTAGATGATCAATTCATTGATGACGAACATAAGGTCGTATATATTCTTTGCAGAGAACACTTTATGCTAGTGCACGGTGGAGCCAAGACATGTCCACATGGTTGTGGAAAAGCACGTGTTGAGGTACCTGGAGGGTACGATTGAGTATGGCCTTAGGTATGAAAAATATTAGAGGATTCCTATAGAGATATGTTGATTCCGATTGGGATGGTATTTCTACATATAGGAAGAGCACTTCAGGGTGTTGCTTCAAATTAAGGTCTGGCATGATTTCTTGGTGCAGCAAGAAGCAGACAAGTGTAGGACCGAGTACAGTCGAGGGAGAGTATATTGCAGCTTGTTCAAACAAGTTGTGAGATAGCGTAGCTTCAGAAGCTACTTGCAGGATTTTTCGATGTCAAGTTAGAGATGACTTGTGTGCACTGTGACAACCATATTTGTGTGAAGTTGTCCAAGAATCCAAATCGAAGCACATTGAGATCCAATATCACTATATCCGGGATATGGTGCAGAAAGGAGCAGTAAATATCTAGTATGTTGCGATGGATGAGCAGATAGTGGATGTCTTGACCAAGCCTCTGGAGAGAGTAAAGTTGGAATAATTTAGGGACAAGCTTGGAGTGGTGTAGATCGATGTCCATCGCAAGAGGGAGTGACGAGTCTCGATGGTATCCTACATCTAGTATGAAAAAGGATTGGCTCTATAGATGATGAAGTCCTAGTTGGAGCTAGGCCCCATCCAGTATGAAAAAGGACTGGCACTGCAGAGATCTAGATTCAATATGAAAAAAGATTGACCCTGCGAAGGAATCTAGTATGAAAAAGGAATAGCACTACAGATATTTGCATTCAGTACGAAAAAGGATTGACCCTGTAAAGGCATCCAGTATGAAAAAATATTGGCACTACAGAGATTTGCATTCAATATGAAAAAGGACTAACCCTGCGAAGGCATACAATATGAAAAAGGACTGGCATTGTAGAGATCCACATTCAGTATGAAAAATGACTGACCCTGCGAAGGCATCCAGTATAAAAAAGTACTAGCACTACAGAGACCTGCATTTAGTATGAAACAAGACTGACCTTGCAGAGATACATCCAGTATGAAACCAGACTGGCTCTGTGAATTCCTAGATTGGATTTAGGTCTACATTCAATATGAAACACAACTAGCACTGTAGAGATAGGCATCTAGTATGAAACTATACTAGCACTACGGAGATATGCATTCAGTATGAAATAAGACTGACACTGCAGAGATATGCATCTAATATGAAACAAGGCTGGAAATGCAAGGTACATCCAGTATGAAAAAGGACTGGCATTGTATGAGGTACATTCAGCATGAAAAAGGACTGGAACTGTACATATATGTTGTTGAATCCCTATATGGGATCTAAGCCTACATCCAACATGAAAAAGGGTTGTCTTTATAGAACTTCTGGGGACGGATAGATTCGAGAGATGTCATTAGTAAATGGTCGACAAGATGAGAATTGATGCAATAGTGATAATGATAATCTAGTGATGATGGTCTAGTGATGGTGATCCAATGATGATGTTCCAGCGATGATTATATAGTGATGATGATGATGTACAGATACTGTGTCCAGTTGTGACGATGATCAGGTCGAGAGAATACCTTCCTAGTTAAGAGGGAGTGTTGTTGAAAATGTAACTTCGGAAGATATTCTTTTGTATATTATTATTGTATTTTATTGCACCTCTCATGGATATGTTTTTGCTCCAGTCGGGGGGTGTCATTATTGTACTTGGTCATGTTAGAATATCAAGGTATAACCTCCATTGTAAGTCGGGGAAATAATACCCAAATTAAGAAACATTGTTAAATGTATTTTGAGTCTCCCGAGATGGAAGTTGGCCCTGTTAGGTTAGGAAGTCATCCCAATTATGGTTTGAGGTCAAGTCACTAGTAAGGTATAAACATGGAGGCACCCTCCCTCATTTGGACATCATCTCTCAAGCATGTTCTCTCAAGAAGGAGAAAGACAAGTGTGTTGGGGTAGAAGAAGAAGAAGTTGTTGGAGACATCTTATATTTGGGGATTCTATATTGGTTTGAAATTGTTCTATGTGACTAAAATATTTAGAAGAATTTCAGGGTTTTCTCCTTTATGGTTTCGTCAAGGAAAATATTTGTGTACTTGTGTATTGTTGTGCTTGTATCTCTTTCAGATTAAAGATCTAACTTAATTGAACCGAAGAGAAAACTCTAACAATAAAATATGTTATTGTCAAGTTCTCTATTTGTTGTCACATATGTTTCTATTGATTTGTTCTTCTACATTGCATCTATTGTCTGTACAGTTATAGGTTTATGCAGTGGTGGTAAGAGGGAATTTTGTTGTTGATATAAGAGGGGTGAGAAGGCCAATGACTAGGGGTTCCCAGCTACAACAATGTTCCTTGGATGATGTTGAAATATTGTAACTTCGAAGAATATTCTATATGTATTTCTTTGTGGTCCCCGATGGTCCTAGCAAGAGAACCACTTGTATTACTTTGTACCCCGATGCTCCTAATTTGAAGAACTAATAAGAGTCATGAGGCAGTCCCCTCTAATTTTAAAGGTGGGTCATTAGCACCCTAGTGTGGTTACTTGAGCCTAAATGTGTAACTCGAGCCTACATGATTAAATCGAGCCTACATGACAGATGAGTTAACTTAAGTGAACAGATGAATATAAATAGAGGTGTAGTGCTCTTCATTTAGGACACACACTCTCACTTGTGTAGCACATTAGTGGAGAAGAGAAGTAGCTGGAGAAGGAGGAGGATAAGGCTTTGATCTCCTTGTTGGTTTTATCTTTTATCTTTTTGGGGCATCTATATTGAGGAAGCTTTTGCTGGGTTTTTCCCTTTAGGGTTTTCCTCAGGATAAATCTTTGTGTTCCTTTTGTATGGTTGTGCTTGTCTATCTTTCAGTGATCCTGTTTATATGCTTTTGTTATGAAAAATGAAATGAAATACTGATGTCTTAGCTAAGCATATGAAAATTTAACATGGTATCAAAGCCACCCTGAAAAGAAGACATTGTGCAGCTATAGAATCTAGGGATTCTTACTTTTTGGTTCTCTCTCCACAATCGATCAGCAAAAGAAGGCTAGGCTACCTCTCCATTGAAGGGCGCATCTTTCTGTCGAAGCGGAATTCGATTCCGAGCATTTTCAATTTTCCGTGTGGGAAATTAGGGCTTCTTGCAGAAGAAGAATTTTTGAGTGAGCCCAGCATAGGAATGCTCTCCTTATCAAAATCGAAGTTTAGAGACCTGGATCAAGATTTTTGGTTGGGTGAAACTCTGGGAAATTCAAAACCTAGTTTGACCCAGAGCTAGAAAAACCCTAAATACTAAAACTGCTAAGTTTTGGTATATTCGATATATCCCAATATTGGTGAAGTTTAAAGAGCTGAAAATTTCAGATACCGAAGGTAAAATATTGATGAACACTGTATCCAAAATTCAGCCTCTGATTCGCTATATTCTAGGAGATATGATCCCTCCAAGTTAGGGTTCCAGCCTCTTCCAGAATTCATTCCTAAACATGACACCTAGGTAAAATTGCTATAGCTTGGGCTACAGAGGTCCAAATGGAGTTCCTGAAGATGTTCCAGAAATATAATGGAATTTAATTTTTGTGGTTCGAATTTCAGAACCTAAAGAGGAACCAGTGACACGTGGCATGCCGTACAACTTCACTGTTATGAACAGTCCTATAACAGGTCACCTTGGGAAAATGATCATAAATCAAAATTGGTGAAAAAAAATCTGATGAAAACTATGGTGTTGGATCAGGGACATGTGAGGTTACCTCAGTGCAAAATTTCAAACACAGAGGAGTAGTAATTTCAGAGATATCACATAAATAGTAACAGGCATTTCTGTAGAAGAAATTGGAAAATTAGGGCTTCCTGTTCCAGGAGCTTCCCTCCACTGTTTTCAGAAAAGGAGTACATTGGACAGCTCAATTTTAAGAGATCTATATTTATATCCAATAAGATCTTAAAGATTCCAAGTTTTGAAAATTAGGGGTTCTCTGACAAACCCTAGATCAGCCAGCTCAGAAAGCAGGACGGACACCTCAAATCGGTAAGATCTAATCTTTTGCTATTTGCATTTGAGGTTCTCATTTCAAAGTGATCTATCACATCAACTTGATGATAAGATTTGTGAAGTTGAAAACTTCCAAGCATGAAATTATTTGATCTCTTTGAAGAAAATGAATTGGACACCTACATGAGTAGAGAGGTTCCAGTTTTAGAGGGAGATGAGCCTCAAAGCCTTACACAAGAAGAACTTGATCAAGGCCAAGAAGATCACTGTTGATTCAATCACGGATCAACTTTTACCACAAGTATCTTCCCTAAATACATCGAAGATGTTTGATTTCTTGATCAAGCTATTTGAATATAAGAACATAATTCAGAAGATGGATTTGAGAAAACAGTTGAAGAATGTGAAGATCCAGAATGCATAACATCTTGAAGCAGCAGCAGAAGAAGTAGAGAATGCAGAAGTGGTGATAGCCACCTTGAATAACCTCCCATGATCATGGGATTCATTCATGTGGGGAATGTGTGCCAGAAGAAAGTGATTAATTTCAATTGACTTTGGGAAGAAGAATAAGCTCGTCTCATAAGAAGAGAAGAAGAAAGATGGGAGTCAATTGAAGATCAAGCTATCACCATTCAAAGAAGATCCCTCAAGCAATGAGGAATATGAAGAACTCAATTCTTGACAAACCTCTTATCCATCTTATCATTTGGATAAGAAATGATGATAAAGAAGAATGATCAAGATGGAGTCTACCCATGAAACAAATAAAAGATAAGTATTCAATTGTCATTTCATGATATTGTTTTACATTTGATTATATTCAGTTGATGTATTATGCATGATAGATTGTTTGCATTAATTACTGTATACTACTAATATGCATGTGATGGGTAAGTAGCTCATGGTGCTATACAAATCTCCATTGCTACTTATCAAACCTCTTTGCTGACATATTGGATTAGTCTAGAAAGTTTCTGTGAGATATGGATGAATGTTGTATTGGCTAAACAGTTTGTCGTTATGCATATGATTTATGAAATAGTTATAACCATGCAACTGGTGCATTTGAATTGTAGGAAAGGTCCTATACAACCTCCTACAAGAAAAGAAGGATGAGACTTGTTCCAAAGAACAAGTGATGACAATTCCATAAACATGAATCTGAAGCTCCTAGGGTCAGAGACACCATGATGGAAGAAAGAGCTTCAAAGAGCGGTAGATCCACCTCGAAGGATGAAGACTACCATGGGTATGAGAGATAACTCAAGATGAAGAAAAGAATTCTATAACAGTTGATCATGGGGAATGATGTATACGATATGATTTTGAGACATAAAGGAAAGTATGTAGTATCCTCCATATGGATATACAAGAACAAGTGTACAAAGCAAGGTTCATGATTTGCCTCAGAAAGAATAGACTATGACATGACATACTCTATTAACCAGTATATATCAAGCATAGAACCACTTGTACAAAATGAAGAAGGAAGATAATACTCCACTTCAGGGGGAGTGACTACAGAAGATATCTGAGTTCGACACGGTACGACATGATGGACAGCTTCCTGATGGATCGAGACTTTTGGGTTCCAACCTTCAAAGTTGAATGCAGAAGACTAGGATATGTTGATGATCTGACAAGATGAACTCATGGAAGATGTTATGATAAAAGAATACTAGAATGATGTTTGGGATATAGTACTCAAACCAGAAAGCAAGAATGTGGTATCTTACAAATGGATTTGCAAGATAAAATATGTCGCTGATAGAAGTAAGGAAAGACTTGTGGCTAGAGGTTTCTATAAGAAAGAGGGAATTAATTCTAAAGAGACACTTACTCCAGGAAGCAAGGTACACTTCCTTCAGAACTATGACGGTAGTTGCTTCCATGATGAATTAAAGACAATCCTTCCTTAATGGTATGATTGGGGAAGAGTTTTACATCGAAAGGATTTGAAGTTGAAGACAGATGGACTCATATATGTAAGTTGAAGAAGGCCCTCTATGGCATGAATCAAGCTCCCAGAGCTTGGTATGGAAGGATAGACAGTTTGCTGTCAATTATGGGCTTTACCAAGAGTAAAGCTGATCCTAAACTTTATGTCAAGGTTGTAGAAGATGAACTTGTCATTATGTTATTATATGTGGATGACTTATTCTTGATAGAGAAGGAGAAACAGATCATGGAAAGCAAGAAGAAACTAGTAGAAGAATTTGAAATGAAAGACCTTGGGTTAATGCACTATTTCCTAGGTCTGGAAATATGACAAAGTTCAGAAGAAATCTTTCTCAACCAAGGAAAGTATGCGGTAGAGATATTGAAGAGATTCAATATGTTGGAATGCAAATACATGGCCACACCCATGGAATCCAACCTGAAGCTGTTAGCTGATGACTCATTAGAGTTAGTGGATGTGACTCATTATAGACAGATCATTGGGTCATTAATGTACTGAACAAATTCTAGACCAGACATTTGTTTTGCTGTGAACACCTTAAGTCAATATCTTGTTCAACCAAGACGGGTTCACCTAGTAACCGCAAAACATGTGATGAGATATCTGAAAGGGACTATAGACCTTGGTATATACTATGATGGTAGCCATGAGTATAGATTGTATGGCTACACAGATGCAGATTAGGCTGGAAGTATCTCAGACAAAAAAAACACATTAGGTAGATGCTTTTGTTTGGGGTCTGCTATGAGTCCATGGTTTAGCAGGAAACAGTCCAGTGTTTCTCGTAGCACGGCTGAAGCAAAATACATAGCAGATTGCTCTGCTAAGTTGTGAATTCATATGGCTTCGGAAGCTGATATCAAGTCTCTTTGACCTGAAGATGGATACTACAATGATTCTATGTGATAACCAGATTTGTGATGACAGAGAACCCTGTGTTTCGATTGTAACACATAAAAATTTGATATTTCTGCATACGAGATAAGATGTAGATGATGATGCTTTCAGTATTCACATACTGGAGATACATATGGTGATAGTTCAGTATTCACATACTGAAGATGTAGATGATGATGGTTTGAATGATGATGTACTGATGAAGCCTCTATCTCGGGTAAAGTTCGAACACTTTCGAGACAAGCTTGGTGTTGTTCGAAAAGACCTTCCTCGAAAGGGGGAGTAGTGATGTTGCAGTTGGATTGTATCATCCTTGGGAACTTGCCCTAAAGTGATCCGGAGACCTCGGTCCTTGAGAATGAAGAGGGATTGTATCATCCCGGGACATCTGTCCAAAAGTGATCCGGTGACCTCGGTCCTCGAGAATGAAGAGGGATTGTATCATCTTGGGA
The DNA here is from genome assembly GCA_001517045.1 of Pseudotsuga menziesii. NCBI lineage: Eukaryota > Viridiplantae > Streptophyta > Pinopsida > Pinales > Pinaceae > Pseudotsuga > Pseudotsuga menziesii. The sequence goes on along the minus strand of LPNX010131840.1, from coordinate 39,500 downwards.
CATCTGTCCAAAATAGATCCGGTGACTTCGATCTTCGTGAATGTGGTGGGATTGCATCATCCCTGAACTTGGGTTCAAAATGTATTCGGAGGTCTCGGCCCCCGTGAATGTGGTGGGATTGCATCATCCCTGAACTTTGGTTCAAAATGTATTCGGAGGTCTCGGCCCCCGTGAATGTGGTCGGATTGCATCATCCCTGAACTTTGGTTCAAAATGTATCCGGAGGTCTCGGCCCCCGTGAAAGTGGTGGATTGCATCATCCCTAAACCTCGGTTCAAAATGTATCCAGAGGTCTCGGCCCCCATGAAAGTGGTGGATTGCATCATCTCTGAACCTCGGTTACAAATGTATCTAGAGGTCTCGGCCGCCGTGAAAGTGGTGGATTGCATCATCCATGAACCTCGGTTCAAAATGTATCCAGAGATCTCGGTCCCCGTGAATGTGGTTGGATTGTATCATCCTTGAACTGCGGTTCAGAACGGATCCAATGACTTCGGTACTCGAGAACGTGTGTTGATCCCATAATTCCAATAGGAAGGATTGTCTGAGTTCCACAGATGTGTTGATCCCGTAATTCCAATAGGAAGGATTGTCTGAGTTCCACAGATGTGTTGATCCCGTAATTCCAATAGGAAGGATTGTCTGAGTTCCACAAATGTGTTGATCCCGTAATTCCGAAAGGAAGGATCATTAGTAACTCCATAAAGACCTAAATCCTGTAATTCCGAAAGGAAGGATCGTTAGTAACTCTATAAAGACCTAAATCCCGTAATTCCGAAAGGAAGGATCATTGGTAACTCCGTAAAGACCTAAATCCCATAATTCCGAAAGGAAGGATCATGTTGATGTTTTGATGATGTTGATGTTTTGATGATGATGATGACGTACTGATTGAAAGATCAGAATATGATGATGATGCTGTTGCTGCTGATGATGATGTTCTCTGATCGAAAGATTAGAATATGATGATGATGATGTTTCTCTGATTGAAAGATCAGAAGTTGCTAATGATGATGATGTTCTCTGATTGAAAGATTAGAATATGATAATGATATTGTTGCTGACAATGATGATGTTCTTTGATCGAAAGATCAGAATATGATGATGATGATCTTTCTCTGATCGAAAGATCAGAAGTTGTTGATGATGATGTTCTCTGATCGAAAGATCAGAATATGATGATGATGTTTTCTGATCGGAAGATCAGAAGTTGCTTATGATTATGATGTTGCTGATGATGATGATGTTTTTTGATCGAAAGATCCAAATGCGATGATGATGATGATGTTTCTGATTGAAAGATCAGAATGTGATGATGATGAGATCCTGATGATGATGATGCCGTATGATGATGACATACTGATCAAAAGATCAGAATATGATGATGAGTTGATGTTAAGTATGATGATGTTCAGTTGATGATGTTTCTGATCGAAAGATCAGAGGCTGATGATAATGATGATTCTGATTGAAAGATTAGAGTGTGATGATGATGATATTTTGATGATGATAATGATGATGTTTTCATGATGATGTTTCTGATCGAAAGATCAGAGTATGATGATGATGTTGTTGCTGATCGAAAGGCCAAAGTGTTGAAGAAGATGTTGCTGATCAAAAGGTCAAAGTGCTGAAGATGATGTTGCTGATCAAAAGGTCAAAGTGCTGAAGATGTTGCTGATCGAAAGGTCAAAGTGCTGAAGATGTTGCTGCTAATTGAAGAGTCAAGATGCTGAAGATGTTGCTGATCGAAGCGGTCAAAGTATTGATGATGCTGAAGACTAAAGATTGAAGATGAAGACTACATGATGTTGAAAAGCTTCCAATGATTTATAGATGTATCACCCTGATGATGTTGATGATGTCCTCTATCTCTCTCCTATTATTGTTGTTGTTGATGTTGTTATAGAATACCCTTCTCGTTAAGGGGGAGTGTTGAAATATTGTAACTTCAAAGAATATTCTATATGTATTTCTTTGTGGTCCCCGATGGTCCTATTGGGAGAACCACTTGTATTACTTTGTACCCCGATGCTCCTAATCGAAATAACTAATAAGAGTCATGAGGCAATCCCCTCTAATTTTAAAGGTGGGTCATTAGCACCCCAGTGTGGTTACTTGAGCCTACATGTGTAACTCGAGCCTACATGATTAACTCGAGCCTACATGACAGATGAGTTAACTTAAGTGAACGGATGAATATAAATAGAGGTGTAGTGCTCCTCATTTAGGACACACACTCTCACTTGTGTAGCGCATTAGTGGAGAAGAGAAGTAGCTAGAGAAGGAGGAGGATCAGGCTTTGATCTCCTTGCTGGTTTTATCTTTTATCTTTTTGGGGCATCTATATTGAGGAAGCTTTTGTTGGGTTTTTCCCTTTAGGGTTTTCCCAGGATAAATCTTTGTGTTCCTCTTGTATGGTTGTGCTTGTCTATCTTTCAGTGATCCTGTTTATATGCTTTTGTTATGAAAAATGAAATGAAATACTGATGTCTTAGCTAAGCATATCAAAATTTAACAGATGAGGAGATAAAATGAGGTTGATATTGAAGAGAAAATAAATGCAAATGTTGAAGATCATAATGAGGCAAATGAAGAATTTGTTTCTCCACCATCAATTATAGTGAAAGGTGCAAGTTCAACCAAGAAGATCAATGTTATTAGATGTTGGAAAAAATATGATATGATGAAGGGAATTGATGGTTTTGGATTTAATGGATTTTCAATAAGAGTTGTTGTGAAAAAATATGGAATTGGACCAACATAATTGGATTATTGGCTAAATGGTATCACACACAAAGAATAAAGGGCCTCTTATAGTGTTAACTAAACAATAGGGGAGAGAAGTGGTTATCTGGGGTAAGAAGATGGTTGAAATAGGCCATGAGATAGAGTTAATACAACTAAAGGAAAATGTTGTTCAAATATGTGAATTAAGGCCAGATCCATTTAAAGATGGATTTCCTAGGAAATCATGGTGCACAAGACTCGAAAAGATAGTCAGAGCTCGTATTGTGAACAACATAGGACTCAAATACAAATAGAGATTTGAATTTACATCATGTGGTTGCAACTGTGTTCTCTGACACTCTATCCAAAGGAGATAAAAAACATCCCTACAGTCCAATATATATCTGTAACTATGATGAGACTTGTTTACCAGCTGGAAGGAATTATGGCATGTCAGTAATTTCCAAGAGAGAGATCAAGAATGTGCTAAAAGAGCATGGAGTGGATAACTCTAGTGTTGTGTATGTGGGACTAAGTTTTGATATTGTCGAACATGTTAATTAAGACTATTTTCCTTCCACCTTGCCCTAAATATCCCTTTCTTAGATAAAATCCTGAAGATTAATGGTATAAAGAGCACATGTAAGGTAATAGGTTATCTCTATTCTCAATTTCCTAGTTTTAGTAGATGGAATGTGGTTAATGATCATTTACTAATACAATTACTAGCATTATGGGGTTAATTACTGAAATTAGTTTATGTAACCAATTACCAAAATATGTTCATGTACCCAATTACCGGAATTTATTCTTGTAATTCAATCCAAGGTTCATATGGTTGCGCCCCTACAAGAAAGAATCTATCACATGGATTTTGTCACTAGAAGCATCAATATGGTTCTATGTTGTTTAAATCAACCCCAATCAAGGAAATGTTGTCCTCTAGTCAAACCACCATTCAACCCATTCTATATACACGATGATCCAACAAGGGATGAACTTAACAATCAGGAAAATGAGATAGTTTCATGCACTTCATGTCATGAAAATATTGTGGGTGAAATCATGAACCTGGGTGTCTATTCCATGAGAATCAACTTTCGGAATTCGTATTTAAAACACTTCCGGCCGATTTTTTTATTTTTATTTTTGGTTCAGTCGAACTATTTAACATTTTCGGTCGAACAATTTAAAAAAACTTTCAGCTGAGCTATTCTTTGGGCCAAATGTTAAAACTAACGACGAAACTTGTTATGCGGGATTTGTAAGGATCGCCAAAAAAATAATGTCTAGAAGATTTGTTTTCGTTCAAACATTTTTTCAGTCAAAAGATTGTTCGATCGAAAGAAATGTTCGGTCGAAAAAAGTTATATATATTTTTAACAACGCAACTATTTGCAGTTTTTTTGTTTCCGATTTTTCTCGCCTGTTAGGCCTCGCCTCTACCTCGCCTATTAGGCCTTGCCTCACCTGTGTGTTAGGAGATCGCCTGCGTGTTGGGGCTCGCCTGTGTGGTGTTTCGTGGTGGTGGTGCTTCATGGCTTGTTGGTGTTCGTCTGGTGGCGCTTTGCAGCTTATTGGCCTCGATTGTGTGTTAGGGGCTTTCCTGTGTGTTGGGGCTCGCCTGTGTTGGGGCTCGCTTGTGTTTTGGGGCTCGCCTGTGTTGGGGCTCGCCTGTGTGTTGGGGATAGCTTGTTTGTTAGAGGAGTGTTTGTGGTGCCTCGTGGCTTCGTGGTGGTGCTTCGCGGCTTGTTGGCATCTGTCTGGTGGTGCTTCGTGGCTTGTCGGATTGTTGGTAGATTTGTGGTGGTGCTTCGCGGCTTCATGGTGGTGCTTCATGGCTTCGTGGTGGTGCTGCTGCTTTGCGGCTTGTTGGCATCTATCTGTGGTGCTTCACGGTTTCATGGTGGTGCTGGAGGCTTCGCGGTGGTGTTGGAGGTTGTGTGGTGGCAGTGCGGGAGGCTTCATGGTGGCGAGGTAAGTACATTCCATTCGCTTACAGACTAAAATAATATTTGACAATTTATTTATGAAACTGAGGAAGGATAAAATAATATTTGACAATTTTATTTTTAATTTAACATTTAAAGAGACTATGGCAGGCAAGTTTACAGACCCATCATTGTTTCCGTAATAATTTGATGATAAACCACTTACATGGCTGCTTGTTTTGAGTGTTGTGTGTTCAATCCTTTGTGCTCTGCTCTACTTCTTTCTCACGGTGTATCATTTTAAGTAATCCAAATAAGATTTGTTTTTACAGAGTTTAAATAATAAAAGATGTTATATTTAACATGAAGAAAGTGTTTGAATTTTAGAAATTCATTTCCATTTCTTATTCAAAAGATTTAAGACATCTATCTTAAGCTAAAATTAGTTTCAACTTTGTTTTTACAGAGTTTGTTAAATAATAAAAGATGTTATATTTCACATGACGAAAGTGTTTGAGTTTTAGAAAGTCATTTCCCTTTCTTATTCAAAAGATTAAGACATCTATCTTAGCTAAAATTAGTAGATCAACATCTACCAACAACTTTCAATATGATTTTGTTTTAAACATTTACCATAAGTTATACTTTTTGCAAATTTATCTTAGGCAACTCGAACCACACTTGGTTACAACATTGGCTTAAATGGCTTTGTAAACATCCCCAACATTGGTATGTAGGAGACCACCTCTCTTCCCAAGTGTTGACAATGCAAATTGGGTTTCAGATTGTTCTGGTGCAAACACACAGAACTACATTGAACTACAACTCAACAACAATAAGAGTATAATATTCCTCTGTCTGTTAACTCCCTTATTAATCTGCAAAACTTAAACTTCTTTATATGCATTCTTTAATTTAAAAGATCCTAGGTCAAGCCGGTTTTGGAAAATATCCAGTTAAATATTTCAACAAAAAAAATTTAAAAGATATATGGTATGTTAGTGTTAATTATTTTATTGAACTATGAGAAGTTATGACATGCAGTTATTGGACTATAATCCCTAATTAACCCCTCTTGCTGCTCCCTAATTAAAATTATAGAAATCCTTTTTTCACATGGGGCCAATTTCACAAGTACCTTCAGTTTACTATTTCATTACAACCATACAAAGAACCAAAGCATTCTCTGCTTTGTTTGAAGTAAAACTGCCCTTTCGAGCAAAACCTGTAATCTGCCCTGAGAGCACAAAACTATAAACTAGAGTCTATAGACCGTCATCTGTGCACAAAAGTATACTAGTGTTGATTTCATCTATTATTTATATTTGTGGCTATTTAAAACTTTGTAGATGCCAAGCCAAACCTTAATAATTTCATTAGAACCTATACATAGAAAGAGCTTGAATCTGATACCCCCCTAGGTTGTCAAAAATTCCCACTATATGTTCCTTTACATCTAGTGTGCTTTAGTTTACAAATGAGACATATTTCCATGAAGTTTCTTTGAGGTAGATTATTTGGTTTGTCAAGGATAATTTCCTACCATGACAACTATGAATAATGATATCATGATATAGTGCATATGCTTGGTTCAATATTCTAACAATATTATCTTTTTCTATTGTTCAATCATATGTTCTATCAATTTATGTTGGTTTTTCATGTTACATAGTAGGTTGTTCCAACAAAGGTGTGCCCTGGAGCACCAACCCATGGGCATAAAACCCTAGATGGTGGAGACTTCATCACACCAAAGGGGGTATATTATTTGGTTTGTCAAGGATAATTTGCTACCATGACAACTATGAATAATGATATCATGATATTGTGCACATGATTGCTTCAATATTCTAAGATCTTATCTTTTTCTATTGTTCAATTTATGTTGGTTGTTCATGTTACATAGTAGGTTGTTCCAACAAAGGTGTGCCCTGGAGCACCAACCCATGGGCATAAAACCCTAGATGGTGGAGACTTCATCACACAAAAGGGGCAGTCAACAAAGACACTAAGCCAAGTACTTTTGAGAGTAAAACCAAAGGTGTTTTCCATGTTCAATCCAAGGGAAAAAAATGTCCGAAACATTATATCCATATAATAAATCCCACTTTGGTCTATACTGTTAGCACCTGTATTGAACAAAAGCAATATAAGATCATGGGGGGGGATAAGATTGTGCTGTTTAAATACTTTGGTTTAAAGATATGATACAAAGGTGACGTGATGGTCTAAAAGAGCAGCCAAGTTAACAAAAATCCTAGGCTGTGATCGAAAGAAGAATCCAATCCATGGCTAATACTCCCTCCGCTTTTCAACACATGCGAGGAAGATAGCAGAAGTTCGTACCTTTAGCCGCCTGCACAAATCAAGGTTTACAAATTGATTCGGGGATGATCTGCGGTCCATAACCAATGCGCCGGGAGAAAGTACAAGTTAGTTAAAGAAATGGGAGTTGGCGGAATCACATATATTCCTCTCGATCCGACGGTGGAGGGACGGAATTGGATCACATCGGCGGTTGGGATTGATTTCGCAGCCGAAACCTGCGCGGCGGATAAACACCAGAGCTTCTAGCAGAAGGGATGCTTGGAGGTAAATCCGACGGCCGAGGATTAAAGACAGCGTGGATCGACGGCTATTTTGGTTTCCGGGAGATGAACATGCACGCGGGATAACCTTTGAGCCACCCGGCGGAACTCATCGTATGCTGCCCGATCCAACGGTTGGAGATCGGAGGGTAATAGATCAACGACTAACAATGATCTCGGAGGTCGAACTAGCACGGTGGATAATCCCGGAGCGCCCAACGGAATTGGGTACGCGACTGAAGATCCGACGGTGCGTAGTTGAAGGGATATCGCATCAACGGCTGGGAGAAATTTCGCTGATCAAAGTTGCTCGACGGATAAAGCGAAGGAGCCCAGCGGAATTGGATGGGCGCCACATGATCCGATGGCCCACCTGTAAAGGAAGATTAGATCGACGGCTGTAGATGTTTCCGGGACCCAGAGTTGCACGGTAGATAAAGTCAGACGGCTCAGCGGAATGTGGGACGTGGCGTTTGATCCAACGACGAAGGGTGGAAGCACGTCACATCGACGGTCACGAGCGACCTCGGAATGGAGACTTACACGGGACTTAGCGCCAAGATGTCCGGCGGAAAAGCACATGTGGTGTACGATCCGAAGGCCAGGAATTTGCACAGAAGAGATCAACGGTCGGAAAGGGACCCAGAGGAGAAAGATGCACGGCTGTTAGAGATAAGTAGAGGTTGCGGAAATAAATGCTTCCCACGTGTCTAATCGGGGGGTCCTATAAAGGCAAATTTGACCTCTCCAGCGATTACTTTATTGTTTGGGACCCGGCGAAAAGGACCTGTCGATTTGGGCGCTTCCAGTTGTCAGCACCAGGCGCATTCCGAACACACGCCTCCACAGTGAGCCAAGTAGGACCTTAATCCTGTAATTCCTTCGCTCAATTATCATTATAAATTAAGAAATGGATCAACAGGGCGAAGCCTCTATGTCTGGTCGGGTCCCGGATGAAAGAGAAGAATTCTTGATAGATCGACACAGGGGTGTCTGCGATCCTTTCTTGTCTACAGGAAGTGTGTCAGGCAGCAAAGAGAGGCTGTGGTCTTTTTTCTCGCAAGGGAATGACGTTCTGAATGTATGCAAGTATTTTTTATACTTTTTTGCCCTGGAGCAAACCCTCCACTTCCCTGAATTTGCCGAATGGTGCGCAGTAAATTATTCTCCCTCTCAGAGAGTCATTGTGAGTCGGTCCGCGTCGAAGATACTATGTAAAATTGATGCTTCAGCCATTAGGGAAAATCTTAGTTTGCCCGAAAGTTACCCTGTGAACCGTGAGTCTGTAAATGAGTCTGTCCTTGCCGAGTTTTTTAAAAGTTGCAACGATGATGCTCGCTCTCGATTCCTGTCAAGTATCCTAAAGGAAGGTCAGTCCCTTGAAGGCCTTACCTTGCCCTACCCCTTGCACATTTTTAGAACTGAAGTGCAGTGGGTAATGTCTTTGGTTTGTCAAGGGTTAGGTCTAGATGACGATTGTCATATAGATGGTGTTATCCTTGGTTTCCTGCTAAAAGTAAATTATTTAAGTCCCGTGTCCCAGTCAGTTCCTGTGCTTAATTTAGACGAATATCTGGCCGAAGCGATCCACCTCCAGTTGACTGAATTTCCCAAGGTCCAGTTTTTTAGGTTTCAAACACACTTGCTTAATATGTTATTATGTTCCAATGTTACAGAATTGAAGTTCATAAGTACTCTATCCTCTTCTGATTTGCCAAAGCAAATCAACCTGATCGAATTTGCCAATTCGATCATGTCCGAAATATACAGGATGCTGTTTGATCAAGAATTGCCCCGGGTCCTTGATGAAATGAAATGTTTGATGCAGTCTTCACCCGAGGGGCGGGTGGGAGACTGGTTTCTGTACAAATATTATACTGTTTTGAGAGTGTATGGCTTTACATGTCAGCCTTATAGGTTGCCTTCCTTTTTGACCCCAAGGATTTTTTCTCTAGAGTTTATGAGGCAAAGGTTGTTATCAGAGGAGGAGCATTTCGGTGCTTTCAGAAAATCTTTGAATATTAAATTTCCATTTAAAGTCGGCCCTTTCATTTTTAAAGGCAAAGGTGCCCTAGCATGTATAGAGATATTGATGGAGAATATGGATTTCGTAAAGGATGTAAATATGAACTATGACCCCCACCAGGTGATATCATTGAGAAAGCAAGCAAACAAAAACAAACCGTTTGAGCATCAAGCTGTTGAAGGGTTAGCTGAAAAGGCTAATCTACTGCAGTTCACTGACGAGTCCAAAACTTAGACAAAGACACATCCCGCATCTCGTTCAGAGACCCAAATTACAGAGGGTGTCAGTGTTGCGGTCAAGAGGAGTTTGGCAGAGGCCAAGAATATGGAAGTGGACGAAGAGACGTCCCGTAAGAAGGCGAAGCTGCTCGAAGGAGGTGATATGGTGGACGAAGAGATTCCCAGTGTTTCCAAAAAGGTTGCCTTGGTCCCCATCAAGACCGTGCATGTCAGCCAGTATTCTTTTAAAGGTTCAGAAGGTGACGTTAACAGCCCAGAATCTGGTCCCTTGTTTAAATCAAAAGAAGAGCTCAAGACAAGCTACCTAGAAAAAAGGAAGCAATCCCTGGAGGAAAGACGAAATCTGCTCCCTAAGGTAAGGAACCTGTACAGTTCTAAAACATCCCTAGTTGATGCTAGGGATGCTGAGAAAAATACTTTCAAAATGGCCATTGTGAATGATAAGAAAATGTCTGAGATAGAAATCCGTCTGGACAAAATCAGTACTCCAGACAAGATTCAGTTCCATAAGCAAACCAACGACATTCTATATTCAGACCTGTTGCAGGCCATGATGAGGATAAGTAAGTTGCAAGTGTTGGTAGACAAGTTGGAAGTTCAACTGAAGCACGAAAAGGTCGAGAACAAAGCCAATGCCGTTCAAATCAGAAAAATGCAAATGGACATCGCTAGCTCTGACAGTACCCAGGTTGTCAAGAGGTTGTTAGAGGAGAAAGACAATGCTCTACAGGTCCTCAAGAAGAAACTAAAGATCCCCGGTTCAGAACACGTCCAATTGGCCGAATTGATGGCCTTGCAAGAAGAAAAGGAGAAAATCCATCAGGAAATGATGGAATACAAAGGGAAGGCCGTCGAGCTACAGGAGGAAAAATGCAGATGGGAGGTCGAAAGGGAGGAACTGCTGTCCCAAATATCCGTGTTGAAAAAGGACCAAAATGACGAGAAGGAAATCATGGAGGAGCTGATGAGTCAAACCCCCACTGATGAGGATCTCTCCATTGTGAAAATAGACAAACCATTGGATAACTTCTCTGCTGATGACCTGTTGGTGTCCATGTCCCAGGTAAGTTTAAAAGACGAGGAAATCCGAGAATTGACGACTAAGAATGAAAAGGTAAAGGCCGAATTAATCAAAGTGAGTGAAAGCAAAAGACAGATCTTGCAGGAAAAGAATCACTTGCAGAGGAAGCTCGAGGAGCTAAAGGAAAAATGCATTGGGAAGGTCCCCCTTCAAGGGGCGAAGCATATTATTTGGGATACCCTTACTATAGAGATTACTAAGTTCCGACATTACTTGAGTTTTATTGATGATTTGTGTACAGTGACAGAGTTGGCTCAGCAAAAACTGAAGCTCGTGAATGAACACATGGCGAGAAGACCCCTCTCCACAGCCCAAAATACATTAAATTTCCTGAACTCACTATCGTACCAAAAGCTGCACGACATGGGAATAAAAGACCGAATCTCAATAGTGCTGTCTGTGAAGAAGATCATCCAAAAGCACCAGTTGATGAAGACTGTCCAAGTCAAGTCCGATGAGTTGGTCGTGCAAGTCAAAGAGTTCAGACAGGAGTTTAGAGAGTTGTTCGAAGACGGATTGTCGTCTTTTTGGGACGAAGAAGGTCGGTTGCGCTCACCGGAACATTATCATCAGCTGCTTGTCCGGGCTCGCATGGATCATTCGAAATTTAATAGCTTGGAAAAAAGCCTGTCAGGGAAAACTATTGTGGACATGTTAGCGGAAGATTTCAAAGTCTTACAGAAGTTCACCGTCATCAGAGCCAGGTTACCCAAGAAATCTTATGAAACATATATGGAGCTCGAGGTGACCATCTGAGAGATGATGGAGTGCGACACCCCAAGTTCGGAGCAGTGGAAAGCTGTCGAGAGGTTTGGGAAAACAAAGCTTATCGTTCCCTCCTAAGAACAGGTGTCATGGTATCGAAGAGCTGACGGGGCAAAGACATGGAGCTGATGGTGCAAAGACATGGAGCTGATGGTACAAAGGCGTGGATCTGTTGAGGCAAAGACATGGAGCTGATGGTGCAAAGACATGGAGCTGATGGTACAAAGGCGTGGAGCTGTTGAGGCGAAGACGTGGAAGCTGTTAGGCCCAAGTTTGTTATTCAGTTGATTCATACTTTGTGATCGGTTAGGAATGGAATTGTAACAACTTCCTAGTGGTATAGGATTTCGGTTACAAACTCTAATTTACGCCGGTCATTCTGTTATTGATCTGCTGGAGGCAGACTTATTGTTTGATCTATAAATTTGTATCTCTTTTATGAGATGGGGGTTGGAACCCATCAGATGAAGTAATTTGTGGAGAACATATCTGTTTTATTTTTTACCAAAATGAATGCATGAGAGTTATTTTTTCAGAGATTCATGTATCATTGACATTGCAGTCCGTGCTTTCTTTCTCTGTGTGATTTGTAATTTTCCTTGTGTAACGCTCCATTCTGTTTTTTCTGTCGTACCTGGAACATAGTGTTTGATGTTTAGAATTCATATGCTTATGCTCTATTCATCGTTTCAGGTATTATATGATCTTTTCTACTAAAGTTGATATGGAATTCGTCTTAGACGCTCTGTATTGATGGGTTGTTCCCTCATTTCTTCTATTTTCACCCTGATAAATGAAATGACTGCAATTATGTGATTATCTTGCCTTTGAAAAATCCTGTGTATGCATTTTGGGAATATTTTTATATGTGTATGACTCCGTTGCCCAATGGATATGTGATTGTTTCAACCAAATAAATAAACCTTTAAATATTGTTACCGTTTGGTCTTGCAATTTGTAAAGTTCATGTTGAGAGATCCCTCTCTGGGAGAGAATATCAATATCTTCCTAAAGTGGTTTTGTTGTTACCTCGGGGTGTACCTTTTACAACCTGGGTACATTCTGAGTGCTAACATATACAATAAAAAAAATTGACCCCTTGCTCTAGCCTTAGCCTTGTAGGAACACTGAAGTAGCTCTAGTGCGTAACACACTCCATATGAATCAAAGTACATCAACAAAAACGCTCTAAATTCTTCCTTTTTTCTTCACCGGCATTTCCACAAGATTAATAATTTGATGTGGATTGATCGTATTATGTTTTATGCATAATAAGTATATTCAATTGTTTTTTTCTTGTCCTCAAAAACTCTCTATGGGCTAAACTACATTAGTTCATTGGTGCTTATTTTGATGTTTATAGGAGATATATAGTAGAGATGGTTCGAGACAAGGTGGTCACTCATTATTTGAGTCGAAGATGTATAGAGAAATCTGTTTTTTTTACGCCTAATACCACACCTACATCTACTGAAAGGCCTTCAAATGTTCACTCTTAAAGATGGCCTGAATCATCTAGAGATTCTAGCGTATTATATCGAGACACATTAGGTATGTGTTTGAAATTTATGCACATGCAAAATTTATGAGTATGCTTGAATATTTATATTTGTTTCAAGTCTTGTTCATTGATTTTACTAAGTTTAATTAGCATTTTTCTTTGTAGAGACACGGCGTAATATATTGTCTCATGAGAGTGGCCAAGCTTCTGTGTCTGGTCGATTGTTCGATTCATCATCTCGTGACTGTTTTCCCTCTTCTGGTCGTTATTTTAGAGAACGACCAATGGACCATTAACATTTTATTGGTAATATGTTACATATATATATAATCTATTTAAATAAATTACTAATTTGCATGTGTATATATATGCTTGTGTCTTTATGTACTAAATTATACATGATTACATGTGTAAATGTAGAGAATCGTGGTTATGCCGAGGGTTATGATGATGCATTCAGAGAGGCTGGGGGTGATGATGCATTCGGATAAAATGAGGGTTATGCATTTGGAAAAAATGAGGGTGGAGATGCTGAGGATGTTGCAAGGGACCAAGAGAAAGGTCATGCAAATGCTCGGAGAAAGGGTCAAGGTCGGCGAAGGGCTAGTACTGAACAAGCACATGGTTGTCATCCCATGACCATTTATCCTTCAGATATACCTGATGCTCTTCCTTGGGAAAATGAAGAGGTTTCTATCACCCTTGAACAATGTACAACCCACCATAAAAAATTGAGGGATGATCTTGCTATCTTGGAACTCCCAACAGAGAGTCGACAAAGCTTGCAAATACTTTTGGAATCTTTAGGCAAGTTTATTGGCGCCTATAGAACTATTGGTCCAACAACAGATTGTTTTATTCACTTGATGTGAATGCGGAGGGCTCAGGTGATGGGTCTTGACAAGTAGGTTGATGTAGAGAAGAGGGTATCAAAAGCAGATGCCATTTCGATGTTTAATTTTAAAGAAGGACCAAAGAGTAAGATGTTAAATGTGCAATATTTCAAGCACTCCGAGATTGCACACCATTTATATGATAGATTCTTGGATTCCTATGGTATATTTCCATGGAATGATGAAGTGCCACATTATTTTGCGAGATTTTTTTATGCGGAGTTTTTTATAAACATGAAGCCAGATTACACAGATGTGTCCAAATTTTACGGGGTTGGAAAAGGTAGGACGTATGAATGAGAAGGAGCCTATCGTGATCTATTGTTGCCTAACCTACACCTCGTTTGGGGCCTCAACCACGAAGAGTTGTTACATTACGATAAGAGATGGAGGCGCCCTCTCAGATTGGTCTAGAGGTCAAAACCGTCATAGGAGACAACTTACCATTTTCTCTAATGGTTGTTGATGTGGGCATGGATCGACATAGAGCACGCGCTCGTTCTTGTGCACATTTTTCTTATAAAACATACAGTGAGGTAGATTCAATGAGCCTTGAATATTCCAAGGAATATGCAAAACATTGTCGAGATGGATTGTTTGATTTACTCCATCGTGAGAAAGAAGGGAGGGGGGAGGTATGTGAGGACTTTTATGTTTTCCTCATAATTGTTAAATCATGTTTTGTTAGTTTATCTAAATATACATTGAACTCATTTGAATTGCAGTTCACCCAAATGTTGGATGAAAGTGATTTTATGGTCGACTCTAGTGTTAACCCAGGGCCATTGAAAGAGGTACATTTGCATAAATATCTATAAACTTATATGTTCTTATTATTGTCATGACACATTTTTCCAAGATTGAAATTTTGCTTGTGTTCATAGGTTCTGATCCCTTCGCCTAGGACCATGGGTATTGGGCCCCTCTCATCATCAATATTGGGAGACATTCCTACTGTCTCCCAAGATTTGGAGGTAAATCAAGCACCTTTCAAATGTTTTAGTAATGTTTAAAAACAATTGATATTTTATTTAAATTTGAATTAAGTTATGTTTAAATTACATGTTTTAAATGTTTAAGTAATGGTATTTTAATTGTAGGTGGGTAAACGTATTGTACAACCTTCCATGGCTGTAGATGTGGTGACCTCTTTGGGAGTTGGCCTCACTCAGGTATATTTATTCATTTTTATTATTTTAACTTCAAATTGTATTTTTATTAAAGTTTATTTACAGTATAAAATTTAAATATTGAAGCTTAATTATATGTTACATGTGTTATATAGGTCAATCGCCAGGAGAATGTGGAGAGTGATATCCATATAATGGATCTTACATAGTTATATATGTTTTTATACATGTGAACTTGTTGATTTGACATATTCCATGCCAAAACTTTAAACTTATCAGTTCAACTTATATATTTTAAACATATATATAATTTTGGACCATTCATATATATATGGTTTTATAATTTTGGACCGTTCATATATTTAAATATATATATATATATATATATATAGTTTTTGGTTTTAAATTATTTAATTTCGTCAATTTTGTTTAAATGAATTAATTTGGTCATGCAGTACATAGATTAATGTCTTTAATGTTAACATACATAGATTTTTCTAAAGAACCACTTTATGAATGTTAGGAATGTTCAATATGTTAGTTGATGTTTATATACAATATGTTGTACTTGTGTTTAAATGATTTTCAATTATAAGTAATATTCAATATTCAATGCTCTTTAGGAATGTTTTCAACCATTTCTATGTGGAATAATATATGTATGATATCCATTTGAATTTTCAATAAAATGCACTTTTGGAATAAACTAGTTAGGAATGTTTTGAATGATTTAAGTGGAATAATATATGATATCTTTTGAATATTCATTAAAATGAATTTTAGGGATGTTTTCAATCATAAAGAATGTTAGTTATGAATGTTTGTATGTTATGAATTTATATATGCATATATTTTTCTAAAGAACCACTTTAGGAATGTTAGGAATGTTCAATATGTTAGTTGATGTTGATGTTGGTGGAATAGTATATAATAGCTGCAGGAATAATCATTAAAATGCAGTTTAGGAATTTGTTTTCAATTATAAGGAATGTTCAATAAAAGGCTGAATGGATTTACATGGGCACATTCATGATTTCACCTATCAAGAATGTTCAATTTGTTCAATATGTTAATTTATCAATATGTTAATTGATATTTATATACAATATGTTGTACTTGTGTCTAAATGCTATTTAATCATTAGTAATGTTCAATATTTAATGCTCTAGTAATGTTCAATATTTAGTAGTTGTGTTTAAATATTTAGTAATATAAAATCATTTAGTACTTGTGTCTAAATGATTTTTAATCACTAGTAATGTTCAATATTTAATTATTAGTAATGTATTTTTTCTTGTTCAATTACATTTATGACTTATGTTACCGTTTTATTTGAATATTTTATTTGTTCCTTGTTATAGCCATTGAATAGCTTTCACATGTCTCTAATTGGTAGGGAAGCATAGTCCATCCACATTAAAAATGCTCTAATCATAACCTTATAGATTATAAGAAACTAAAAAAAAAGAAACACCAAAACTAAGCTACAAATCTCTTTATATTTGCAAAAAACACATATGCTAATCATAAGAGAGAGGGATTAATTCCATTGTTTTTTATAGCATCATGGGTCCCTTTGCCAATTTGTGTCCCTTATTTAAGAGTGTATAAACTTATATATTAATTTATGGGTAGATAATTATGAAAGTGATGTTCTCAAAAGCCCATGATACCTTATTTATATGCTCTGTAATAAGACAAAGATAATAATTATATATATGCTCTGTAATAAGACTAAGATAATAATTATAGGTTATAGTATTTTTTTGCATCCCACTAATGAAGAAACAATAATCATTAAATATTTGAATTTATTTCACAATCCTCTTTTGTGCAAATTCAAACAAGATTTTGAAGGGAATAGAGTCTACATAGTTATTAGAACCTTGGCCTAGGCTTGCTTTAAATTTTAAGTTGTTCATTTCAAAATGATGTAGAGTATCTGTAGCATTACTGTAAGCATGTGGTCCTTTCATAGTTCTAACAAAAAATCCATAGGATTGTGGTTTGTTAATATAAATCTTGTAATTGCTATGGTTTGATAAATATGATATCTGTATAATTTCCAATAAAATGCACTTTACGAATGTTTCCAATAAAATGCACTTTACGAATGTTTTCAATAAAATGGACTTTTGGAATGATCTAGTTAGGAATGTTTTCAATGATTTAAGTAAGTGGAATAATATATGATATATGTTGAATATTCATTAAAATGCATTTTATGAATGTTTGTATGTTATGAATTTATATATTATGAATGTTTGTATGTTATGAATTTATGATGTTTATATACAATATGTTGTACTTGTGTCTAAATGATATTTAATCATTAGTAATGTTCAATATTTAATGCTTTAGTAATGTTCAATATTTAGTACTCGTGTCTAAATATTTGGTAATATTTAGTTAGTAATATTTGGTAATGTTCAATGTTTAGTACTTGTGTCTAAATGATTTTTAATCATTAGTAATGTTCAATATTTAATCATTAGTAATTATTTTTAATATTTAGTAATGTTAATATTGAATGTTTGTATGTTATGAATTTATACACTTATACATATCAATTTTGTTATAAAATTAATATAGATCATTTTGATGTACATATGTTGAACAATCCAAGAACAATATATCATATAATGTACATCAATTTGATATATACATACGCTAAACAATCTAAGAACAATGAGCTCTAAGCTCAACACTGTAAGAACACTATTTTATAAGTTTCCTCAATTTGATGGACATAAGCTCAACAATGTAAGAACTTGATATCATATTTAAGTAAAATTAATCAATTTGACATGTACATAAGTTCAAAAATCTAATCTAATAGTCTATCATATTTAAGTTTAAAAAATGCACAGATCTCATAATTTGACAATTTCATAACGAATGTGCTTAAAAATTCATCAAAACAATATAGCCTAGAACTTATCAATAATCACTCTATTTGAGTGTCACAATTATAAAACCAATGTAGACGTCCTTCATGTAAAAAGTATGTATATATGTATTACCTCTGTTGGATTGAATATTTGCATCATTTCATGATTCTTCAATGTCTTCAACATCTTCAACATTTCGAAGAGATCGGATCATATCAAATTCTTACAATTTCTCTTCACAAATAATACCATTACTTGCATAACTCAATATACTTTCTGGTCTAAATAATGGAAGATGAGTGGGAATGGAGGACGGAGGGTTTCGACAGGCGACGATGATTAGGGTTTAGTTTTCCCTGCTATTTGCAGGCATGGCCTGCAGTCTGTGACGGTCAGGCCAGCCAACAGTGGATCCTGAGTGGCAGATGGGGAAGTGGACACACGGCCGGTGCATTTGGGTGGATCGAAGCGGTTTTTATTTTGACTGGGTAATTTTTTGTGGTGGTAAATCACATTCCCTTTTTACTTTTACTGTGGTTTACTGAACCCTGTGGCAATATGACAGAGAAGGATCTTGTGGATTACTCTCCTGATCCTCTAAGGGAGAGTATTTTTACGCTTTCACCGGTGGGAGGACTGGCTGCTGAGGCAGAAGCCACTGGGAATTTTTGGCTGGAGGTTTTAGCTGTGAGCAAACCCTCTTCGGTTGTGGGAGAAGGTTTTTCACCGTCAGAATATCTACTGACATCTCCTCGGCCGTTACAACTGCCAGACGAAATTTTTCTCCCAGAGGTTGGTGTGTTCGTAGATGTGTAGGAACAGGAGGCTGGTGAGAGAACTGTGGTAGGATTTGTTGCCCAGGGTGCTCAGGGGTTGCGGACTGAGGGTTTGTGGTGTCAAGGATATGGACCCAGTGGGGGTTTGGGGGATGTTGTTGAGGTAGAATCACATTTGGGTTTTGTGGGCAGTACTATTGGGGCGAGATAACATAGGGGTTGTCCGAGCCTGGTGGTGAAGGATCTTCCTGATACTAGTGGTGAGGTGGACGGCCATTCGGGATTGAAAGGGCATTGTAAACACCGAAAAAATTGCCCAAAGATGACTCTGATTATTAACTATGCTGTGGGGGAGGATATCATCTAGGAGAGGATGGAAATGATGGATAAACACACTTTAGTTGGACGGTTCACGGGAAAATCTCTCTCTGTTAGGTCTATGAGCAAGTGGGTTGAGGACTGCTGGATGGGGGATTTGGGGGTTGCTACTGAGGTGGAAGGTCTGGCGCGGGGCTGGTATGCCTTCAAATTTCAGTTTGAATATCATTTACTGTGGGTATTGAATCATAACTGCTTTTTTGAACAAGTGTCGATGCTACTGAAGAAATGGGCCACCCTCTCTTTGATGCGAGCCGTGAAAGGGTGGACATTGTACCTATGTGGGTCAGGCTCCTAGGCCTTCCGTTGCCTTTCTGGTATGAGGAGCATTTTGTGCACATTGGGAATCTGTTGGGTTCTTTTCTGGAGGTTGATTACTCTTTCAGGGTCACCAAGCTGAAAAGGGTGACTCGGATTCTTGTCAATATTAACATTAGGAATGGGCTTCCTGGTGTTATGAATATTACTTGGAAGGAGTACTCCCACAACCAGACGATGGACTATGAAAACATCCCCTTCTGTTGTAGAAGATGCCATGTGTATGGACACCTGGCGGTAGACTGTCCCTTAGCTGCACGTGCTATGAATGGGTGTCGCAAGGAATGTAGCAGCTCTCTGTCTGGAGGTGAGGGGGAAAACACTGAACCCTCGTCTCTTCCTATTTCTCCAGTGGGACAGGAGATCATGTCTGTGGAATGCAGTGAGGATGAGATGGAACCACCAAGGAGACTGTTGGAAGCTGGGAGGGTCAGAGTGGTTGGAGAACCCTTTCTGGTTGGAGCACCTGGTACTTCTTCTTAAACTCTTCCTTCATCCATTAATTTATTTGCAAAACATTTAAATGTTCTGGTATTGACTGGGTGTAGGGGCTAAAGAAATTAAATCTGAATCCTATTGAGCTTCGGTCACCTAACTCTATTGCTTTAGTTGAGGAACCTCCTCCTGGGCCGGTTCTAGAACCGGTCCTTCTAGATTCGGTCCATCCTAGTTCCCCTACTGAATCCACTGACTCGGGTTATTTCCTTCACTCCTGCTCAAAAGGTACATCAGGAGGAATGGGTAAAAACCATGTTGTTACTGTTAGGGGGAGGGGCAGAGTTTCTCATTTGGCGAAGGCACAGTCTCGTGCTAAGATGGATGTCTCGGAAGGAAAATAGATTTCAGTTGATAGGGCACTAGCGGTGAATGCCTGTAAGAAGGCTAGGAGATGAAGATTCTATCCTTTAACTGTCGGGGTCTTGTTGGTCCCCACAAAAGATCATCATTGCGGAGGGTGGTCGAAGTAGACCGCCCTGAGATTATGTTACTTCAGGAAACAATGGGGGCAGGTGTAGAGGTAAAAGCTAAGTTAGAAAGCTGGTTCGGAGGATGGGGTTTTAAGACCCTGGATGTTAGAGGACGCTCGGGTGGACTAGAAATAGGCTGGAACACCGGGAGTGTCAAGGTTTTGAATGTGTGGGGAATGGAATTGGTTCTGGGCATAACCCTTAGAGCTCTGGAACATGTGGACATTTTCAGTGTTATTAATATTTATGGCCCGTACCTAAATAGAATTCCCTTCTAGATAATATTTTTAGCAATTCCCTTTTGAGGGGTGATATGATGATTATTGGAGGAGATCTAAATTTCTCCTTGGTACAGGCAGAGGTTTGGGGACCTCATGCGTGATCAGACTTGCTAACTGATTATTTTACAAGGAATTTGGTGGAGAGAAACTGGTTGGATGTCGAGCCATGTGTGCTCAAACCTACATGGAAAAACAGTAGATGTGGGGAGGGGAGGGTGGCGAAAAGACTAGATCTTTTTCTTGTTACAGAGAAGATTTTGTACAATCATCATTTTATTAGGCAGTGGGTGGGGAAAGGGGCCTCTCGGACCATTTCCCCATTTTCCTGGAATTCAAGAATGATTGGTCAAACCACCAAGTCCTCTGAACTTTAATAAAATTTGGCTCAAAGATGAAAGTTTTATAGATTTGATTACAAATGGCTGGGCCCATTATGAGCCTGGGAATAGAAACTCTGTTGCATTCCAATTTGCAAAGAATTTTAGGAACTTGAAAGATGTGACTAAGACCTGGCCTGTGGCCAAATGAAAGAGGGATGACAGGGAACTACAACAGGTTGAATTGGAGCTATCTGTGATTTATGATCAGGATGGTGGTGGTTTATTGAACCAGGTGGATAAGGAAGCTTTGAAAATCCTGGAAGGATGGAGGATCACTCTCCTGTTGGAAAGGGAGAAAACTTGGAGACTGAAGAGCAGAGCTACTTAGTTGGAGTGTGGGGATGAAAACACCAAATTTTTTCATGCATATGGTAGAGGGAGAAAGGTTGCCAATACTGTGTGGAGTCTTGAAGATGAACATTGTATTGTTCATGACACTTTTGAAGGCATGGCCTCTAATGGGGTGGAGCATTTCAATAAATTGTATAAAGCCCCAACACATGCTACCCTTGCCGAAGTTATCCGAATTGCTCAGGTCTTCCCTATATTTGTGGAGGAGGAAGATAACCAAGCTTTGATGGATGAAGTGATGGAGGAAGAACTTAAGGATGTGTTGTAGAGTTTCAAGAAGGACAAAACCCTAGGTCCTGATTGTTGGACGATTGAATTTTTTCTGGAACTCTACGATTTACTGGGAAGGGATCTTTTAAAAGTAGTAGAGGATACAAGAACCTCTGGGAGGATCCCAGCTAGCTTCAATTCCACTTTCATTGCCTTGATCCTTAAGGTGGACAATCCTACCTCATTAAATGAATTCAGACCTATCTCACTTTGTAATTGCATCTATAAGGTGGTTACAAAAGTGATTGCCAGCAGATTGAAGAGGGTTCTATCAGAACATATAACAGATGAAAAATTTGGTTTTTTGGAGGGGAGAATGATATATGAGGCTATTGGGTTTGCTCAGGAGGGTTTGCACAGCATGAAAACTAAAAATATTAAGGGTGTGGTTCTGAAAATTGATATTACTAAAGCCTATGACAAGGTAAGCTGGATTTATATTCGTTTGTTGCTAACTCATTTAGGGTTTGATATTGCTTTTATCATATGGGTGATGAGATGCATCACTACTGTGTCCTTTTCGGTATTGATCAATGGGGCTGCATCCCCTTTGTTCCATGCGGAGAGAGGGCTGCCCGCTGTCTCCCTTACTTTGCTATTGGTGGCTGAGGGTCAAAGTAGATCCATCAAGGAGGCTAAATGAACTAGAACTTTCTCTGGTATCCAGCTTTCATAGAATATGCAACTTACCCATTTATTGTTCATGGATGATGTATTGATTTTCTGCTCTGGTTCAGTCAGGTATTTTAATACTCTTGATGATATACTGAAGCTTTTCTCAAAAGCAACAGGCATGAATATAAACTTTGGGAAATCTACGATGACCACACACCTGTTAAATGAGGATGAGGAGCATGAACTTTTGACTTTATTTCCTTTCAATATTGAAAGGTCGGAGGAAGGGTTGAAATATCTGGGGTTTTTTCTAAAATCCAATGATTACAGGAAGTAGGAATGGGCATTAGAGGAAATTTGGGGTCTAAAATGGGCCTTATAAGAAAACGTGCCAAAATAAGTTTTTGTGAGTTTGAATTCAAGAACCAATAGAGTTTCAATAAAATAAGTCAACCATAATGGTTGAATTGACATATTTGTCATTAAAAAAAACTACTTTTGATGGACCCCGCTACCCCAAAAACAAGAAATACCTGAAAAAACGTGATGATGACATCATCATCACATTTTTTCAGGTATTTCTTATTTTTGGGTTAGCGGGGTCCGTCAAAATTATGCATTGTGGGTACTCGTTGGATGCGGAATCAAATTCCACACCCAACGAGCTCTCCCGATCGAAATTTGAGTAAAAACACAGGGAGATATGTCAAAAATACGAACACAAAAAGTATTTTTTTCTTTCTTCCTCCAAAATTGATCAATATTATTTTATTATTTTAACTATTATTTTATTATTTTCCTTAAGAGGCCCATTTTAGACCCCAAAATTCCTCTAATGTCTGGTTACTTGAGAAATTAGAGAAGCAGCTGAAGATGTGGAGCCACAAATGGTTATCCAGGGCTGGAAGACTGGTTCTGGTCAAAGTTGTTTTGGAGGCCATTCCTTTTTATTGGATGTCATTGGCATGGATTCCAAAAGGCATTTTGGAAATGGCTCGCAGAATTTGTTTTTGTTTCCTTTGGAGTGGAAAACAGGAAGCACATGTGACCCCATGGGTAAGGTGGGAGAATATTGCTATCCCAAAGGGGTTAGGGGGGTGGGGACTCAAAAATACCTTCATCTTTGCAAAATCCCTGGTCGATAAAGGGGGATGGAGAATTCTGAAGACTGATAACTTGTGGTCTCATGTGATGATTCAAAAATATATCAGCCCTAATTCGACTGAGGAATGGCTTCGACACCCAGAAAAATATCATGCCGGGGGTTCTATTTTTTGGAAAGTCATTGTCAAATTATTTGATGTCATTGAAAATGGTATGGCCTGGATGATTGGGAATGGAAGAAAACTTAGGGTTGGAGATACCCATGGATCGGGTGTATAGAACAGCATAAGCTTATGGATAATATAGTGTTGGCTTTAAGATAGATTGGAATTATTTTCCTTCATCAGCTCGTAGATCCACTACAGATGGTCAGGTGGGAACAATCATGGATACAAGCTGGGGACCTGGGGCTTGATGAACCAAAAACTAGGGATCTGGAAAGGTATATAGGGGCACTATCACAGGACATATTATCCTTAGGGATAGGGAAGATGTCCTAATTTGGGATGTAGCACAGAATGGGAAGTATACACCAAAGGCAGGTTATATTAAACTGAGTGCACAGGCGGTGGATCGAGTTGTAGTTTGGTGGTGGAAGACTCTCTAGAAAATCAATTGTCCACCGAAATCAAGGTTATTTATGTGGTGTGTTTTGGAGAATAAGGCTCCATGCTGGGATAACGTATAGAAAAGGAGTTTTCAGGGACTGGGCTGGTGCACATTGTGTAAATGTGTGGAGGAATCATTTTTTCATCTATTTCTAAATTGTCCATATATCATTGTTGTGTGGAAAGAATGTACTAAGATATATGGAATCCTGTGTAACTGGACTGGCATAAACATACTACAAGCTTGGGAAAACTGGAAAAGATCTATTACTATGGATTCAATGAAAGCACTCCCCCTTTTATTTGGGGAGTGTGGATTTCTTGGAATAACTCAATTTTCTCTGAGAAATGTTGTACACTAGAGATAATGGCCACTCTTGCCAGTGGTATTTTCACAGGCTATCCACAACAGATTAGAGCGAAAAACCAGAGGGATATTTTAGATGTGGAGATCGACAAGTTTGTTCCTTGGGCATTTTTCAATGGAGCGACACAAGAAAATAGATGTGGGGATGGTGCTATACTATTCCTTAGGGAGGGACATATCTTCAAAATCATGATGGGATTAGGAGAAGGAAGCAATAGTTATGCTGAACTTTTCAGCTTGAAACTTTTACTCATCTTTGCAGTAGAGAAAGGGTGTCGTTCTGTAAATGTTTATGGTGACTCTATGAATGTGATCAACTAGATCAAGAAGACTCAAGTTTGCAGAAATATGAGACTGGACAATATACTCTCTTCTATATCAGATATTTTAGATGCTTTTGATTCTTTCTCTTACATTCATGTTTACAGGGAGAATAACCAGGAGGTGGACAAGGCCTCGAAGGAGGGTCTACTAAATTCTTAGTGAAACATTGAATACAAATCTGCTCATAATATTGTTATGTTACAATTCATTGAATTTCCTAAAATGGTATGTTAAATAGTCTTTTATACGAATCGATTAATCACGTGCACAAATAGTGTAAACATTTCATAAGTTTATGTTCTTAGATTGATAAGTAAATGTAACAAAGTTTATTGATACATATAAACTCATTGACATTTTTTGTAATGGCCAGGTAAATGTAAAAAGGTAATTGATCAATTGGTAATTTCTTATCAATTGCGTAGAATAGGAGATTTTATGTTTGGCGTGTTTGGTTTTATCAATGTAGACATTTAAAAAAAGAGTAGAAACGATAATACTAAAAGACAGTCTCTATAAAATTTATGTGGTATAATAGTCCGACGCATTCACTTTAGCGAGTTTCTACAATGCTTTGTCATGTTTGTACTGTATGTATAGAACTAGGGATAATAAAGGTAGATTTTCTAAGCAAGAAGAGTATGCTATATGATTCCAACCACTTCATTTCATTTAAGTAAAACCCCATCTACTAACCCACTAGTTGGAAGAATACCATGAGTAGAATTCCAACTCCTTCAACAAGAGGATTTAGAGGAGGAAGATCAAGCAAAGACATAATTACATAACCAATCATTGTTTCTACAACTGAAGAAGAAATCGAGATACTATAAATACAAGATGAGGAGAATCCATTGGTTGAACCATCACCATCAGAATCTAGTTTGGAATCACTTCTAGAACCCATAATTTTAGCCTCTTTATAAATATGGTAGAAGAAGATGATTAAGCATCAAATGCAAGTGAGAATGAAGAGGTAACTTTTGGCTTCCCAAACTTGGATCTAGCTCCAAATGTATCGATGAAAAACATTCCACCTTTGGTCTTACCACACTTCCATGGTATGGTTACTAAGGGCCCTGATGCCCTTTTTGTGAGTTTTACATTTTGTCCCGAAATTATAATTATGTATTTCCTGGTGATTTCCTACAGCATTAAAGGATGTTGATTTAAGGTGGTTTATGGGATTAGAAGAATGCAATATTAAATCTTGGGATGATATTAAAAATACCTCCCTTAAGAAATATTAGGAGTATTTTAAGACCAAGGATTCACTAGAAGATACTTTTAAGATGATACAACATAGGGATGGAAGTCTTGAAGACTATGTTGAAATATTCTCATATAATCTTGAAATTTCCAAATGACATGGTTTGAATATTGATACAATTAGAACTATATTTTTGAAAGGAATTAAAGAGGAATTTATGGATGTACTTAAAACCTTATGGAATATGGTGATATTTCTTGCTTACCCTTTGCAGAGATTTGTGATTTGTGTAAAAAATACTCAAGAAGTCAAGCAAAAACTCGTAAGGGGCCTAAAGATTCTCTTTTAAGGGTAACCCAATTAGCTACAGGAGGAGTAACAAGGGAAAATCTCAGAAATTAGGCTTGAAATTTTTAAAATTGACATCCTTAGCACATTTAGCATACAACTAGACACATTAAAAATTAAGAAAAGAGAAGAAGAAGAAGAAAATGCATCATTGTCTATATTATGTTGTAGATGTAGGAAAAAACATCCTATAAAATATTATCCTTTGAATAATATTCAAATTTGTGCTATGTGCATATAAGCATCCCACTGAAGACTATCCCTCGCTTCCTAGAATTTGAGCAATTTACAGGGAGACAACGGGGCAACTAAATCACTTTGCTACATTACACAAAAAAGGCCTTGGTAACCAAGGGAATAAACTATGTAACAATATCCTTCACAATATTTTTCTACATCTTATTCAAATAATGAATACCCTCAGACATGGAATGTTCTAATTCCTTGGAAAACACGGTTCCCTTAGAAAGGCCAAAACCAATCCTGGAAACATGTGTGGTGTGGAATTGCTTATGGAAGCCAGCCCCTTACTCTTTTCCTCAACAACAACTTCCTCAATCACACTTTTTACAATATCAACCATTCCCATTACCTCAACAATATTCACAATACGCTCAGTCGATGCACATGAAAATATGCTTCGTTGATACAAAAACCTTACCCTTTTATACAATCCCAATGTAATGAATATAAAATAAATTATTAAATAGATTAGTTAATTATATGAAATGGAGTAACCCTTCACACTCAAGCCTATAAAGGCGAGCTTATTGTACATTTTACCCATCATCCAATATATTATTATCATTCATATTTCATTATAAAATGATAGTCGGATTCGACTAACGGACAACCGAATTTGGTTGCTCCATTTGGTATCAGAGCTCGGATTCGACTCCTTTGACCTGAGCTCGGAATCGGCTCATAAATCCTTGATTTCTTCCGCTGCTCCATTTCATCGCCTGTCACTTCATCCCAAACCCTGTCCAAAAAAAAAAAAAAACCCGAAAAAAAACCCTACTTCCTCCAGCTCCAGCCTGAGCATTTCACCCCCATCTGTTTCTCCTTCAACGTGCATTCCAGTTCCCTTACTCCACCCAATGCTGCATCCTCCATATCCAGCAAACTCCCCTTCTCCTCCACACCACTCCCCATTGCACCTGCTCCACTCTCCACATCACCTTCAACCATCCTCACGCCTCTGTTATTTCCACGTTGTCCTCCACCATCCACGCTGCCACCGCCTCCATTGCACCATCACCGTTGCCCTCCTCTACCTGCGCTCCATCCCCCATCTCTGCACCTCCTCCATCCTCGACCACTCCACCCAACTGTCCATGCATTTCCCTGCTGCTGTGGTCGCGCCTCCTGTGCGCTGCTCCCTCCTCTACCCTGCTGCCCACCCCACCAACTCCAGTTTCCACCTCTTGTTCCCCATCCACCTCCACTTCCACACCTCTGTCCTTTGCCCCAGCCCCCGTCCACTCTCTACCCCCGCGCGTTGTCTCCTCCATCTTCCACCACTTGCTTCCACCACCCATTCTGCACTCCCTTCTCCTCCCTTTTCGCTCCAGCCCATCCTACCAACTCCTCTCCACCACCGCATTTCGCTGCACTCCCTCATCACCGCTCGACTTCCTCCTCCACCCAGCTCGGCCACCTTCCACCCTCGTCACCCTACTAATCTGTGCGTTCGTCCTTCTCACCGCGCAGTCATCCAACCTAGGACCTGCAAACGAAAACAAAATAAAATAAATATTACAACACAATATTTATTTTAAACATAAAATAACATAATAATATATTATATTATTTCAATTATATGGTAATATAATATATTTATAATAATATATTAAAAAAAACAAAAAACAAATATTATATTTATTATTATAATATTTAAAGAAAACTATACACAAATATTATATAGTTTAGAAAAAATATATATATCTATATATATAATAATAATAATATTAATTAATTAATATATTATTATCCAAAATAGCATGAAAATACACACCTCCGCATACAAGGTCCAAGACCATGGAGGAACTGAAAGAGAAGATCGAAAAAATGGAGAAGGACACCAAGTCCCTTATCGCTAACCAAGAAGGCTTGAAGGAAAAGATGCAAAATAACAATACATTACTAAAAAACGATCTTGTTTTGGTACTAGAAAGAAGGCTTGACAACAAATTTGACATCCTGAACGAAAAACAAAAAGACGTGGATGACAAAATGAGTACCATAATGCAAAACATAAACACCTTAACACAGAACATGAGCACCATGACATAGAACCATAATACATTAATCGAGATTTTACAAAGGCTCATACCCAGTCCGGGCCAAGTCAGTGGTCCACACATGATAGATGCCTCATTTCATGTTGCCACCCAGGAAACACTCGCAAATAATCAAGAAGAATTGCAAAAAGAAATAAAGATTAACAATGTGATGCTTAAGCAAGAGATAGAAACACAAGTACTGCCAAATATGGAGGCACGATTAAACATCAAAATAGACGCTATAAGTAAAATAGTAGAGAAAAGAAAAATTAAAAATCACCGCCAACAACGAAGCAATTCAGATATG
This sequence comes from Pseudotsuga menziesii, assembly GCA_001517045.1. Classification (NCBI taxonomy): domain Eukaryota; kingdom Viridiplantae; phylum Streptophyta; class Pinopsida; order Pinales; family Pinaceae; genus Pseudotsuga; species Pseudotsuga menziesii. The sequence goes on along the minus strand of LPNX010131840.1, from coordinate 10,835 downwards.
TCACTTTCATCGTCCAGTAGTTCCAAGCCACCATCAAACCATAAGGCAAAAGGAAATCAACGTCGTCCTTACAAAGTGCACCCACCTAAGGCAAAAATAGAGTTGACGAAATAAAATGGGAGTGAAGACCAATGCGTTGCTTGGCTAAACAAAGCAGAAGAATACTTCGACATTTACAACATCCAATCTGATGAGGAGAAGGTGAAATATGAGTCAATGCATATGGAAGGGTACGCCTATAATTGGTACTTATGGTGGAAGAGAGATAATTTTACCTACACCTGGAACTTGTTCAAAAATTATTTTTTTAATAGGTTTCAAGGAATCAAAGAAGATGAATTTTTCAGTAAACTTACCAAACTACAGCAAGTCGGAAACGTTGAGGAATTCACTCATCAATGGGAATCCTTATCAACACGATTATTTGGGTTGTCTGACAAGCAAAGACTCGAAACCTATTTAGGAGGTCTTAAACCACACATCCAAAAAGAGTTAAAGTCACATGACATACCTAACGTAGAAGTAGCAAGACATAAAGCAAAATCCGCAGAACACAAATTGGAAGGAATAAAAACAAAAGGCAATAGCCATTATCGACAAGAAAAAGAGACACAATGTAGGTACTGTGCAGATACTTGGTCTCCCGGCCATCAATGCCACAAAACTCAATCATACGCCTACGAAATGGAAAATAGATCAAAGTCATCTAATGGTTACCCTGATAATAAAATGAAAAAGAAGAAAAACATATGTCGTCGATGCGGTGATGATTAGACCCCTGGTCACAAATGTAGGAACAATGAGACAATACAGTGCAAAATAATCAATGGAAAGGAAGTGCAAGTCTTTGCACAAGAGACCTCATACGATTCTAATACCAACACTGAGTCAGAATGAAGAACGACACTAGGAAAATACTTAAGATTTGAGGACAAAGCTTCCTTAAAGGGAGTGGCAATGTAACGAATATAAAATAAATTATTAAATAGATTAGTTAATTATATGAAAGGGTGTAAACCTTCACGATCAAGCCTATAAAGGGGAGCTTATTGTACATTTTACCCATCATCCAATATATTATTATCATTCATATTTCATTATAAAATGATTGTCAGATTCGACTAACGGACAACCGGATTCGGTTGCTCCACCCAAGTAACTCCATCTCAACCATTACAACTACCATCTAATCAAACACCTCATCGATCCACACAACTACCTGCACAACCAATCCCAAAACCTAATAATAAAGTAGTTTAGTCTGTTGGAAGTGTTGAATTACAAACCTTACGTACATATTTAACCATTCTTGTAGAATTACATGATGTCCATTTAAGATTTAGGAGGGTGTTGAATGAAAATCCTTTGTAACCATAGAAGAAGATAATGACAAAATTCCTACTTAGGATAATATAGAGGAATTTTTTGTTCAATCTAAGAATAATCATTGGTTTAATCAAACAACCATCCTCTTCTAATATCTCAACTCAACTATCCAAGTTTCCCCCTTATCTAGAAAGGCTTCAATTTGAAAAACCAATAATTTTCCCCGAATTTGACTTCTAGGCTGAGCTTAAAAATGTTTGTGTCAAAATACCCTCACTACAAGCTATTAATGATATTATTATGTTTACAAAAACAATCAAGGAATTATGTGCTAGAAATCTAGGAAGAAAAAGAAAGGATACATCAACAGCCCAAGCTATAGGTCAATTAACAGAGCTTATGTCCAAAAAATTTCTAGTGGAAAAGTATGTTGACCCCGGTTATCATGTAGTAATTTCTTATATCAACAACATTCCAATTGAAAACACTCTAATAGACTTATGGGTTTCCATTAATATAATGGAAATCTCAACCACAAAACGATTAAAATTATTCAATCTCCAACCTACACCTACAATCCTTGATCTAGAAGAAAATTTTAAAATTAGGCTTGAAAGTGTACTTAAGGATGTCATTGTCTCTTTAGACTCTTGGGAGTATCTTCTGGACTTTATGTTTTTGCAGCCTAAGTCCAATTTAGGTGGTCATCCTTTGATTTTTTGAAGATCATGGGTCAACATGGATGATGCCCTCAGTAGCCACAGATCTGGAAAAATTACTATATCCAATGGCGAATACTTTGAACAACTTACCTTGTATCCACCAACAAAACATTCAACAAGAAATTTTTTTTGGATAAAGGATCCTTAAGGAAATGAAGAAATAGAATATCCTTATGGGAACGAGGAAATAATACAACCCGTCTTAACAATTGAACAATCTATGAGCCTTAAGAAGGAAACTGACGAAAACCTACTCAATCATTTTTTCACCAATCCTGACCTTACTCAAAATTATGAATAACAACCATCATCTTATGAGCCACCAAACTATATACAATCTTCCATAGTTCATATTTTGGGATACGTGACTTTCAAGAAACCTACACTACATAAACCTTATCTTCAACTTTTCACGCAACATTTCTTGTAAATTCCATATTAGAATCCCATAGCAAAATTATTGAGATATTTCTTGAAAAAAGCTTGAATGTAAATTATGCATTAAATAACCTACAACAAGAACAATTAATTTTGATCTTGCAGAAACATTCTGAATCATTTTCATTGGATTATACTAATATGAAATACATGCACCAAAGCAAATGCATTCATATTCTATATATCTAGGAAAATACTAAGCCCGTTAGAGAACCCCAAAGAATAATGAACCCAACTCTACAAGAAATAGTGAAGGGAGAATTGCAAAAATTGTTAAATTCATATTTTATATATCCCTTTCAAAGGTTTCACCCTTGGTAATTTTTCCTAAAAAGAACAAGAAATGGTGAATATGCATTGACTACATGGAGATAAACAAAGCTACCGTAAAATACTATTTTCCCTTACCATTCATCGATAGGATCTTGGACACTCTAGTTGGAAAGGGACACTTATCTTTCCTTGATGGCTAAGCAAATACAACCAAATTCAAATTGCTCCAAAAGACCAGGAAACAACAACTTTTACACGCTCGTGGGGAACATACTCCTACAAGGTATTATGTAATACCCCAGTTGTTAAGCCCCAGACTTATGATCCTTCATGTGACTTATGTTCTTTTGCATTATGGACTTATGATATTTTATATGATTGTGGAATTATGCTCCTTTGCATGATTAATTTGATTAATGACTTATGATTAATGTTTGATAAGGTGACTTTGGACTTTCAAGCACTATTATTAATGTCAATGTTATTACTAGCATCTTTGTTATCTTTGAATGTTTTTACTATGCATTAAATAAAAAACTGGCTCAACAAAGGAAACTAAAAGAGTATGGGGGACCATGTATTCCAAAAATTGAGGGGGAGTGGGGGCATCCCTAGCACCTTATAACTTGTTGGCTTAAGTTTGTCCATCCCAATTCATATTTGCAGCTTGGTGGCATTAATAATGTTGGTCACCCAAAACTTGTCCAAAGGACTCTATTCTCAATATTTATGGACTATGGAGTTAATATTTCATATTTTCACACATAAGTGGGCCCCTCTTTCCTAGGGCTCCCTCCTTGGGAAGATATTCCCTCACATTTATATGTTTTTGGTTATTTATGAGCCCCTTTCCTATTTTTTAGGGGTTTTAATATATTTTTTGGCTTCCACTCTTACACTCTGCATTAATGATCCTATTTTCATGCTTCCGTGTTATTTATTAACCTATTGGATGTCTTATCTCATCTATTTTCCCCTCCTTTATGTTTTGTAACCCCCTTTATGTGTTAGTGTGCCTCCATGTGCTCTTCATGGATCCAAACCTTAGTTTTTGGTAACTCCTCCTCATGGTGCTAATTCAAGAAAGGGAATATTTTCACTAAGACACCACTCCACTAATTCAAGTTAAGACTCCATGATGAATATTAAACCTTACCTCTCTATAATTGGAGTTGATCCCTTTGGGTTAGAGTTGGACTCATTGTGCTATAAATTCATATGCCTTCTCCTTATTGAAGTTAATCTTGAGCTTTAGACCATGTGACTTGTGTTATCTGTCCATGTTGGGAATGTTGGTAGTATTGGGAGTGTATAGAGACTTATAGTTAGGCTAGTTGTTTTCCCTTTTTTTCCATTCTATCACTCTACTAGTCCAAGTTCTCACACAGGAAGCCAGGAAATGGAAATGGCGAGCTAGGTCATATCCCATAGGCAGTGGAGAAAGACATGAAAGTAGTAGTGGGAAGCATTTTGGTTATCGAAAGAGGGAGTTCAGAGATTTGATAGACTAAGTGTTCCTCTACCTATTTATCCATGGTCTCATATCGGGGGTGACCTGTTCAAGCAAGGAAGGCTTGACGATGTCTACGATTGGGATGAAAGTCATCCTGTTGCAATCAATTGCCCATATCTTGAGATAAGTATTTCTCATATGATTTTATTTATATTTTAACATATTATTATCATGATTATGTGCAAAGGTGGTTGAATTGAATTATCCATATGCTTTATTATTGTAATTCATAATCTGGTTACAGGAAGAATGGACTCTGTAGGATTCGAATCCGATATGATATTCATTATGATCTTCTTTCTCTTCTTCAAATACTGTACTTATGACTCTACGGTACTAGGAGGGGCGAAACCATATGTTATGTTTCACCATTATATGTTCATTTTTATGATTTGGGACCTATTCCATTATGTCTAAAACAATTTTTCCAGTAAGGATCACCTTTCGTTTCATCGAAAAATCTTTCCGGATGACTAACATATGCTCATTTTGGTCAAGCAGTTTTCCCGGTGCCAAGTTGAGCACACTTGTTGTTAGATTGGAAATGTTCCATGCATGTATATGATCCTATTTGTAGATTTGAGTTTTAATAATGTAATATGAATGTAATATTTATTTATGGATGGAGGTAGGAAGCCATGCAATATAAAACATATTAGTGAAAAATGGTTGTAGGGGACAACCATTGGGAGGTGATTTTGTGGGATGTGATTGCAGCCAATACCTTTTGTTTTGATTTGGTTGTGGTGTGGTTGTCGGTTACAATCTACATATGTTTCTTGATGTGTGTTTTCCTTAGTTTTTATTTTCACTGAAATCACACACTGAACAACACCACAAACTAATTAAATCTGCAAACAATTAACAATACAATACTTAACAATTATAAACTATGTTTTTAATAATATTTATGAAGTATAAGAATTTAATTTAGGAACTTAATCACACTATGATAATAGATTCATTATCCATGCACTAAATGCGATTATAAAATTAAATTTAATGTTGATAGAGTTTATTAAGTGTTGAGATTGTTTAACTAAGGGAGACGAATTATTTAATTAAGTAATGCAACCTTAGTAATGATTATTAAAGTTAGAACTTTAATTAATCAATTATTGGTTAGATGTATTAACCTTATTCTGTTGTTATTAAACCAAAATTTAGAACCTTTTGCCTTGTCATAAGAGTCAGGGACATTACAAGTGGTATCGGAGCTTAAGGTTTCAACATTGCGGTTGTTGGGTCTTCTACGAAGTTTCAAGTCACTTTGCAAACATGCATTTGCATTAGATAGCTTGGATGCATGGACCTTAATTTAGTTTCACATGTGAGTTAGTTAATTAAACTATTAGAATGGGATGGATATGGACTTTATGTTCATCCAGTAAGGAGAAATCTTGGAAGGATTTCTATCCCCCTTGTCCAATTAGGTAGATTGTAACTTAGAAATGTTGGCTAGTTACTTCATAAACTAGAAGAAAAGTAGTTTTAATGATAATGAACTTATACCTATGTGTAGTTTACTAACATAATGTTGATAATGAACACATTGAAGTTCCCATTGATTGATTGAGCAAGCGGTGTGACCACTTAATGGATATTTTAATCAAACCTGTGAATACTAAAGATTCAACAAGTACAAGTTCAGCAGTGGGAAGTCAGAGATTAGAGGTGGATTTTGAGGAAGGACGAAGACCATATAGTCCTGAAGAGGAGTTTGTTGAGGGAAGAAGGTCAATTAGACATAAGAGGAGCAGTGAACCATTAATCTTGGAGGATTCAGTGAGGAAGTGTAGAGAGGATAATGAAATGATAATTCATATCCAAGAGCAGATTGTGAATGATCTAAAATCATTGAAGACCATCCAAAGATCCGTTGAAAAGAGTCACAAAATAGGTTATGTGAGGTCTAGATCATATTCAAGAATACTTTATCACTCAAAGAGAAAGAATGGGTATGTATCAAGCAGTACAGATATTAGTCATGAAATATCTCTAGTGAGATACAAGAAGAGGAGGTCTACTCGATATGAATTACAATGAGAGCTTAGAAGGATCAAGCCCCCAAATTTTGATGGAGAAGTAAATCAAGGAGAAGATGTTGAAGCGTGGTTGTTTGGACTTAGGAAGTTCTTCTAGTTGCACCAATACACACCCAATATGGAAGCATGGGTATCCATATACCATTTGGAAGGAAAGGCATCTATCTCATGGGATCAACTAGTTAAGCTAAAAGACATCGATGAAGAAATAATATCTTAGAAGAAATTTAAGAAGTAATTCCAAAAGGAATACCTCTCTGAGCATTAATATGAGAAAAAGATGGAAGATTTCTTCAAGCTTAATTTGGAAAACATGACTATGGATGCCTATGAGAAGAAGTTTTTAGAACTTTTGAAGTATGCAGACTTCATCAAAGGTTAGAAGGTAAAGATTCAAAGGTAGGCTAAGTGGTGTTCCTAAATCTTATAGACATAAAATCTAGTATGATAGACCAAGGAACCTTAAGGATGCCATCTGGAAGGAAAACACTTATATGAACTGAATAAGAGCAAGGCCCCATATCAAAATAATTGGAAGGATATGAAGAAGAACAAACGGGAGCAGAGAAAGAAATGTTTCCAGCCTTCAAAATTAAGAAATGGTAATTCTTATCAACAAGGGAAACCAAGGGAAGAGTGTTTAGGGAAAAGACCACATGTGGAATTTTGTATATGCAAGGTGTTGCTGCCGCAACTGTTTTTCCCCCAAATTAATGTTTTAATTTCTGGGCCCCTCCTCATTATTTTTGTGTGGCTTGAGCTCCTTGAGCGTGATGTCAGTAATTTATGTATGCCTTGTTCGTTTTTGGGTTTGAGTCGTGAATGTGTGGTCGAAGAGAAGAAAATTTGCTGTTCTTCAGAGCATCCTCTGTGAAAAGAAGCGTTTTTGGTTACAGCCGATCCTTAGCACTGCTCAAATACTTGAGTTTCCCTACAAGCGGGCCTCTTTTACTGCTGGATCGGGGGATGTGAAGTTTCAACCCTTCCGTCGTTGCGGCAATTTGAATTTTCATTCATCCAATTGCCTAAACCGTCCGATGCCCGATGTATGTCAACTGTAAATCGCTTGTCTATAGCTTCTATTCACCCGCCGTTGCGGCCGGGAAGAGGTAGCCAGCATCCGATCTGAGTCTCTTCCGATGTCCGACTTAGTTTCCCATCCATTCCGCGTGCCCTATAGCTCTCCTCCTCCGCCGTTGCGGCTGCTAAAATCTAATTGGCTTCCGATTCAAGTTTCATCCGACGTCCGACCTTGTCTTCCCCGCCCGAACTGAGTTTTTTTTCTTTTACCTCGTCGCCTGTCCCCGGCCATTGTTTCGTCCGCCGTTGCGGATGAGCCACCCCTCCTGGTTCCGAAGCACTCTTCCCCTCGATGTCTGATTCTCACCTTTCGCCTGTATTTTCGAGCACCCAGTCCTCGTTCTCCTCCGCCGTTGCGGCCCCTGAAGTCTTGTCTCGTCCAATGCATAAGCAGTGCCGACCGCCGATTATAATTTTGCCCGCCCAAAGCTTAATCGATACCTTGTCCGGATGACCCTGACTATTCTCTTGCGGATTTACAATGCTGGGCAGAGAAGGTTTAATGTTTAAAAACTCCCCTTTGCAGCGGATAATGCATTGTAATTGTGTGCAGAAGGGATTCAGTACTACTAAAGCGACCATGGGCTAAGACTTAGCTTGGTCGGACTGGAACCAGCACGATCACAAGGAAGCCAAAACACAGAAAAAGACAAAGCAAGCAAACGAAAGAGGCACCGACGAGGAAGACTCATTAGTTACTGGTCAGAAGATAAACGCTCATAGAGAATGATTGGGAAAGCGCAGCGGCCAGAAGAGGAAGCTGAAACGTTAAAGATGATGGAGAGTCACACGTTGAGAGGCAGCCCAAGGGGCAAGAGTTGTAGTTTAAATATTGGGGAAGTAGGACTGAAAAAGGACTTTTTTCCCTGGAAAATTTTGTACGTGTTTGCTTGTAAGAGGAACTACTTCGTTTTGCAAAGGAAACTGCAATTTTGTCTATCGGAGAGAGTGTAAAGTGGAATGTATCAATGCAACTCAATGAATAATGTTGAAGAGGAACTATTTCGTTTTTAGCAGTGTTTCATTTACTGTAAGAATATTTAATGTTCTGAACCTATGTTCTGGTTAAATGTTCTTCAGTAGTTTCTGGGATATTTTTTCACTATGAGCAATATATGTTGTTATAAAATGATCGGCTATCTGGTTATTTAAATATCTGTAAGCGTTCATGTACTTTAGAAGAAGTATTAGCTATCTGTGTTTCTTTTAATGTATGTGAAAATGTATTGCTCATTCGAAATGATAATCTTGCTCCCTAGGGATAGTTTAGATAGTTAGTTTATTTCTTTTGTTTTGGTCTGGTTTCTCGTGAGCAAAAGACGAGAGGTAAGAACCTGCGCATCACTTTGTGACCGCTCCCTGCACCTTGATCGCCCTGCATTTAGTTAGGCACTTGCATATCATTTCCTTAAGTCAAAAATACAAATTCCAGTGGATCGGGCCGCAACCGGTAAAACCCTTGTTTGTTACTTTGACCTACGGTAGCCGGACCGTAAACTGGATGGATTCCCTATTCCAAACAGTCAACGGGCTAGTTAGGAACGTTGATTGGGGAGAATCCCTTACTGTTGCCGCCTGCGAATTTCTAGGCCTCAACAGTTTTGGTGCTAGAAGGAGGGCTGCCAGTGCATGGCTGGCCGAGGAAACCCGTTTTACCGAGATTATTCCACTGGTTACAGTTCTGAAAGTAGTGGACCACGTAATTCAATTCCAGAAGAAGAAAATAGAGAACATCTATATCCTGTACGAAACGAAATTGTTAATGATCTGAGAAGACATACCCATGCTTATGTAAAGAAGATTGGAGGGTTTCCTATTATCCACGAATTGCCTAGAAGAGAGTACAAGAAGAAAGACCGTCCTCTAATTGAAGATTTAGTGTTGGTTGGAGACTGGGAAGAACTTGTGGAAACTGCCATACAGGAGGTTGAATTGCCTTTGAACCAAGTAGGCCCAGACACTCCTTACAGTTCTCCTGTACACACCCCAGTTGGTTCACGTCCTCACTCTCTTGTTGGTTCACCCCCTCACTCTCCGCCTCAACTTATGGCCGACGTTAACGCAAATCGACCGAATCCCCCTAATCCACCAAATCCACCGCCAGCTTGGAAAGCTAGATCACCTCTAAATCTGACCCCACCTTTGCATGACCTACCTCAAGCCTTTGAGAAGCTACTGCCCAAATTTGATCCAAATGAGAAAATCCTAGTGGATGACCACCTACAGAGTTTCTACTTGGCAATAGAAGGTCTGAGGGCTGGGGAACACGAAGATGTAGTGTGTAGACTATTCCCACACACCCTCAAAGGAGTTGCGGCCTCGTGGTATTTTGGATTGCCAGCTAACTCTATCCCAGACTGGGATACCTTCGAGAGAATGTTCAGGAGTAAGTACGCAGTCCAAAAGACTCACGCTGCCCTCATGAAAGGACTGTGTGCATTAAAGAAAGAGAAAAAGGAAAAGGTGCACAGCTTCACACAAAGGTTTGCAGCATATCTTAAAAATTTCTCTGAAACAGATAAGCCTTCAGACAAAGTATTGATCGAATACTATACTTCAGCTTTGGGTCCTGATTTATCCATGTTAACAAAAGGTAGGGCCAAGCCTACCTTAACAGAGACCTATGAAGAGGCAGAAGTGGTGGAAGCAGAAAGAGAAAGTGTGGAGGACTATCCGGAACAATCAGGTGCGGGAAGAAAAACCTTATTATTCACCAAGCCTAAAGAAGAAAAGACACCAGACTATGAAAGCATGGCTAAAATGATGCAAAAGCTGTCCAATAAGATCATAGACTTAGAAAAGGAAAAAGAAGCACAAAAGTTCTTCAGGCCATATTATAAGAAAAGGGAGGATGGCAATCAGACCCAACCTCCTCCTCAAAAAACTGCATCCATGAATCTGACAGAGATAGGGATGGAAAATTTCTGTACTTTTCATCAACAGCCTCATTCCGAAAAGAACTGTCCACAATGGATAAATTCAATGACATTGGTCATGAATCAGATGTTGGATTCAAGATTAGTAGAGGAAGATGAAGATGAAAAGAACGAAAATGTTGCTTCAACTTCTACAAAAGGGCAGGAGGATGAGACCATGGCATTATGGAATTATGTCTCCTTACTCGATGCAGAGGAGGAAAATACCCAGGGACGCAAAGATATCAGGGAGGCTAACGTGACAACTAGGAGCAAAGGGGTGGTTAGTGATGACAGTCTTCTGCTCCCAAAGATTCGAAGGCTGCAAAGAAATATAAAAAAGAAATTTCAAGACAAATCATTGGCTGATCAGATTCCGGAATTTACCATTACCATCCAGGATCCGAAGCAAAACAGAACGCTACCTAAGCCAAACGAAGAGAATGTGAGTGCTGATAAATCTCAGTCCACTAGACAACTAATCGAATATGACATTGTCGAAGATCTAAAGAAGATAAAGGCA
>LPNX010131835.1:110513-182972 GCA_001517045.1 Pseudotsuga menziesii | reverse complement strand
ATGAATTGGTCTAAAAACACTAAATTGATATGATCATTTTATCTATTTATAACTTATGTTTATTTTGATATGTATCGAAGTTTACTTTCATTTTATTAGCAATACAATTATAATTTGTAATTTAAGTTTCAAACAAGTGACCTTAGACAAGAGCACCTTAATAATACACTCATTCATCAACTATTCTATTTTCTATAGTAAAAAATGTTAATAAATTATGATTAAATATTAATATTAAATAAAATAACTAATTATGACAATTTAAAATTGTTTTCTTACTTTAATTTTAATACCCAAAATGATCTTAATATCACATTTTTTATTTGACAGGGTCAATCATAGTACACAAATTCTTTCCAAAAACATTTCAAAAACCGGTAGTGTACACCCATGGTAAACAAGCCCACGGTAAAGGCACGCCCATGGTAAAGCCTCTATAAAATACCAACAGTAGGAACATAGTAATCAGATTGAAGGGGATTTTGGATTGGGAAGTGTCCACAAGTGACTTTTCATGCCCTTTCTTGTCAGTTTGTCTGAAATGGTGGTAGTTGAGAGAGCTTTTCGCTGGTAGTTTTGTTTTCTTCTTGTTTTTTCGTGAGAATTTATTTCTGTGCTTCACGCTGGTTAGTTTAGACTGAAGGTTTCATTTGTTATTCAGAGTTTACGGGTGTTTTTATTTTTTTCTCTGTGATTCATAGCTATGAATTCTATGGAATTAGAATATTCCCCTGCGTCGTTTTTCTGGGTTTGCTTAAAGAGGACGTCAGGGGATCATTCCAATTTCACGGGATAGTCCCATAAGAAGTAGCCATAGATCAAACTTGAAAGAAGTAAATAAAAATAATCAATCTTCATTAAAATTTAAGGGGCTGTTCATCCAGTGGCTCTTTGAGCTTCTTATTCAGGCTTTAATGTCTTCATTGTTAAACATATTTCAACATGGGATGAATGAAAGCTAAATTTTGTATTATCTTTCTATTCATGTTTTCGTAGGAGAATTGTCATTCTATTACAAAGTTCTTTAGGCCATAAATGCATTATATGCAGTTTATTTTCCCAAATCTCTATTGTGTGGGCATTGCGGTTTTTTTTAATGAAAAACTATATATGAAATAACCATCTTGTTGAGAGAAGATTGTTGTAAAATTCATCAGTATAAATTTGCATACCAGCATTACCATTTCTATATTTGTGTTTTGATAGAGTATTTTTATAAACATGTATTCTTTCAGTGCCCAGGGTCTTTATCTTTTCACTTATCAGCCATCATTCAGTGACCCCAAGATTGTAATTCAAGACTACAATCAATCCAAACATTGGCCAAAGTTAAGGCCTTACTCTATTTTGGTGTTATGTGTAATTTTTAAGCCAATAGTGCATCATAAGGAATTCAGTAGAAATTCAATGTTACATTTACGTAATATGACTGGACAGAAATATCAGACAACTCTAATTTTGTATTTTATCAAGTCCAGCTGGGCTATGTAATTACTTGGACGGGACAGGACAATGACTTTCCAAAAATTTTGGCAAAAGTTTTGAAAATCAAATTTTACGTAATATATTCAAAATTTAGACAAAACAAACAAGATAGTTTTATTTTCTTTTACCCAATGTTTTATTTTGCGATAACATCAGTATTCAGAACTCAAGACTAATTTTTAAATATGGGTTTAGTAATTAATTTATTAAAATAATTATTCAAGACCAAAGTATTTAACAAGATTATTTAGTAATTAGTTTATTTTTGAGATTTAGATCCTCTGTAAACTTCAGTCATTCAGGACTAGAACCAGAACCATGTTTCATTGGCACTGCAAATTACTATGTATTGATCCTTTTTGCAGTTGGTTGGTTGGGAGAGTCTTTAGCTCCTGAGAGCTGGTTGGTTTAGATTGAAGCTATTTTTCTTTTGATTAAGAGTTTAGCTGTTATTTTTATTGTTTGTCTATGAGAATTGTTTGTTATGGCTCACGCTGTTGGTTGAGAGAATTTTTAGTTAGTGATAGCTACCTGGGCCAGAGGTAAAACAGATGCAGAAAACACGTCTAAACTTACAAAGTTCCAATGTTTATATGAAATTACCTGAGTTTTTTACTCTTTTTCCCTCTTGCAAAGAGGAGACTAGGAAATTTATCTTTATTATATATATAGTTCTGGATGGGTTTTGCTGTTGTCATCGTGCTTTGCTCAATGTCGTGCCTTGCTCAAGTCATCGTGCTTTGCTCAATGCCAAGCAAAACACAGCTTCCACATCTTGGCCATCATCATCTGAATCCAACACCGGACTAAAAACTGTAATAACTGCGTCATCTTCCAATTTTCAAGAGGTAAGGGGCATGGGAAGTTTATGGTAGGCATATGATAGACTTTGAAGGTCAATGTATCCCTATTACACTAATCCCTCATTTGACTTTGAGAAGGATTGTGCGTTGCCAACAAAATATATTTTCTGTTTCCTTATCTGATTGCTCCACATGAAACTTTGTTTGGCACTAACATTTCGAATGATTTTAATAATCAAAATGTCGTTTGTACTGCCAAAACAGAGCTTCATGTATAGTATTCAAATAGAAAAGGGACAGAAAATATCTTTTGTAGGCAATGGACCACTTTTCTCAAGCCCAAATAAGGACTTAAAAAAATGAGATATTGGCTTTCCATGCTTCTGGGTTTGGCAGATGTTGATCCTAAATCTGGATTACCAAAACATTTTTCTAAATACCATGTTCATTGTAGCTTTGAAAATTGTCAAATAAGGTCATTGTTTCTGTTTTTTTTTTGGTATCTGAATAAGATACTAATGGCCAAGAGATATAAAGCATATTTTGCTTTTCTTGTTCTTATTATTTATTAATGCACAATGCCAACTATATTTCTCTTTTAGTTTCCTGCTCTTTGCAAAAATGAGAGGATGAAACAGATGGCTTGGATTATGTACCTCAATACCACAATTGCATATTCCAATTTTACAAAATCTGGCAATGATTGCATAAAAACCAACTAGATAAAACATGAAAAAATTAATAGAGAACCAATTTTATCAATCTTTCCTTTTCTAAAGATACTTCATCCATCGTATCCATCAACTGCTTGTTCAGCCTTTAATGTATTATTTGTTAAACATATTGTAACATGTAGTTTTCATGCAAATAGTATCATTCTTTGGATTTATGAAAGGTAAATTTTGTATCATTTTTCTATGTTCATTAATCTAAGCATCCATAGGGGATTTGGTAAATTTTGTATGATTTTTTATGTTCATTATTCTAAGTATCAAGTACTTATGGGGCATTTGTCACGATATTCTAAAGTTCATAGATATGTTGCACACACTCTCTTAGTGCAAAAGATATTCATATAACCTCTAGTCAGCCATCATTTCATTTACCCAAGAATGTAATTTAATAGTGCAACCAATCCAGATGTTGGCCTTTCTCTTTTCTTTTGGCTTTCTGTGTGGTGCTATACGGAATTAAGTCCACAGGTATAGCAGCGCTCTTGAATTCGGCACGTAATTTTTTTGGATTGGACAATGACTTGCCAAAAAAAATGGCTAAAGTTTGAAATCTCAATGTTATGTAATATATCTAAATTTCGACCAAAGAGCAAGAGAACTTGACACCAATTTATGAGTATGGATTTTAACCAAATTATTTAACAAGATACCTTGTCATCTTAAAATTAATTTAGCAATTAATTTCTTTTTTTATTTTATATACTCTGTCTTATGAGGAATTATTGAGTAAACTTTAGTGGGGAATTGTACCTTACTCATATTTGATACTTTTGATCACAGTGTTCACTTGAAATAGGTTTTATGATTGTTTTATTGGCACTGCAAATGATTCTCATGGAACAAAAAGAAAAAATTATTCTCATGGACAAATGATTTTCAAAGAAAAAAAACAACTAGAACTCACAATAGAGAAGCACATGGTAGAACTCACAACAGTCAAATAACATGCCCAACTAGTAATTGATGGTCAAGATGCCATAGAAGAAGAGTTAAATTCAATGCAATCATTAAAGTTCTTTTCTTTCACAGCTAAAGTATTTAGCGTAGCCTTAACGTTTGACAATTTTTCCCCGGTCCATACATCATTGTCCACTACCAATCCAGTAAGAAAATATAAGATTTTCAATAATAATGTTTAAATTTGCTTAGACGAGGTGTCTAGGTTATTTGATAGCGCACAATCCATTTATGCATTCAAAAACAAAATTTGAAGGACACAAAATTCGGATTTAAAAAATATATCGGATTACGGTAAAAAAACTCTACATTCGAGTTTAGATTCAACGATATTTCCTGTCCAATGAGTTTTTTACTAGAATCTAGCAATTTTTTTAAACTCCGGATTGTGTGTTGTTCTAATAATGTTTCTAATTGCATAAGTAGATTCGGGCCTTTCAAACATCTTGGGACACCCATTTTAAGCTAATTTAAACATTGTTATTCAAAATCTCAACTTTTTTACTAGATTAGTGTTGGAGAATTCTATTGGAAATGAAGGAAATCATCAAACGTTTAGGCTACTAGCTTTTCATTTAATTTTTTTTATGTTTGACAGAACAATATTTGGCTCCTAAGACCATGGAAAGAACGGTTCAATTCGGATTAAAAAAAATCTAACGATAGCCCCGGTATGGCTCAGAATGTACTTCCTACCAATTGAATACTGGAAATAAGAAATACTGACAGACATTGGAAACACTCTGGGGAACTTCGTAAAAGTCTCAGAGCAAACAAGGCAGAGGCGGTACACGTCCTATGCCAAAATATGCATCTACTTAGATATATCAAAGAATATCCCAGATGGAATCGAATTATCTTGGGATGATGAAGACTGGTTCCAAGTGATAGACTATGAGCAAATACCCTTCAGATGCAGAAGGTGCCATGAGCATGGAAATCTATTCAGAGATTGTTTGCAGAATAAAAAACCTACGGGAAAGAAAGATCAAGAAAATCAAGATGCCGAAGGATTTACCAGAGTCCCTATAATAAAAGATCAGCCAAGAAGACATCAGGACCGGAGATTCACAAAAAAGTTCAAACTCAAAACAGGTATGAATCCCTAAAGATGAGTAATAACCTGTAGAATGATCAGATTGAAGAAAAATAAGACTCAACGACAGAACCTAGCGTGAATATTCTGACCCAAGAAGAGACTAAGGAGACAAACAAGAACGACAATCTAGTAACTGAAACTGATGGAGAGGAAATGGAGATAAGAGATCTTGATTTGGAAGGCTTGGAAGAGGCATGCTCTGAAAAGGTACCAGAACATATCCCTCCACAACAGGTATCTCTGCTGGAAAAGGCGATTATCAAGGAAAAATCTATGAAGTTTCTTGGAATAACATCTGATTCTCTCAAGGAAAAAAAGAAAAAAGAGGAAGACACAGCAATGTTCAAAGAATCCAAATCGTTGGGGCTAAGCTAGTAGCATCAGGGAAGTATCCCACCATAGATGCAACCCTTTATCCTGAAACTAAATAGTTTCCCAATGCGGATTATGTCCTAGAATATAAGAGGCTGTAACCGTACCTTGAAGATTCGTCTTCTAAGAAGAAGGATTGAAATGGAAAAATTGAGCATCATCTTTTTACAAGAAACGAAGCACTCGAAAGCTAATCTTAAAATAGGGGGAAAAGTCTGGAGGGGGAGTGAAGCTATAGCTATTGATGCGAAAGGAGTGGCAGGGGGAATTGGGATTTTCTAGAACCTAAGAGAGGTGGCCCTCTCTGAATTCACAGCAACGCATTTCTCCCTTTCGGCAGCATTCCAGATCTTAGGTACAAGTACCCGGGGGTTCATGAACAACATTTACGGGCCTCCTCGGGCCGAGTAGAAACTGAATTTTCTGGAATCGTTAAAGATGCTCAAGTTGGAGGCGGGTAGAAAACCCTAGATCTTTGGTGGGGACTTCAACTTGGTCAAGAATCTTGATGATAAAAAAGGTGGGATACGAAAGTTAAATCCAAATAGTGATTATTTTAATGAATTTATTGCAAACCTTGAATTGGTTGATGTCAGAATGACCAATGGTACCTTCACTTGGAACAACAAAAGAATAAGAGATAGACGAATAGCTTGTCGGCTAGACCGCTTTTTGGTTTCTGAATTCATTATCATGGCAAAGGGAGAATTGAGTGTGGTAGTACCTCCATCAGCCAGCTCAGATCATTGGCCCATAAGTTTGGACTGGGAAAGAGTTGGGGTGAATCTTCGAAGACACTTCTGATTTGAGAAATTCTGGCTCCTTCAGGCTGATTTCCCAGAGAAACTCAAAGAATGGTGGGAGGATATGCCACCCATTAGAGGAACAGGACGTATGAGTTTCAACAAAACCTCAAACTTATAAAAATTAAAATCAATAAATGGAAGAATGAATCCTTTAGAAACATTTTTCAAGCTAAAAAGGAGTTGGATAGCAAGATCCAAGAGGTACAACAAAAAGGCATGCAGAATGGTTTCTCGGAAGAAATTTTTGCGCAAGAAAAATTGCTAATTCAAGAATTCAGTCTAAGAGAACAACAGGAGGAAGTATTCTTGAATTAGAAATCCAGAGTTAAGTGGCTCCAAGAAGGTGAACGTAATACAAGCTTCTTTCACAAAGTTTCCATCCAACATCGTCAGGGTAACGACATGGAAAGAATGAAAAAAGAGGATGGGGCCATTGTCGAGACTCAGGAGGATTTGGAACACACTTTGAATACTTTCTATGCCAGTCTCCTTGAGGAACTAAACTAGGACTAGGACCGGGATGTCACTTAGAGGGAGGTGTTACGACACATTCCAAAGGTCATTACGGAAGAGCACAACTTCATGCTTTTGAAACCAATTGAGGTGGAAGAAGTTGAAGCAGTTGTCAAACAAATGGCCGATGACAAAGCCCCAGGACCTAAAGGGTTCACTACTAACTTCTTTCACTCCTGCTGGGATTGGTTGAAAGAGGAAATTTTGGCACTGGTTGAAGACTCAAGGAAGATCGGCAGTATTTTGAAAGCTCTTAACACAACCTTCCTTGTGCTAATTCCCAAAGAAAATGGCATGGAGGACCCTGGAAAATTAAGTCCGATCACCTTGTGTAATGCTATATATAAAATTATCTCAAAGTTTATTACCAACAGGCTATGACCCCTACTCCCACTCTTAATTTTTCTTGAACAGGTGGGATTCGTCGAAGGACGACAGATTCTGGATGGTATCATTCTGGTTCATGAAACCATTCACTCGTTAAAAGTTAGGAAAACCCCAAGTATGCTTCTAAAACTTGATTTGTCAAAAGCTTATGATAAACTTAATTGGAAATTCTTTGCAGGTGTCTTGCGGACTTTCAGTTTCTCCGAGCAATGGATGGAATGGGTTATGAAACTGGTTTCATCATCATTCTTCTCCATTTTGGTTAATGGGACTCCCTCCCATACCTTCCAAGTTTCAAGAGGAATTAGACAAGGTGATCCTCTTTCTCCCTTTCTATTCATTATAACCACCGAGGGATTAGGCAGAATTCTCAAGAATATGCGCAATGAGAACAGGCTCAGAGGGCTCCCCCTCAATGTTGACCTAGAACCACAAACACATCAACAGTTTGTGGATGATACGATGCTTATGGGACCTTCTACTATGCAGGAGGTGCATGGTCTAAAAGAGGGGCTTGATACCTTCCTTGAGGCCAGTGGGTTGAAATTAATAAGGATAAATCCCAAGTCTACTTTTTCAACACTTTGAAAATCACTAAAAGAAATATCCTCAGAATTCTAGAGTTCTCAAAAGGAGGGCTTCCCTCTAAATATTTAGGTGCACCGTTAGCTGAATCAACTATAAGGAAAATTTTGTGCAAGGAACTTCTAGAAACAATTAAGTAGAAGTTGAGCCATTCGATATTTAGAGCCCTTAATTTCCCAAGTAGACTCATCCTAGTAAAATATTTCCTACAAGATATGCCTATTTATCTCTTTTTGGTTTTGGCTGCACCAAAATCGGTGATAAAACAGATAAGGAATATCCAAAGAAATTTCTCATGGGGGGGACAGAAGGACACAAGAAGTGTCCCTTGGTGGATTGAAAAACCATATGCAAACCCAAAGAAGTTGAGGGATTAGGACTAAGAGACCCACTAGATATAAATAAGGTGATGGGATCCCAAATCTGGTGGAAATGGATAACCCACCAAGGGTTTTGCACTTTAGTTTTACTTCTGTATTATATTTTACTGTTTCAAAATGTGCTTCCTACAAACTAGGTTTTATTTCAGATCTATTACATAGTTGTTATTGGGCCTAAATACTCTACTGAAAAATTTCATTTGTCAGCAGAGCCATGTTTAATTAAATACTAGTTCAGATCTAAAGGTTCATTTAAAACCTAGATTAGCATTATCTAATTATAATAAACAATAAACTAACTAGTATACTATTGTTAAATATATATATTAACATTTATAAAATAGAAATATAAATTCAAACTACCAACACATTAATTACGACTTAATACAAATTATGAATATCCCATACTAAATCTATGTAAAGAATCAACAAAGACCTTTCAAGGTCTGTACAAATAAACCTCCTGCCATTAACCAATTTTTTTTCCATTAACTAAGTATTACCTTAAAAAATAATTAATAGGCTAAGTAAATCGAAACCCTATATGGTCCACGATTTATAAATAATTATACTAGTGTTTTTTACAAAATCATAAATAGTAATGCCATTGCTAACGTTATAAACCTTGTCACAAATATACAAATTCAATCCATCTAAAACATTATAATTATGCATAATAAGTATCACACCCGTAAGTTACAAGTTCCAAATAAAAACCACATTATTATCTCATACACATAAATCATATGATAACTAAGCATTTGCATCAACGTTGCAGTAACGAATCCTGTAAACACCCATTTTCCAATTCAGATACAAAAAATACAATGCCCTTTACATCAAAAACCATCATAACATTAACACGTAGTATTCAATTTACACCAACCATATAACAAATAACCAACATATCATTACCATATTAAATTAAGAATTATGTAAGTGCAACAAGGTCACAGGATCAAATCATGTGGACACTCAGAATGCCCAAATCGCAACCAATGCAAATAATAAACCCTCAATACTGTAAATGACCCAAGGTCAAATCCTGTAGGGTCCCAAATATTTTCTAAGGCCACGGTGTATCAACTACACACATGCTATAAACCCAACTTAAACTACTTTATGCCCTATCAACGAATCACTCACAGCAACAAATTGCCACACAGGGTTTACACCCACGACCTTCCTTAACATTTCATTTACACATTAAAAATACAAACTGTAAGTCTGAAGCTATTCATTATTGCAGCCACAATGATGGGTGCCAACGCCATTCGCAGCGTGGCCCCAAAATCCATCAACATTGACTGTTTAAATCATCCAAGTGACTAATACAACCAATGTAGGCGAATGCAACATAAAACACATAAACAGTAACCATAGAATGAAACAATGCATTATAGTAAAAATCTACGTAGCACAAGTTTATATATATAGTAAATTGAAACCAAAACCAAGGTACGCAGTCGTTCCTCTAGCCATTACACCATTGCAAGCAATGGTGCTATCAGTGTTTACATAATATAAATCAAAACCACGAATTTACAAATTACATGCAGATCCTGTTGAAGGCACCAAGTTTCTCTTCACAGCTAAAAACCATCTTTTAAATTACATTCAATTACATTTAAACTTAGGACTGGAAGCCATTGAAAACCCCACTGTCAAACCCCAAAACAAAACGCTTCTATTGGAACCAGAACTCAAGCAAACCCCAACTAGCAACGAGATAATTCTCAGTCTCAACCATGAAAACCAAGAGAGGACAAGTGTAAACTTGTTATCAATCTTACCGTAAAGAAATGGCCTTGCCACGACTTATTTGCAAAGCTACGAACCATGCCCCTCCTCGGCATCCCTGTAACATGCAACCACGGCAAGACATGATAATGAGAAGTATGAATTCGTGGAGTAAGCTACCAACAAACAACGAATGCTGTAAAAACCACAACGATTTCCATACATGTCATCTAAATGGAAGTTGCATTCACCATACTATGCAGGAGAAAAGGGTAAGCAGTGAGCTGCAAAATGACCAAGCCCATCGTGATACAAGCCCTAAGTCTGGGCTGCTACCACTAGTGGAAAATGAGATATTAGTGACCAAAAAAATGACCACTTTTGGTTTGGCAATCGCTGGTGGCTAATTTACGGACTTTTATTACGCGACCAAAATTGGTCATTTTTATTTTGGTTATTTATAGCTTGTCAGTTGGTCATTAATTTGGTCATATATTTGGTCATTAATTTTGTCATATTTGAATCAATGAACAAATATATGACCACATTTATGACCAAATTAATGAACACATGGAAAACTAGAATATGACCAAATTTGGTCGCGTATTAAAAGACTGTAAATTAGCCACCAAAACTTTTTTTTGGTCATTGATATGCGGATTTTGGTCATTTTTTTTGTCATTTATATCTCATTGTTTGGTCATGTATCTCTCAATTTTTTGTTATTTTATATACGAATTTTGGTCATTAATCTCATTTATTGGTCACTAATTTAGTCATTTTTAGTGGTTTTATGTATGGTTATTATATTTTAATAGTTTTAATGGTGTCCATTATTAATCAATATAATTTTTTAATATGATATTATGTTTAAATTTAAAAGAGAATCATACATTATTTATCATCATTTATTACACATTTGAATTATGCAAATATAAAGTACAACCATATAAGTTTTAAACCGCACAAATTATATTATATGAAATGTCAAGTATTACAATAAATGAGTTTTCTCAAAAACTATCTCCATATAACTTTATATGAAAATCATCTAGTACACAGATGACTTTTCAAAATATTGCAATGTCTAAACCATCCCACTTGTACTTGGTTGCTAAGCCATACTTGGATCCCGCGACAGCTTCAAAACCATACTTAGAAGCTTGAAACCCTCAGCAACAGGCTCTTCATACTCAATGGAAAAGCATCAGCAACAGAATATTCATACTCAATGGCCCACTTTCTGAGCTTTCTATTTGCGCACGTGCTTTTGTATCCGCACTACACATGCTTCTGAGCTTTCTATCTGCGCATGTGCTTCTGTATCCACATTGCAGCAGCCTCCCTCTTCATGTTTTTACAAAGCTTGCGAGTAAGGTTACCTGCAAACAACACATGTTAAGCAATAAATTGTGTTCTTGGTAAAAATAAAAAACAAATAACTGAAAAATGTACATAGTCATTTCACAATATTTAACATGGCAAAAAGAAACAATTCCAACAAACAGTTATATATGTGCTTATTATAACAAATACAAAAACACTTTTGATACCTCTGAAGGAAGTCCAACTCCATTGTATTGCCTAGTAGCTCTTTCATGGATATGATGGCTTCCAAAAAAGTTCAATACTTGACAACCTGATTGGTTTTTTACAAATATTCTGATACATTACTAGTAGTTTTCATCTCCCTAAAATTTACTAGGAACCTTTATTTTAGTAAAAATGCATCAGGTTACATACAATGGGATGCAGAATTATTTGTCTCAAGAAAATGTTTTCATAGCTACAATCATCTCTTGGTTGTTGAATTCTTCTTTATCATCACTTACAGTAACTGTCACTATATTTGGACTTTGTGAAGGGAAAACATCTTTTTTTCCATAGCTGGAAGGAGTCCTCCCCATCTTTTCACTTCCATCATAGACAATCCCTCTCAATATCAGTGCCTTATGCATTCCTCCAATCATCTCTTCATAGAATGTATCTCCTATTTCCCCTAGAAACACATACATATTGGCTATATCTAAGCCCCATCGAACATATAGGTACATGCAAATCACCAAATCTAACTTTTAGCAATACAGATCTCGCTCAAGAAGAATTTATTGCATGGGATCCATTTGAGCCAGATGTGCTTAACATGCACTCGCCAAAGACCAAATTCATCCAATAAAATCCAGAGGCAAAGAACTATCTAGAGTTTTATCAACTTCAAGCTTGAGATCTTGAAGCATGAAGAGGCATCACACACAATCGGGAACAATTTTGAGAGTAAAGCACATGGCATATTAAACCTCTCATTTTCAATTGCCGTCTCAGCTCATGTGCTTTGGGTGCCTGGAAAAACGTGGGAAAAACAGTACCCAAGTAAAATCTTAAAAAGATGATAGGACTAATCAATATTCAATGATAGTCCTAAATCCCGATTCTAGTATACTAATGACAGAGTTGTCATGGCTCCCTAATATTTGGAACAAATAAAGTTAGCTCTTGTACTCCTTCTTAAAAAATTGTTAGCAATGCCATTTTAATGTCATGCAATTGGAGCTAGTAAACAGGTGCCTTAATCCAGAAACAATATTTTAATATATTTTCAGGAGGCTGAATACTACTCCAGAAGTGACATAGAACATATACCAGTTACTGAAAATGAAATCTAGAATTGAAACCTACAGTGGATATATTCTTGACTGTATAGGCCAAGCAATGGGGTTAGATGCTTCGGCATCCTCCACTAGGAATCGAGAATTCTATGGACCTCTCAGTTTTCTCATGCTTTTTTCTCAGCCCCTCTGCACCCCAGCGATAATCAATATGAGAATCATAATTTGGATCTGGTTATATGGGTCAATCTAGACTATCACCAGATGTATATAGAAGTTGGCTCCCATTGCTGCAAATTAGAGCATCAAATGCAAACAATTTTACTCCAATAGACTGAAGCACAGAAATAGTTTCTAAAACTATCAATGCAGTTGATAATATGAATCCAGGAGATGGGAAGTTGCAAGCAGAGCAAACTGCATTCATAATCTCTTGGATAAGAATACCTAGTTTACTAACAGGGGGTTCTCCACTAGCATCATAGTAATCCACTGCAATAACAAATAGATGCTTTCTTCTCCTGAGAGGTAGCTTCCCCATAGAATTAAAGCTATTATTTCGATCAATATTTTTTTTTTCCTGTATCATTTGCTTCTCGCAGTTTAGATTGACTCTTCTTAGTCTTCTCTATGATCATCCTAATGCGATCAGAAATACCCTCCCCATTATCCTCATTTTGAAGAAGCTTATCAAGTTCAACAGTGCTATTAAGTGAATTTGAGAAAGAAGATTTATCTGCATATAATGAGAGTCTAAGGGATGTATCTGGGTCATCCTTGAATGAACCAGTGTCTGATTCATAATCCATATTTTCATTGAAGTCATTTTCACTCTGCCATTGTGGGTGTCTCATTCTGCATTAGGAAATCCTTGACAAATATATTTTACAATGTTGTGGCCAAGAATAGAGATGAATGTTCTTCAGACCATTTTTCCTGCATTCACCCTAGAGTTTCTTATCAACTACTAGTCTGTACAAAGCAGCTGCAATTTCCTTGTCATTATGCGGATCTACTAGAAAACCATTCTTCAACGTCTGCACAAGAATGAACC
Organism: Pseudotsuga menziesii; assembly: GCA_001517045.1. Lineage (NCBI taxonomy): Eukaryota > Viridiplantae > Streptophyta > Pinopsida > Pinales > Pinaceae > Pseudotsuga > Pseudotsuga menziesii. The sequence goes on along the minus strand of LPNX010131835.1, from coordinate 169,451 downwards.
AATTTGTAAGAACAAATCAGAGAGTGCTTGATCACATTAGATCCAATCAGACTTTTAGTTTTGAAGGTAGAATTTTCAATATACCTGTTTAATGTCTACATGTCCTCCATTATTTGTGGCAACCATAGGAAATCCATGTGCAGTTGCCTGCATTTAAACAAAGTGGGAGAATGACATGCTTTATTCTTTTTACACAACCAAAAATGCTTTTAGATCAAATTTTTAGGTTAGAGACCTTGATATTTTGAATCATAAAAATCTAAAAATCTAAAAATCTTAAAAATCATTTCATCTTAAAGATCAAATTTTCTGTCAATTAGAAGAGCAATAATGGATAATTTCTTTTATAATTTGATGGGAAGTTTTATAAACCTTGGTTTTTGTAGCAATCCTATATATATCAGCAACTTCTGATTGCTTGTGATGTTTGGGATATGCCACTTCTCCAAAGAGATCATACTTATCAATAAGCTTCAGGGCAGTCGTTAGTACAGTGGCACTTACTACAGGTAGTTGATCAATATCATCTCGATTTCCCATAATCAACATCTACAATTTTCAAATTGATAACTAAAATATAAGTTATACATAAGAAGGGAAAAACATACCTCTAAAGAAAAAGCTAAATTTAGAAATTAAAAGAAGAAATACCAAGTTTGCCAGCTTCCTCAACTTGGCACATTCACCAAAATCCTTGACTAGAGTGGCCATGTTCTTCTTGGGATCAAGTCAAGCAAGAGCCAAAATAATGGGTTCTGAAGGAGTGTTCAAAAACTGTGGGATGTAAAAAACAAAAAAATGCTATTATGTAGTGTGACGACTGTAAATTTTCAAGTATATGAAATCTTAAATGGTGGAGAGTAATTAAACCTTGTCTCACCGCTTACCTCACCCCATAAAGGAGACTCAGGCAATTGAGTAGAATCATTATCTAAATCATTATCTGTGTTTTCATCTTGCACTATAACATTGCTGAAGTCCATTCCAGGAGGCATAACTTGCAGGCTAGAACAAAGTATATGTATGATGAGAACTTTCCTACGCTTATGACAACATGTACACCTTTCACCCAAGAAGCCCTGGAATAATTATCAATGCAGAATAGGATTTCCACATTCAAGAATGAAACATACTATCTACAAAGTTATATAAGCAGATGTGTGAAGCCCAAGGTAAGAAACTAATATGCCAACTATCTACATACTATTTCCAGCTTCTCTATTTTAGTTTGTTTACTAGTCTTTTGTTTAAAGTATACATGAAAAGTAGAATTGCCAACTATATGCCTAGGGCTTGGTCTCCATCTGTAGATGGATTTTTTTTTATGTAAATCTCATACTGGTGTGCATTTTTGACTGGTTGGGATGGTGCTTCCATTGTCTCAGACCAACCAAGATGCCTCTCTATGATGTAATTTTTTATTCCTCAGTTTAATAGAATTTGCAGACTTACAAAAAAAAGAATGAGTCAAATCTCAAAATTCTTTCATTGACTAGTGTTATTTTATTAAATGAGAATTATTGATGCTTGTTTTCATTGTAGGATTCCAACATTGTAAATGTTGAAAATCTAAGGTTGCAAGTGCAGAGCAACACAAAAGAGTCAAGTCCAAGAAATTTCCCACCAGGGAAATGACATTGTCTCACAATGTTGTCAACCAACACAAATTATTTCTTAGGGTTCTAGGGTTGTCCCAAATGGGGAAAAATGTATAGGGTTTTTAGCAATGACGATGTTCCCAATGATGAGGAAGACCTTTCAATGTTTTAGAACATAAAAAAGAGTGGTATATATTCTATCGCTGCGAGGCCCCAATTATTACCCTATAATGACGCTGTGAGATGGATTTTTTACCATATTGATCTTGGGTCCAATTCAAATATTAATGAGGATGTGATTCCTGTAGTTTCTTTCAACCAGGATTCCTGATGTGATTAATGTGATATTGTTTGGATGTACACCTTGTGAAATCATGAAGTTCTACAAAGTAAATAGTTCATGGAAACCTTAAGAGTAGAGAACGATAGCCTGGTTGAAAACATCAAATAATAGTGGACTAAAGAAAAGCCCTTCACAAAAAAGGAAAACTAGATGTACCCAATTCAATCATTTCAAATATGTGTATTGATTGTTAGCTTCCATGATCTATAGGTTGTATGGACAAATGTAAATAGCATAGGTGGATCATTCTAGAGCTAATAGTAAATAATTTATTACTCAACTATCTTAGATAAACGAGGATGTTTTGATTAATTTTCTGATTTTGTTAGTCAAACTTGCCACTTTCTTTGATGCCTACATTAGAGGTTCCATAAGGATCTAAAATGAGATATATCCAATAAGATTTACGATGGAGAAATGCCTATAGAACGAATGAGGTCTCGTCATATTTCTCAAATTACCAAGGCTCGTGAATTGTGAAAAGTATACAGAGAAGGGGTAAATTGAGGATTCCTTTGTAAAGTTTATATAACAAATTTTTTTTGTACTAAGTCGGCTACACTTCAATTTCCTTCGGGATTTGTGTTTTAAAAGGAATACATTCAAATAACAAAAGGGGAATAAATTTGGGACTGAAAACCTTTATAATATTGTTTTATTTTTCAAGGAATAAAATACCGTTTTATTTTTCAAGGAATAAAATACCGAAAGGACTTGTAGACATTAGGCATTCCACTGTGTATATTTAAGATTTTTATTTTAATACAATTGATGTTAATTGATTATAGTAATTATATTCCACATGAATTTCTTTTGTGTACATTGTTTATTATAATTAATTGTCCAATGCTTGCAATTGGATGTAGGGCAATGATTCAGATTTAACAATATTTGTTGTTCATGTTTTTGTCCCATTGATGATTTAACATGTTGCAATAGTGTAAATTTATTCCTTTGTATTGGCATTATATTATTTACTTTGTATCTAACCCCGTTTAACCATAGCTCTTGATCATGATTAAAGTAGGTTAGATTAATATTTGATTAGGATAAATTAGGTGAGTATTTGATTTGATAAATTATTTGAGTAAGAGTAAATCAACAACTAGACATTGGATTTTAAAATAGATTAGTACCTGCTAGTTTAAGATTCATAGATAATGTTATTGTTAAAAATATTTGTGGCAATCAGGCCCGCATATCGGTCGAATTCCACTAACCCAAACAAAAGTGAGGCTAATTGGGACTTGCCTCAAACATTCTCCTTTATTGTTGGTATGGGTCATTTCATGCCATTAACAAAATTGGCATTAAAAGGAGGATCACAATAAAAAATAATGGCTAGTGAAGAAGCATTTAACCCATGGAATATGCCTTCTACCCATTACTTTGCAAATAACCACCATGCAACCTACTGATCCCGAAGCCCCTAAGTTTGAGATAATATTCAATCCATGACCAACACTTGTTCAAACTCTTATCTAATTTCTCAGTTGTTGAGGAATATCCCAACATAACCCCATAACACCTACGTCTCCTTGGTTAGGATCCCCTAAAATTCCACAGTTATTCCAAACCTCTTGTGCACTCAAGCCTTATGTAGGGAACACAGATTCTCATTTGTTGTATATCCTCATCATAGGAAACCCAAACCATCACGGTCATACCAAGTAATTGACACCAATGCACGAACTGTTACGACCCCTTATTGTCACCTCTCAAATACTTATAGGGGGACACAAAATACTTTTGAAGGAAAAACATAAGTACAACTAAAAGATGGTGCTAGTGGACCACGATCACCCCTTGATTCCCTTCTTGACACTTAAAGCTCTCTAGAAGAAAAATGTGACACTTGGATTTTTCAACTAAACAGATCAAATGTCAAAGTCTTACGAGAACTTAAAAATGTCCTAATTTGATTAGCTTCTAACATCAAAGTCCATTAAATGATTGATATCATTGTCATGGATTATTCCTAAACCTTATGGTTTGTTACTCAACCCTTGATTATCACCTCTCAAATACTTATAGGGGGATACACAATACTTTGGAAGGAAAACCATAAGTGCAACTACAAGATGGTGTTGGTGGACCACCGTCTCCCCTTGATTCCCCTCCCAACACTCATCAAAGCACTTTAGAAGAAAAATGTGACACCTAGATTGTTCAACTAGATAGATCAAATGTCAAAGTCCTACGAGAACTTAAGAATGTTTTAATATGATTAGCTTCTAAAATCAAAGTCCATTAAGTGATTGATATCATTGTTGTGAATATTCTTGAAACTCATGGTTTGTTACTCAACATGAATTTGTCTAAACTAGTCTAGATCCAAATCCTATGCTCTATCAAGCGCCGGAGAGAGATCCAATCTCTTGAAAGTAAACCTCCTTTAGTGCAAATACCAACGGTTTGCACCTTGGGAGATTGGAGGTTATAGTTTTTTTTGTCATATATTTTAATTAAATATATTTTTTGTTATATGATTTTAATGAAAATATAAACCTACGAAATCTTGGACAATAAACCTACTAAAGCTTGTTGTGATTCACTTCTTCAAGTCACCTCCCATGCTCCCGAATGTCTTTGCCTTCTCATAATGGATGGTTCTAACATTTCAGGAGGGATCAGTATCAATCAAACCTTGGCTCTGCAGATGCCGCTACTTTGTAAAGTGCCTGCTAATGCCTACTTTGTAAAGTGCCTGCTTCACGTGGAGGGGAGGAAGACGCGGTGGAGGAGGAGAGGTGCAAGCGCTGCGTAGGGGGGAGGGAGCGGTGGAGTAGGGGTGTGGTGTGGGAGGAGGATGAGGGGTGCAACATGGGAGGAGGAAGAGGGCTGCACAGTGGGAGGAGCATGCGATGCACTGGGAGGAGAGCTACGAGTTGAGCTGGAGTTGCGGAGGAGGGGAGGCGGATTTGGATTTGCATCTGAGGAGGTCTCTAGAGCTACTAATAGATTACCTGATCAGATTCCTCATCTCGAATAGCCGCTTGATCATATTCCTCGTCTCCTGAATAGCTTCTTGAGAATTCTTTTTTTCTATAATATTTTTGTTGTTTTGGTGTATTAATAGAGTGTATTTCAAACGAAACGTTACTACTTACAATATTAGGCCGACAAAATATTTACTACTTTTTACATTAGTTACTTCAATATTACAAACGTTACAAATGTTACATCACGTTACAAGATCTCTCCCATAATATTCACTATCACTATTATTTTTTGCCGACAAAATCTCTCCCATAATATTCACTATGACTAATATTTTTTGCCGACATGTTACAAACTTTACTTGCGTTACATCACGTTACAAGATCTCTCCCATAATATTCACTATCACTATTATTTTTTGCCGACATATTACAAACGGTACTAACGTTACATCATGTTACAAGATCTTCCCCATACTGGGCTGTAGAGCGCTTCTCGGCGCAAAAAACTAAGTTGATATGATCATTTTATCTATTTATAACTTATGTTTATTTTGATATGTATCGAAGTTTACTTCTATTTTATTAGCAATACAATTATAATTTCTAATTGAAGTTTCAAACAAGTGACCTTAGGCAAGTAGCACCTTAATAATACACGCATTCACCAACTATTCTATTTTCTATAGTATAAAATGTTAATAAATTATGATTAAATATTAAATAAAATAACTAATTATGACAATTTAAAATTGTTTTTTTACTTTAATTTTAATACCCAAAATGATCTTAATATCACATTTATTATTTGACAGGGTCAATAATAGTATACAATTTCTTTCCAAAAACATTTCAAAAGGTAGTGTAGACCAATGGTAAACATGCCCACGGTAAAGGCACGCCCATGGTAAAGGCTCTATAAAATACCAACAGTACGGACAGAGTAATCAGATTGAAGGGGATTTTCGATTGGCAAGTGTCCACAAGTGACTTTTCATGTCCTTTCTTGTGACTTTTCATGTCCTTTCTTGTCAGTTTGTATGAAATGGTGGTTAGTTGAGAGAGCTTTTCGTTGGTAGTTTTGCATTCTGATCGTTTCTCCGTGAGAATTTATTTCTGTGCTTCATGCTGGTTAGTTTAGAGTGAAGGTTTCATTTGTTATTCAGAGTTTACGGGTGTTTTTATTTTTTTCTCTGTTATGTGATTCATACGTTGTGTGATTCATAGCTAGCTGAACACTCCTGATAGCTATGAATTCTATGGAATTAGAATATTCCCCTGCGTCGTTTTTCTGGGTTTGCTTAAAGAGGACGTCAGGGGATCATTCCAATTTCACGGGACAGTCCCAGAAGAACTAGCCATAGATCAAACTTGAAAGAAGTAAATAAAAATAATCAATCTTTATTAAAATTTAAGGGGCTGTTCATCCACTGGCTCTTTCAGCTTCTTATTCAGGCTTTAATGTCTTCATTGTTAAACATATTTCAACATGCAGTTTTCATTTGGATGAATGAAAGTTAAATTTTGTATTATTTTTCTATTCACGTTTTCGTAGGAGATTTGTCATTCTATTACAAAGTTCATTAGGCCATAAATGCATTATATGCAGTTTATTTTCCGAAATCTCTGTTGTGTGGGCATTGCGGTTTTATTTAATGAAAAACTATATATGAAATAACCATCCATCTTGTTGAGAGAAGATTGTTGTCAAATTCATCAGTATAAATTTGCATACCAGCATTACCATTTCTATATTTGTGTTTTGATAGAGTATTTTTATAAACATGTATTCTTTCAGTGCCCAGGATCTTTATCTTTTCACTAATCAGCCATCATTCAGTTACCCCAAGATTGTAATTCAAGACTACAATCAATCCAACCATTGGCATCGATCCCTCATTTGACTTTGAGAAAGATTGTACGTTGCCAACAAAAGATATTTTATGTTTCCTGATCTGATTGCTCCACATGAAACTTTGTTTGGCACTAACATTTCGAATGATTTTAATAATCAAAATGTCATTTGTAGTGCCAACACAGGGAGTAAACTTTCTACCGGACCATTTGCACCGGTCAGATGACCTGGCTCGCATGAGCTGTCACATCCGACATTGCTGATCGTCCAATCGGTGCAAATGGTCAGGTAGAAAGTTTACTCCCCAAAACAGAGCTTAATGTATAGTATTCAAATAGAAAAGGGGCAGAAAATATCTTTTGTAGGCAATGGACCACTTTTCTCAAGCCCAAATAAGGACTTAAAAAAATGAGATATTGGCTTTCCATGCTTCTGGGTTTGTCAGATGTTGATCCTAAATCTGGATTACCAGAACATTTCTCAAAATATCCATGTTTATTGTAGTTTTGAAAATTGTCAAATAAGGCCATTGTTTCTGTTTTTGGTTTGGTATTTGTTTTTGGTTTGGTATCTGAATAAGATAATAATGGCCAAGAGATATAAAGCATATTTTGTTCTTGTTGTTCTTATTATTTATTAATGCACAATCCCAACTATATTTCTCTAAAAGTATATTTTAGTTTCCTGCTCTTTGCAAAAATAAGAGGATGAAACAGATGGCTTGGATTATGTACCTCAATACCACAATTGCATATTCCAGTTTTACAGAACCTGGCCATGATTGCCATAAGAACCAACTAGGTAAAAAAAGAAAAAATTGATAAAAAACCAATTTTATCAATCTTTAAGATAGTTCATCCATGGTATCCATCAGCTGCTTGTTCAGCCTTTAATGTATTATTTGTTAAACATATTGTAACATGTAGTTTTCATGCAAATAGTATCATTCTTTGGATTTATGAAAGTAAATTTTGTATTATTTTTCTGTGTTCATTAATCTAAGCATTCATAGGGGATTTGGTAAATTTTGTATCAATTTTTATGTTCGTTATTCTAGGTATCTAAGTACTCATGGGGGATTTGTTACGATATTCTAAAGTTCATAGATATGTTGCACACACTCTCTTAGTGCAAAAGATCTTCATATAACCTCTAGTCAGCCATAATTTCAATTAGCCAAGAATGCAATTTAATAGTGCAACCAATCTAGATGTTGGCCTTTCTCTTTTTTTTTTTGGCTTTCTGTGTGGTGCCATAAGGAATTAAGTCCACGGGTATAGCGGCGCTCTTGAATTCGGCACGTAATTTTTTTGGACTGGACAATGACTTGCCCAAAAAAGGGCAAAAGTTTGAAATTTCAATGTTATGTAATATATCTAAATTTCGACCAAAGAGCAAGAGAACTTGACACCAATTTATGAGTATGGATTCTAACCAAAGTATTTAACAAGATACCTCGCCATCTTAAAATTAATTTAGCAATTAATTTCTTTCTTTATTTTATATACTCTGTCTTATGAGGAATTATTGAGTAAAATTTAGTGGGGAATTGTACCCGACTCATATTTGATACTTTTGATCACAATGTTCACCTAAAACAAGTTCTATGATTGTTTTATTGGCACTGCAAATGATTCTCATGGACAAATGATTTTCAAAGAAAAAAAACAACTAGAACTCACAATAGAGAAGCACATGGTAGAACTCACAACAGTCAAATAACATGCCCAACTAGTAATTGACGGTCAAGATGCCATAGAAGAAGAGTTAAATTCAATGCAAGCATTAAAGTTCTTTTCTTTCACAGCTAAAGTATTTAGCGTAGCCTTAACGTTTGACAATTTTTCCCGTTCCATACATCATTGTCCACTACCAATCCAGTAAGAAAATATAAGATTTTGAATAATAATGTTTAAATTTGCTTAGACGGGGTGTCTAGGTTATTTGATAGCGCACAATCCATTTATGCATTCAAAAACATGATTTGAATGACACAAAATTCGGATTTAAAAAATATGTCAGATTACAGTAAAAAAACTCTACATTCGAGTTTACATTCGACGATATTGCCTGTCCAATGAGTTTTTTACCAGAATCTAGCAATTTTTTTAAACTCCGGATTGTGTGTTGTTATAATAATGTTTCTAATTGCATAAATAGATTCGAGCCTTTCGAACATCTTGGGACACCCAGTTTAAGCTAATTTAAACCTTGTTATTCAAAATCTCAACTTTTTTACCGGATTAGTGTTGGAAAATTCTGTTGGAAATGAAGGAAATCATCGAACGTTTAGGCTACTAGATTTTCATTTCATTTTTCATGTTTGACCGAACAATATTTGGCTCCTAAGACCATGGAAAGAACGGTTCAATCTGGATTAAAAAAAATCTAACGATAGCCCCGATATGGCTCAGAATGTACTTCCTACCAATTGAATACTGGAAAGAAGAAATACTAACAGACATTGGAAACACTCTGGGGAACTTCGTAAAAGTCTCAAAGCAAACGAGGCAGAGGCGTTACACATCCTATGCTAGAATATGCGTCTACTTAGATATATCAAAGAATATCCCAGACGGAATTGAATTATCTTGGGATGATGAAGACTAGTTCCAAGCGATAGACTATGAGCAGATACCCTTCAGATGCAGAAGGTGCCATGAGCATGGACATCTGTTCAGAGATTGTTCGCAGAATAAAAAACCTAGGGGCAAGAAAGATCAAGAAAATCAAGATGTCGAAGGATTTACCAGAGTCCCTATAATAAAAGATCAGCCAAGAAGACATCGAGACCTGAGATTCACAAAAAAGTTCAAACTCAAAACAGGTATGAAACCCTAAAAGAAGTAAAGATCAGTAATAACCCGCAGAACGATTAGATTGAAGAACAATAAGACCCGACGACAGAACCTAGCGTGAAGATTCTGACCCGGGAAGAGACTAAGGAGACAAACAAGAATGACAATCTGGTAACTGAAACTGATGGAGAGGAAATGGAGATAAGAGATATTGATTTGGAAGGCCTAGAAGAGGCATGCTCTGAAAAGGTACCAGAACAGATCCCTCCACAACAGGTATCTCTGCTGGAAAAGGCGATTATCAAGGAAAAATCTATGAAGTTTCTTGGAATAACATCTGAATCTTTGAAGGACACAGATGGTAAAAAGAAAGGAAAAAGGGAAAAAAGAGGAAGACACAACAATGTTCAAAGAATCCAAATCATTGGGGCTAAGCTAGTAGCATCAGGGCAATATCCCACCATAGATGTAGCCCTTTATCCTAAAATTAAATAGTTTCCCAATGCAGATTACGTCCTGGAATATAAGAGACTGTAACCGTACCTTGAATATTCGTCTTCTAAGAAGAAGGATTGAAATGGAAAAACTGAGAATCATCTTTTTAGAAGAAACGAAGTACTCGGAAGCTGATCTTAAAATAGGGGAAAAAGTCTGGAGGGGGAGCGAATCTATATCTATTGATGCAGAAGGAGCGACAGGGGGAATTGGGATTTTGTGGAACCTAAGAGATTTGGCCCTCTCTGACTTCACAACAAAGCAGTTCTCCTATTTGATAGTATTCCAGATCCTAGGTACAAGTATCTGGGGGTTCATGACCAACATTTACGGGCCTCCTCGGGTCGAGCGGAAACTGAATTTTCTGGAATCGTTAGGGATGCTCAAGTTGGAGGTGGGCGGAAAACCCTAGATCCTTGGTGGGGACTTCAACTTTGTCAAGAATCTTGACGATAAAAAAGGTGGGATATGAAATTTAAATCCAAATAGTGATTATTTTAATGAAGTTATTACAACATTGAATTGGTTGATGTCAGAATGACCAATGGTACCTTTACTTGGAACAACAAAAAAACAAGAGATAGAGGAATAGCTTGCCAGCTAGACCGCTTTTTGGTTTCTGAATCCATTGTCATGGTAGGGGGAGAATTGAGTGTGGTAGTACCTCCATCGGCCAGCTCAGATCATTGGCCCATAAGTTTGGACTGGGAAAGAGTTGGGGTGAATCTTCGAAGACCCTTTCGATTTGAGAAATTTTGGCTCCTTCAGGCTAATTTCCTGAAGAAACTCAAAGAATGGTGGGAGGATATGCCACCCATCAGAGGAAATAGGATGTATGAGTTTCAACAAAAGCTCAAACTTATAAAAATTAAAATCAATAAATGGAAAAATGAATCCTTTAGAAACATTTTTCAAGCTAAAAAGGAGTTGGATAGCAAGATCCAAGAGGTACAACAAAAAGGCATGCATAATGGTTTCTCGGAAGAAATTTGTGTGCAAGAAAAATTGCTAATACAAGAATTCAGTCTAAGAGAACAACAGGAGGAATTATTCTTAAATTAGAAATCCAGAGTTAAGTGGCTCCAAGAAGGTGAACGTAATACAAGCTTCTTTCACAAAGCTGTCATCCAACATCGTCAGGGTAACCACATGGCAAGAATGAAAAAAGAGGATGGAATCATTGTCGAGACTCAGGAGAATATGGAACACACTTTGAATACTTTCTTTGTCAGTCTCCTTGAGGAACCAAACTGGGTCCGGGATGTCGCTCAGAGGGAGGTGCTATGGCACATTCCAAAGGTCATTACGGAAGAGCACAACTTCATGCTTTTGAAACCAATTGAGATGGAAGAAGATGAAGCAGCTGTCAAACAAATGGCCGATGACAAAGCCTTGGGACCTAACGGGTTCACTACTAACTTATTTCACTCCTTTTGGGATTGGTTGAAAGAGGAAGTTTGGACACTGGTTGAAGAATCAAGGAAGACTGGAAGTATTTTGAAAGCTCTTAACGCAACCTTCCTTGTTCTCATTCCCAAATAAAATGGCACGGAGGACCTTGGAAAATTAAGACCGATCACCTTGTGTAATGTTATATATAAAATTATCTCAAAGGTTATTGCCAACAGGTTATGACCCCTGCTTCCTCTCTTAATTTTTCCTAAACAGGTGGGATTCGTCGAAGGACGGCAAATTCTGGATGGTATCATTCTGGTTCATGAAACCATTCACTTGATAAAAGTCATGAAAATCCTAGCTATGCTTCTGAAACTTGATTCGTCAAAAGCTTACCATAAACTTAATTGGAAATTCTTTGCAAGTGTCTTGCGGACTTTCGGTTTCTCCGAGCAATGGACGGAATGGGTTATGAAACTGGTTTCATCATCATTCTTCTCCATTTTGGTTAACAGGACTCCGTCCCATACCTTCCAAGTTTCAAGAGGAATTAGACAAGGTGATCCTCTTTCTCCCTTTCTGTTCATTATAGCCATCGAGGGATTAGGCAAAATGCTCAAGAATATGCGTAATGAGAACAGGCTCATAGGGCTCCCCCTCAATGCTGACCTGGAACCACAAACACATCAATAGTTTGTGGATGATATGATGCTTATGGGACCTTCTACTGTATAGGAGGTGCTTGGTTTAAAAGAGGGGCTTGATACCTTCCTTGAGGCTAGTGGGATTGAAATTAATAAGGATAAATCCTAGGTCTACTTTTTCAACAATCTGAAAATCACTAAAAGAAATATCCTCATAATTCTAGAGTTCTCAGAAGGAGGGATTCCCTCTAAATATTTACGTGCACCATTAGCTAATTCAACTATAAGGAAAATTTCATGGAAGGAACTTCTAGAAACAATTAAATAGAAGCTGAGCCATTGGACATTCAGAGCCCTTAATTTCCCAAGTAGACTCATCCTGGTAAAATATTTCCTACAAGATATGCCTCTTTATCTCTTTTTGGTTCTGGCTGCACCAAAATAGGTGATAAAAAAGATAAGGAATATCCAAAGAAATTTCTCATGGGGGGGAATAGAAGGACACAAGAAGTGGCCCTTGGTGGATTGGCAAACCATATGCAAACCCAAAGAAGTTGGGGGATTAGGACTAAGAGACCCATTAGATATAAATAAAGTGATGGGAGCCAAAATATGGTGGAAATGGATAACCCACGAGGAGGAACCTTGGGCTAAACTGTGGCACAAGAAATACGCTCCTCAGTGGCCTAAACAATTGTTGATTAAATTCGGAGAGAATGTTCCTGGCTCCGGCATTTGGAAATCGGCTCAGGAAAACAGAAGCCTCATTCAATGTCATAGTCTCTGGGAGGTTAGAGATGGAAAGAATGTGTTGTTTACAAGATATGCCTGGCATCAGGATCCTTGTATAGCTAGTTGGGATGGCATTCTTGGGCCAATCCAACATCTTCAGAATAATCCGATGCAAAAGGTGGAGGAATTTTGGGATTTTGGCTCCCTTGACAAACTCTTTAGGACCTGGAAAACAAAGGAATGGTGGAAAACTCTTGCACCAGAGGAGAACATTGAAAATTTTTAGGATGATCTTTGCTCCAGGAAGATCCCGAGGAATGCAGGTTTGGACAAGCTCGGTAGGGGGTATACCAATTTAGGACACTTCAATATGAAAGAAGCAATCGACATGCTGACCGAAACTCACAGAATGGAGGAGGATAAATGGAGGAAAACATGGGGAGGAAGATGGTGGCCCAAAGTGGCAGGTTTCAGTTGGATTCTTCTTAGAAGATGCATTCTCACATGGGATGATATTCAATCCTAGGGGGTTATGGGGCCATCAAGATGCTATCTATGTGAAACTAGTAATGAAACTATAAAGCACCTTCTGGATGAATGCTCGATAGAGGAAGCCATCTGGGAGAAAGGTGCAGGGCTCTTCAAAAGGAACCATAGACATAAAGGTATCCCTGACCTAACAATTGAAGAATCGCTGAAGAACGCCTTCAAAAATAAAATCTTGAATAGGGTTTGGGAGTTGTTCCCTGTCTTCATGGTGTGGAAAATATGGAAAACATAGAACATAAGAATTTTTGAAAATAAATAGAGTTGTGCTAAGGAAATTTGGATGATGATTGAAACCCACATAAAAGAAACTCTAACTTTAAAACATTGGACCTAGGAATACTTTGCAGCAGAGCCAATAGAAAGATAAATTCTATACGAATGGGGGATTTTCAAGGTACCTCTGAATAATTATCGCCCCAGAACAACGCTCAATGTCCCTCGCAGCTCTGATTCTTGGCAATGTCCGTTCGCTGGCTCTTTCAAAATCAACTTTGATGGAGCCGCAAAAGGAAACCCCGGCCCCGCAGGATATGGAGGAGTCATCAGGAACTCTAAGGGCCTAGTTCTCAGCATCTTTTGGGGTAATATAGGATCCAACACCAATAATTTGGCCGAATTATAAGGGCTCATTAATGGGATGTTGTGGGATTTACAGCAGTAGCAAACTCCATTAACTGTGGAAGGGGACTCCCTGTTAATAACTAGTATAGCTAAAAGAATTCAACCTGGTGCAGCCATTTCCCAGGTATCCAAACATTGGAGGTGGGAAGGATGGTTTACAGAGCTTAAAAGGTTGTTAATGGGAACCCCAATGCTCCAATTCACTCATGTAAAAAGAAATGGTAATAGGGTGGCAGATGGTCTAGCCAATGAAGTAGTAGGAAGAAACAATTATTTCCATGCAAAAACGATCAGTGATAAACAGGAATGCATGATATGGAGACGATGCAAAGAATTGGCAGAGAAGGATGTGAGCAGGATGGCAGACGATCACTGTAATATCTTGAATTTTGGACCTAACACTTATAGGCATGAGCCTATTGATTATGATATTATCTTGATGTTTTATTTTGATATATTGGGTTGAAGACCCCACTACATATGAAAATGATGATTTGTTTTATAGATTGGGTGTAAGCCAATTGTTGATGATATATATATATATATGCTTGTTTGTGTTGGGCGTGGACCCTGAAGCACATGATTGATGAGATGTTTTGTGTTGAGTGAGGAGCTCTGGAGCACATGAGTAGTTAATGTGGTGTTGAGCAAGAAGCTCTGGAGCACAAGAGTATTATATTTGTGTTGAGCGTGAAGCTCTGGAACACATGAAAATATAAGTTAGAAGTGTTGGGCATAAGACTTGGAGCCTTCCATGTTGATGTTGAGCATAAGCTCTGGAACATCGGATCCTTGGCCATTGTATCCCTAGGTGTATCATACAAGTACATCCTAACATTAGTGTTGAGTGATGAGCTCTAGAATAACATAAGTTTGTAACTCCCTATTTTTAACATTGAGTATGGGCTCTGGTAAGTGCTAGAAGTTACTGAAAATAATTAATGATTCCCGAGTGAAAACGACTCGGGAAAAATATTGATCTCATTAGACTTATTTATAAGTGATTAGATGAAATTTTGAATTTCTGTATTCTCATCAAGTACTGAAGAACTACCATGTTATACAAGAGAATCCAACATGCAAGGATGTTTAAAGTTGCCTAGCCTAGTATACCTAACCATCTACCTGATGACCTTAATGTAGAAAGTGTCATAAGTCTAAGGATCATAATATGTGATGCCCCCAAGACAAATGTTAACAAATGTTATATTATTATGTCTTTTATACATGGTATGTATAAATATTCAATATAGTAATAATATTAATAATATGAGAAAGAAGGAAAAGTTCCATCTATTACTATTAAAAATTAAATAGTATAATACCTATAAAAGTCAAATTAGGAACTAACTAAAAGTTCCTAGGTTAAATATTAAAAGTACTAAATTAAATGAAAAGGGTTAAATCAAGAAATGAAGCAATTCTTGATTTAACTACCCCCTTGACTGAAAATTCTGTCTATAAAGTCTCAAGCCAAGGAAAGGCTTGGGGACCTGATCTATCTCTTTGGAGTCATTATTCTGCCTGCAGATTTCTCAAGAGAGAGTTCTTGGAGAACATTTCCCTAAGAGGAAGAAGGAGAACTGATCCAGACCTAGTATACAAAAATAGGACAGCCTCAACTTAGGTGCTCTAAGCTACTTGCATGTTGGGACCAGCTCGGGGGGATCCAGATTGAAACCAGGAACGGTTCCCAGTCATGGTTGGGTGGAATGTGGTAGTTCTCTAGTGATTTAGTTATCTAATACAGAGTTCAGATCTGCCTATGAAATTTTAATACTGGTTATTTGAGTGTGCAGGTTTCAGCCATTAAAGGAGATTAAATTTACAAGTATGAGATCCTAGACTACCTATTTCATTTTCTAGAATAAATGCTGGATAAATTAGAAAAATGATTACATGATAGATTCTAACCCTATGTGTTTGTTTTCTATTTTAATTATTCTAGGGTTAAAATTTTAAATTATAACCCTAGGTTGTAATTTATTTCCTATGCTAGATTTATCCAGGGTTTGTTCATCTAGTTCACTTCTATAAATTTAATTCATGTATAAATATCCATCAAGGGTTTTGCACTATTGTTTTACTTCTGTATTATATTTTACTGTTTCAAAATGTGCTTCCTACAATCTAGGTTTTATTTCAGATCTATTACATAGCTGTTCTTGGGCCTACATACTCTACTGACATATTTCAATTGTTAGCAAAGCCATGTTTAATTAAATACTTGTTTAGATCAAAAGCTTAATTTAAAACCTAGATTAGCATTATCTAATTATAATAAACAATAAACTAACCAGTATACTATTGGTAAATATATATATATATATATATTAACAGTTATAAAATATAAATATAAATCCAAGATACCAACACATTAATTATGACTTAATACAAATTATGAATATCCCATACTAAATCTATGTTAAGAATCAACGAAGACCTTTCAAGGTCTGTACAAATAAACCTCCTGCCATCAACCAAATCTTTTCCATTAACTAAGTATTACCTTAACAACTAATTAACAGACTAAGTAAATTGAAACCCTATATGGTCCACGATTTATAAATAATTATGCTAGTACTTTTTGCAAAATCATACACAGTAATGCCATTGCCAACGTTATAAACCTTGGCATAAATATACAAATTCAATCCATCTAAAACATTATAATTATGCATAATAAGAATCACACCCATAAGTTACAAGGCTCAAATAAAAACCACATTATTATCTCATACACAGAAATCATATGATAACCAAGCATTTGCATCAAGTTCGCAGGAACGAATCTTGTAGACACCCATTTTCCAATTCGCATACGCAAAATACGATTCCCTTTACATTAAAAACCACCATAACATTAACTCGCAGTAATCAATTTACAACAACCATATAACAAATAACCAACACATCATTACCATATTAAATTAAGAATTATGTAAGTGCAACGAGGTCGTAGGATCGAATCCTGTGGACACTTAGAATGCCCAAATTGCAACCATTGCAAATAATAAACCCTCAATACTGTAAACGAACTAGGGTCAACTCCTATAGGGTCCTAAATATTTTATAAAGCCACGGTGTATCAACTACACACAAGTTGTAAACCCAACTTAAACTACTTTATGCCCTGTCAACGAATCACTCATAGGAACGAATTGCCACACAGGGTTTACACCCACAGCCTTCCTTAACATTTCATTTACACATTAAAAACACCAAATGTAAGTCTAAATCTATTCATTATCGCAGCCACAATGGTGGATGCCACCGCCATTCACAACATGGCCCCAAAATCCATCAACGTTGACTGTTTAAATCATCCACATAACTAATACAACCAACGTAGGCGAATGCCACATAAAACACATAAACAATAACCATAGAATGAAACACCGCAGTATGATAAGCATCTACGCAGCACAAGTTTATATACACAGTAAATTGAAACCAAAACCAAGATATGCAGTCGTTCATCTAGCCATTGCACCATTGCAAGCAATGGTGCTGCCATTGTTTACCGTTCTAAATCAAAACCACGAATTTTCAAATTACACGTAGAGCTTGTCAAAGGCACCAAGTTTCTCTTCACGGCTAAAAACCATCTTTTAAATTACATTCCATTACATTTAAACTCAGGCCTGAAAGTCATCAAAAACCCCATTGTCAAATCCCAAAACAAAATGCTTCTATTGGAACCATAACTCAAGCAAACCCCAACCAACGACGAGATAATTCTCATTCTCAACCATGAAATCCAAGAGAGAACAAGTGTAAACTTGTCATCAGGCTTACCGTAAAGGAATTTCCTTGCCATGGCTTGTTTGTAAAGATACGAACCATACCCTTTCTCGGCATCCCTGTAACCTGCAACCATAGCAAGACATGATAATGATAAGCATGAATTCATGGAGTAAGCTACCAACGAACAACGAATGTTGTAAAAACCACAATGATTTCCATACCTATCATCCAAATGGAAGTCGCATTCACCATACTGCACAGGAGCAAAGGGTAAGCAGTGAGCTACAAAATGACCAATTCCATCGTGAGCCAAGCCCTAAATCTGGGCTGCCAGACACTCCAATGCAAATTAATGGCACTAGCCTGTTGGCCATTATCAAAACCCAAACCCACTTCCCTATAGTTCTCATGCATTGCATTATTGAATGCATCCATGGTATGCAAGGTCTTAAACCCCTTTCCCATAGTTTAAAACTATGATATATTCGCCACCCAAAGTTTAATACAAAGTCTAGGATATCATATGCATAGGTATAAACTATGATATATATTTGCCACCCCAAATGGATACAAGGTCAACATTAACATGTATATCGTTTATCTTAGGTTTTAAACCTTAGGACCTTATGCATCCAACTCTTTAGGCTCTAAGCCTAAGACCATGGCATATGCAATATGCCATGGTATGTTGTATATACATAAGACCAAGTTTCTTCTTAACCAATGATAGCAGAACCTGTAAAAGAATAAAACATAATTTTAAGTTAATTATTTATTGTAAAATAAACATGTAAATATAAATAGACTAGTGTATGAACAATTGATAATAATTACCCCAAGAACAATAAATGCCATTAAAGATACTTAGTTGTGTCATGCAATTATAGGTGTGTTATTGACCTTGTAAATACTACAAGTCTGTAAAGAATAGTAATGAACAACCAATAGGTGTCACTAGCAGCAAGTATGGGCACTAGTGACCAAACGTTCAGCTTCTCGTAACAAGTTTATCATCACTAGGTGCACCTGCATGTAAATAGATTAAGAGTGCCTTAGTTCAAACAGAACTAAGTAAGGCTGCTAGACAAGTGGATACTTTTACCTCTCATACAGTTACATGGGAGAACTAGTCCCGCCACTCGACCCACTTTGGTTCCTGAAACAAAGTTAAGTTAGAATCAGGTATACAACGTAAGCACATGTAAAATAATAATGAAGTACATAATCAAAACATTTAACATGCACAACAAAGCGTAACCATAAGAATCACATAGTAATCAACATTACGATATCATAATAACAAATAGTAAACAAGAGTAATAATCATAACTGAAGTAAGGGAGTAAGACGTAAGAACAATTTATGACAATTCAACAGTACGATAAAGTACGACACATTCCGCAAGTTTAAATGATGTCCTAACTCAATTTGTGTCTAACTAGCATAATAATTTTTTTCCAATTTTTTAGGGACATTACAAGTGGTATCAAAGCCCAGTTTCAACACTAAGAGATCAATGGGCATACCAAACATTCGCTGCAAAGAAAATAAAGTATGTTTGTAAATATGGTTAACTAACATAAATTTTTCTTGTGATTTAAAATTTGCAATTTACAAGAAATTTTTACAGAACAGTTCAGATCATGAACACTAAAGAAGACGACAGCCAGCAAGGGAAGATGAACACCCCACCCAGGAAGAAGAACTAGTAGTGGAACTGAATTCTGATATTTTGAAGACCATACACAGTCTTCAAGCAGAATTGCGCAGTTTCAGAGAAGATAGTCTAAATGAGAGAAAGGAAGAAAAATCCATAAATGAAGCATTACTGAGAAATAGGACGAAAGGAAGCCCGCATGGAAAAACCCACTCATTCCACAAACAAGTCCAAAGGGGACCCTTACCATAAACGAGCCAGCATCCCAAGACAAGAAGAAAAAGAGGAACGTACCCCTGAAGCTCCAGAAGGAGATCATCACATCCCTTCCAATGATGACTCTCTTTCTCCATGCAGGAAGAGACAAAGAAATGATGATAACCTATAGGGGAGTTTAGAAAAATAAGAGCCCCAACCTATGAAGGTGAAGTAAATACAGGAGAGAAAGTTGAAGAATGGTTGTTGGGTATGAAAAAATATTTTCTAATTGATAAATACTCAAGGGAGATGAAGGCTTGGCTTGCCATCTATAACTTAAATGGAAAAAGTAGCAAGATGGTGGATATATTTGAAACACACCAAGAAAGATGAGCCAAGGGAGATACACTAGAGTAACTTCTGCAAAATCTTTCAAGAAAAATATATGCCGAAAAGATTCTTCGACAGAAAATTAAAAGAATTTCACGAACTACGTATGGGATCCATGACTATGGATGCTTTTATTAACATATTTCTAGATATGTTACATTATGTACCATACATCAATGACGAAAAGGTAAAAATACAACAATTTTAAGGATGTCTGTCTCCCAACTTTCGAGAAAGGATTGAGTTTGACATGCCTAAAACCTTGGACACCACATTGCACAAAGTTAGGCTCCACTATGAGCATGGACAACTAAGGCAAGAGAACATGAACAGAAACAGAGACAAGTCTAGGAACTTCTCTGATAACCGCAAACTAGGGTTTAAACCACCCTCGTACAGGAAACAAAACAATAGTTTTCCAGCGAACAAGAACTTCAACAAATCAGGTACAAAACCATATGTACCGGCTTCAAATGCTAACAAGTCAGTAGCAGCTGGGGGAGACAATGCTACCCCGATACAGATCAAATGATGGAAGTGCAGTGGGCCTCATTATGCCCGATATTGTAAGAACAAGACCAATAGGGTCTTGCACAACTTACAAGAAGAACCGACCATAGAGGACATAGATGGAACCTCGTGGATTTATGCAGCTTTGGATGGCCAACAAGCAGACCATCAAGCTACCATGGTTGATATAGAAGGTAAGATCTTGAACACTTCTATTTCAATAATTATTGACCTCGGTGCTTTCCAGAGCTATGTCTCGCCTAAAATTGTTGATGAATGCAAACTAGGAAAAGTAAAACATGATAAACCTTGGCTGGTTCAGTTAGCCACCAGTATGAAACGAAAAGTTTCAGAAATAGTTAAATATTGTGAAGTAAACCTGAATGGTTTTCCTACAAATTTAAACTTTAATATCCTACCCTTAGGATCATATGATATACTTATCGGCATGGGCTGGTTGGAACAACACCATGTCGTGCTCGATTGCTTACACAAGTCAATCTTGTGTACAGATAGCCAAGAGAATCAAGTGAAGATTCAAGGAATTCCAAAGAAAGTTTTCGTAAGGAAAATATCTACCTTACAAGTAAAGAAATGCATTAGGAAAGGCTGAAAGTTGTTTACAGTAAAGATCCGAGACATAGAGTCTGAGAGAGAACAATGAATAAAGGACTTTCCTATTCTTGTAGAATTCAAGGATGTGTTTCTCGAGGAAATCCCTAGATTACTCTGAAATGAGACCTAGACTTTTTCATTGAACTGACACCAGGATCAGTTGCGGTTTCCAAAGCCCCTTACCACATGAGTGCACCTGAGTTAGTGGAACTCAAACTGCAATTGTAGGAATTGATAGAAAAATGGTATATCCAACCATGTGTGTCCCCTTGGGGAGCACCGATATTGTTCGTTAAGAAAAAGGATGGTATGCTACGTATGTGCATCAATTACCGTTAGTTGAATAAAATGACTATCAAGAACCGATACCCACTCCCTAGGATTGATGACTTGTTCGATCAGGTAGGAGGATCCAAAATCTTTCTAAATATTTACCTACGATCTGGGTACCATTAGGTATGGATTCGCGATGAGGATATTCACAAAACTGCCATTCATACAAGGTACGGGCACTATGAGTTTGTAGTGATGCCGTTTGGGTTGACCAATGTACCCGCAAAATTTATGTGTATGATGAACAACATATTTAGTAAGTATTTGGATAAGTTTGTCTTGGTATTTATAGACGACATCCTAGTTTATTCTAAGTATAAAGAGGAACACGAAGAACACCTTCGCATAGTACTACGAGTGTTACGAGAAAACCAACTTTACGCCAAGTTTAGTAAATGTGATTTTTACAAACCACAGATACAGTACTCAGGTCACATTATATTCGAGACAAGGATAGTTGTCAACCCAAAAAAGATTAGAGCCATAGAGGATTGGCCTACCCTTACTAGTGTCACCGATATTAGGTCCTTTTTGGGATTAGCCAGATATTATCGAAAGTTCATTGAGAACTTCTCGACAATCGCTTGCCCCATGACCGCTTTGCAAAAGAAAGAAAATAAGTTCTTATGGATGACCAAGTGCGAGGAAAGTTTTCAAAAGCTTAAGCAGCTTTTGATGACTACACCGATACTACGAATTGCGGATCCCAATGGGGATTTTGTTGTTTGTACGGATCCAAACAAGGAAGGACTTGGAGGAGTCCTCTTGCTGAACGATTATGCGATCTGTTATGAATCGTGAATGTTAAAAGAGCATGAGCAGAAATACACTACGCACGATATCGAGTTAGCAGCCATCATCCACGCTTTGAAGATGTGGAGGAACTACCTCATGGGAAGGAAATTCCTTCTAAAGACAGAAAATATGAGTCTGAAGTAGTTATTCGATCAACCGGATTTGAATGTAAGGAAAGCCAGAAGGTTGGCTTTCCTTAGCGAATACCATTTCAAGCTAAAGCATATTAACAGAAAAGAGAGCAAGGTTGTTGATGCTTTGAGCCGACAAACTCATATAATATATGAGGTGACCTTAAGTCAAACCGATGCAAATTTGCATGAGAGGATTAGAACGACCAACAGAGTTTACCCTTTCTATGTAGAAATCCGCAAGAAAGTCCAAGAGGATAGGTTGTTTCAACAACGAAAAGAATACAAGGTAGAAGAATTAGGACTATTATGGTCCAAGGAGAGATTGTACATTCCAGAAGGAGGGGACATTCAGTACAACATCCTCACTGAATTTCATCAGGAACCCTACTCGAGGCACCCTGGATATCAAAAGATGATATCTGTTGTTAAGAGACACTTTTTCTGGCCTAAGTTAAAGGTCAACATTGCGATGTTTATCACGAAATGTCAGGAATGTCAGCTGGTCAAAGATGAGCATCAACACCCTTTGGGATTGCTGTAGTCATTACCCATTCTGAAATGGAAGTGGGAGGTCATTAGTGTGGATTTTATCACTGGTCTAACGAAAAGTAAAAAGCAAAATGATTCTATTTTTGTAGTAATTGACAAGTTGTCAAAATAAGCACACTTCATTCATGTGAAGTCGACCTACAAGGTAGTGAGCATTGCTTATATCTTCTTAAAGGAGATATTTAGATTGCACGGGATACCCAAGGAAATCATCTCGGATCGAGATGCTAAGTTAGAGAAGCTTTTAGAGATCTTTATTTTCCATATTAGAAACGCAGTTGAACTTTAGCACTGCTTATCACCCGTAGACAGACGGGAAGATAGAAAGAGTAAACCAGATTGTTAAAGACATGATTAGGATGTATGTCATGAACAACCCCACTAAGTGGGAAGACTACCTGCATCTTGCAGAGTTTGCGTATAACAACGACTATCAAGCTTCCGCCAAGATGAGTCCCGTTGAGTTACTCTATGGATGGAAGTGTAGAAACCGGTTACTTGGGATAGGGCTATGGATGGGCTCATGTTAGGGCCTGATTTAGTAATGGACTTGGAATAGTTGGTTACCAAGGTCTAGGTGAACCTTAAAGAAGTACAATATCTCCAGAAAAATTATGCGGATCAGAATAGGAAAGATAAAGATTATCAAATAGGTGACCATGTCTACTTGAAAGTAAAATCAAAACGAACCTCGTTGAGCTTGGGAAGGTGCGGTAAGTTAGCACCTAGGTTTTGTGGACCTTTTGAAATACTGGCCAAGAGAGGACCAGTGGTATATGAACTAGCATTACCCACACACATAAGAGTCCACAATGTTTTCCATGCATCATTATCAAAGAAATATGTTTATGATACTTAACATGTAGTTGATTGGTCCTTATTACAGGTGGAACCTGAAGGGGAGTTTGCTCCTGAACCTATTCATATATTGGACAAAAGAGAGGTGTGGCTTAGGAAGCGCACCATAGTCCAGTTGAAAGTGCAATGGAAGCACTTTGAAGCCGATGAGGCTACTTGGGAGAATGAAGCCACCATGAGAAAGGCTTACCCTGCCTTGTTTCATGATGCCATTCCGAGTCCTTAGAACATCAGGGACAATGTTGTTCTAAGCAGGGAGGGATGTAATATCCTGAATTTCGGACCTAACACTTAAAGGCATGAGGCTATTGATGATGATTTTATCTTGATGTTTTATTTTGATATATTGGGTCGAAGAATCCACTGCATATGAACATGGTGATTTGTTTTATAGATTGGGCGTAAGCCAATTGTTGACGATACATATATGCTTGTTTGTGTTGGGCATGGACCCTTAAGTAGATGATTGATGAGATGTTTTGTGTTGAGCGTGAAGCTCTGGAACAAATAAAATATAAGTTAGAATTGTTGGGCATAGGCCGTGGAGCCTTCCATGTTGATGTGGAGCATAAGCTATGGAACATCGGATCCTTTCCCATTGTATCTCTAGGTGTATCGTACAAGTACATCCCTAGCATTAGTGTTGAGTGAAGATCTCTGGAATAGCACTAAGTTTGTAACTCCCTGTTTTTAGCATTGAGTATGGGCTCTAGTAAGCACTAGGAGTTACTGAAAATAATTAATGATTCCCGAGTGAAAACGACTGGAGAAAAGAATTAATGATTCCCGAGTTACTGAAAAGAATTAATGATTCTGTACTTGTAAAGAATCAACTCGGCCCCTTCTTCTCCTTTTCTTGCGCTTCAGCTGGGCGGATATAAAAATCACTACCACATTTCATTGACGTGCATAAAATTGCTAAGCCACCATTGCCATGTGAAAGAGAACACGGTGGAAAAAAGTTGAAAGCTCCGACATAGCTGGGCGAGGAGAAAGCCAGTGAGCAGAAAGCCCGTGAATAATTGGTTGGAACAATGATCAAATTTGAAGGGTGGATCAGTGATCAAATTTGAAATTTGAAGGACGGGTCTTTATAAAAATCGAAATGTACTCTTGGTGATCAAATTTGAAATTTGAAGAGCCGGTATTAAATTTGAATGGGGGTTTTAAGGTTTTTTTTAGAGATTTAGGGCAATATAAATAATTTACTTCCATTCACAAGTATAAGTTAACTAAATTCTTTCACCAAAAAAATACAAATATGTTTTTTAAAATTTTAAAATTTTAAATGATTGAGCACTTTTTAATATTTATATGAAAAAAAGATATATTTTCAATAAAAGATATATTAAGTTGTCATATGTGTATCATTAACAATAAGATAACAACTATTTTATTGTATTTTTTCCAGTTTGAGCACACTTCATTATACAAAAAAACTACTTAGACTCTGTCATAACCATATTGGGGAATCCACGTGCAATCCAAGCTTGAGAGATGTAATAATTATAAGGATTGATCACCTAGGAAAAAATAATACACAACTCGGAAAACATTAAAAAAAAATTCCTACATACCAACCAAGTTAGCAAAGCTAGCATAACTGGGGTCGGGGCATCAAATTTTTTTGTTCAACAATTGTCATGAAAACATACATATATGGGATGGAGGGGAAATGGAATCAAGCCTAAGTCAATTGAATCCTTGCAATTCACTATGTGTCTGAGTTTAATAATCTGCCTTTTAAATTGAACCAAAATACCAAATTAAGTTTTTTAATGGCTAGATTTGAGAAAGTTCTAGATGTTAGTAATTAAGGGATCGGGGCTCTAAAATTTGTTGTGATTTGTACCAGTCCACAATTCAGTGAATCGAAAGTCACAAGTAGGAATTTAAGTTATTTAATGAAAACAAGTAATGTGTATAACCGCTATGTCGAAACCGTTTTCCATGTTGATGCATGCCACTACCCTCTTTATTGTCTTACCAAAAGGCATGATAATGAGGAACAAGACCTAAAATTATGGACTTAACCATCAAACGAATGCATTGCAATCACATTGGTAAGAAGTGATAAGAAGATCACAACAATGCAACGTGTCAAATCTTAGTTGATAGTGTTAATTAAATACTTATATGGTAAATTTAATATAAGACTTACTTATAGTTGTCTCTTACTCTTTGCGTCTTGACACATTTAATATTTTATGGTCCTCTTTGTGCCTTAACCCAATTCGTATTATAAGGTGAGGTTGTGCATGCATAATAATCCTTATTTATGATTATGAGATGAGGATTTAAAGAGAAGTGGATGTAAAGACGAGCAATTTTTATATGTATTTTGGTGGCGTCGAAGACAAATGTTGTGAGAAACCACAAATGTTTGGAAGGACAGAGGGAGACTACATCATGATCATGCCACCCATGAAATTGAAGACTATTCTTGAGCCAACAATTGTTTTTTTTAATTTTATTAATAATTATTGTTTCTCCATATCGTGTGCCCAATGACACCTCTCTATATCAATGCATAAATCGACCTTTGCATAGTTTGTGATCCTAGCTACATGTCATTATTTGTATTTTCATGACATCGTGTGTTGTTTATAGTTGTCGTGAGTCCATGATATTCATGCAAGAAATGAAGTCTTGTAGAGGAGGACTTATCAAACCTGCCTTTTGAATTTCATTTTGACGAAAAAAAGAGTGGACATTGGTAGCGAGGTTCACATAGGTAGTAGGCACAAAGTTTTGAGCTCGTTTCAAGCCTAGTAGTATACTAGTAGATGTTCTTTTTTTCTATAGTCATAGTTGTTAACAAATTGTCACACTTTAGATTGTAACTCCAAGTGATTCGGGAGTGAGAGTCACATCTCGATGGTTAGTGCCTCGTAGTCATCAATGATTCCTATCCATCTTGCACAACTAAGCAGTGAGTGCATGACATGAGTGAGTGAGTGATTATAATTTATCATATTTCCAATATTTTGAATGATGAGTTGAACTTTATAGTATAGGAATTTCAACATCATGACAAATTTATATGGATGGATAGTTTCAAATGTCGCCCTTCTTTTGAAATGTTGATATAAATTACGCCCTTCTTAATTGGAAGGGTGAAATTCAGTTTTTAAATTTTTTTTGGAGGGAATTTTAAGTTTACACTTCTAGGAAGGACTAGAACCCTTTGGAAGGGCTAGGAAGGGTTCAATTTTGAATGTTGCATGTACTTTGTGCTTAATTAATTACCATGTTCTTGGAGAAACACTCAGGAGTCGGGCTTTTGAGTCACGGGGTTCGATGATCCTATCCCGATTCTCGAGTCCACCCTCCATGCTATTATCTTTTGGTTTCCGTGTCTTTATGATGTACACTTTGACATTGGTATATTATTTAATTACATCATTATTTAATTGACAACTTGGTTTTCCAAAGTTCCTTGGATGTGTGGCTTTGAGGATTTTTAAGGCTCTCTTATATAGGAATGGTCAAAGTGCACTAAAAATGTAAGTGAAACTAATTATTATTGATTTTTCAAGTTAATTATTATCGAGTTCTTTAGTCTACCTCTTTGTTAATATTTTTGATGATATTTTTGAGTAGAGCCTTCTCCTATGCTTACTAGGGGTAGTGATGATGTGCTAAAAATGAACCTCAAATAATTGTGATAATTCTTATTGATTATTCTTTTGGAAATTTTCATGGAGAGTCTTCCTATCCCTAATAGGAGTGATGAAGGGTGTGTTGAGAACTAAACCTAGATAGTTGTGATAAACTCCCATTGATTTCTCTTTTCAAGTATTCTTGGGTATCTCACTTCTATACCTACTAGCAACAAGTAAGGATGCATTGATAATCAAACATGGGCTACTTGTGGTGAACTCTCACCAATTTATTACTTAAAGGAATCTCAAAACAATCCCAC
This sequence comes from Pseudotsuga menziesii, assembly GCA_001517045.1. Lineage (NCBI taxonomy): Eukaryota > Viridiplantae > Streptophyta > Pinopsida > Pinales > Pinaceae > Pseudotsuga > Pseudotsuga menziesii. The sequence goes on along the minus strand of LPNX010131835.1, from coordinate 141,771 downwards.
CTATGCTTATAAAGAGCAGCAAGGGGTGCATTGTGAATCAAAACTTGGGCTAATTGTCATAAATTTCCACTGATCTATCATTTTGAGATTCTTATATAGAACTAACTTTCACCTACCAAGAGTCACTAGGGGTGCACCAAGAAATGGACTTGAGCTAATTGTAGTAAACTCCGACTAATTTATCACACTTGGGAATTTTCATGTAGAACCCTACTATGGCTACTAGGAGTGGTTAGGGATGCACTAAGAATCAAACCTCAACTAATTGTGGTAAACTTTCATCGATGTATCGATTCAAAGATTCTCATGTAGAGCCCTATTACCCCCTATTAGAAGCAACTAGAGGTGCTTTAAGAATTGAACATGAGCTAGTGTGGTAAAGTCCCATTGATCTATTATTTCATGGATTCTCAAGGAGATCCCCAAAACATCTATTAGGAGTGGCCATGGGTGTTTTGAGAATTAAAAATGGGCTAGATGTGATGACCTCTCATAGAACTACTACTTTGGGGATTCTCAAGGAGAGTCATCCTATTCCTACTAGAAGTGATTGGAGGTGTATTGAAAATCAAACCTAAGTTATTTGTGGTAAAATCCCATTGATCTACCACTATAATTTTAAGCAGAGGCCCCTACGCTTACCAAGGGTAACTAGTGGTGCATTTAGAATCAAACTTTGACTAGCCATGTTAAACTTCCACTAGCCCACAACATCAAGGATTCTTGGTTAGAGCCCTCTTATTCCTATTAGAAGCAATTAAGGGTATGTTGAGAATTAGACATGGACTAGTTGTGGTAAAATCCTACCATTTCATTACTTCAAGTCTTTTTGGTAGAACCCTCTTATTTCTATTATAAATGGCTATGGGTGCGATGAAAATTTGACTTGCGATAGTTGGTGTATCCCACATCAATACATTTCTTGAGAGATTCACAAGTACAAGGCTCATAACTCTACTAGGAGTCGAGGGGTATGTTGAGAATCAAACATGGGTTAGTTGTTGTAAATTATTATGCAATAAATTCCCAAAATAACATAAAATTAGAAGAGAGAGTAACCAAATATTAATCAATAAAATCAATACTAATAATACAATTGAAATTTAATGTCACCATGTTGATGCCTGGAAATTCGCAGGTAACAACAACCAGGGATTCTCCCCAGTAAATGTTCCGAACTAGCCCGTTATTGTTTGGTATGGAGAATCTGTACGGTTTACGGTCCGACTACCGTAGGTCAAGTAACAAAATACAAGGTTTTACCGGTTAGGGCCCGGTCCACCGTGTATATTTTAGTTTTTTTAATTTAAGTATGATATACAAGTGCTTATCTAAGAATGCAGATTGATAGAGAATACGAGGAGTGGTCACAATGTGATGCGCAGGTTCTTACCTCTCATCTTAACTCACTTGCATCTAAATCACACACAACAAGAAACTAAAACTAACTATCTAACCTATCCCTAGGGAGCAAGATTATCATTTATCAATGAGTAATGTATTTCTACGCATGCATTAAGAAAAATCACAGATAGCTGTTATTTATTTCAAAACACATGAACATTAATAGATATATAAACAACAAGATAGCTCATTGTTTATGAAAAGCCTTCATTACTCACAGTGGAAATTTCATAGAATAAACTAGAGTGCATTCATAACAAGAAAATAGGTTCAAAGAGTTAGAACGATCTCACAGTTAATGGATGCAAGCTGAAAACGAAATAGTTCGCATTCAACAAATCCATAGCACAACATTTGAAATCTTCCACCAAGCTTTCTCCAACAGGAAACTTGTAATTCTTATTGCAAAAGGAAATAGTTCTTCTTACAACAAAATCTCACAAATCTATCTGGGAAAAAGTCCCTTCCACTATCTAACTCTCCTATACTTATACTACAAGCAAAACTCTTGGGTTTCCCCTCAGTGACCTTTGGGCTCCCTCCAACTGTTCAAAACCACCCTTTTGTCTCTTTGTGAGTGCTCATGATTTATACAATATGTTAGATTTCAGATTAAGTTTTTAGAGCACTTTATAAAAAGGGACCAGCTTGGTAATTGACGAACTTTTCCCAAGTCTGGGCCTCTACTGCCATCGATTCTACTTAGTAATCCATTGGTCTTTTTGAGATCCTGTTAATATTAGACCTTCACTCTCTTATTTTCCTTGAGAAACATCTATGCTTCATTATGCTTCAGCTTCTTCTTTCCTTGCTTCCTACCTTCTGCCTTGTCCTTTAGCCATGTATTCTTTGCAGCAATCATCCTGTCATGAACATATCAAAGTTTTAGACCATTTAGCGTTTAACAAAGTAACACAAACTGTATCAATACATGCATTCTATAAAATGAACTATAAACAATATTAATGCATGAAAAGATAAGGAAAAGGAAATCTTGTAAACTGGGTCTAAAATCTGCTAAATCCACTATCCAAACTAAAAACACAAGCCCGATAAAACAGGATCTCTGTCTCAATCCAGGCCACATCTGGACCAATTCGAAATATTCCAATGAAAGCGTGAATCATAACAATGTAACCGCTTATCCGAAACCTAAACTGCGCTCTTCATCTAGGAGAAAAACTAGACTCGACCAAAACCCAAGGAGAAACTCTACCATCCCAAAAAATAGAGTAAAAGCACACAAAAAAGGCGGGAAAAACCCTCACCGGCAAAAAAATACTAAGTATCAGGTGGACAAGCTCTTCATCAGCGAAAGGAACAACTGTATGTCGGACGGTCAGTTCACTAAGCTGCCGCAACGACGAAATTCATACAAACTAAGGGTTCCGTGGCAAAATAAAATGTCAGCGAAATAAAACACTAAAAACTGTCGTATAGGCATTGGAGATCGGAACCACTAATCATTGACGGGATAGTTTACTAAAAAGTTGCAACGATGGCTGTCAAACCAACTACGGGTCTCGATAATCATGAAACCATTGGCTACCGGAAGCATTAAGGACTACGGATCGGCGAGTTTAAAGCTTAACGTAGCTGCCGTGTCAGCAACAAAAAAAACTATCCCTTCGATCAAAGTTAACATTGTTCTGATAGCGATAAAGTCAAAAAGGAAGTTAAAAGAATAAAACCATGGCATCGGCAAAGATAAGAGCTATCCATCGAAATGTTTTCCATTTTCCCTTTGAAACGACGGTGACTTAGAAGACTAATGCTCCGACATTGATAAAACAAAATCATCGATACTAAAATAAAACAAAAGAGATAAAAGCGCATCGGTGAAAAACAGGACTAGCCATCAGCGACATAGAGAACTAATGCCCTAATTCGTTGTTCAAAAATCATCGAAATAGAAACAAATCATTGAAAACGATAAGTGCTCGAAAGACTTTAAAGTTGTGTAGCGGCGGCACAAAGAACTAAAACCCCGACTCAATCTTCAACAAACTTCCAACAGCGATAAAACCAAACCATTTTTAAATCAAACTTCAAGTTCCACAGTCCAAAGCATCGGCAGACAAAAAACAGCTTTCTGGAAAGAAGAAAAACAATTGACCTCAATTCAACTTCAAACAATCCAAAATGTAGCAGAGGGAAAAACAAAGTTCAGGAATTCAAACACTCCCGGGCAAGATAAAATTAAAAGGAGGGTCCAAAATTTAAAAAAAATTGGGAAAATAGTTGCAGCTGCAAGACACCGTTATATAGGGATTAACATAAACTCCCCTCGATCTACTACACAAATATTTTTTAGTAGATATCATCCATGCCTACCAAGAGTGGTTAGAGATGCATTGAGAATGGGGCCTAAGCTAGTTTTAGTAAACTCCCATTGATCTATTGCTATTGGGATTCACATGTTATGCCTTCCTATGTTTAGTAGGACTAGTTAAAGGTGCATAGATATTAAAAAATGAGCTATTGTGGTAAACTCCCAATGATCTACCTATTTTAAGGATTTCTTAGTAAATCTCTCTTAAGAGTAGCTAGGGGTACATTAAGAATTAGCCATGGGTTAATTATAGTGAGCTCTCACCAGTCTATCACCTTGAATAATATTAAATAGAGCATTCCTACACATACTAGAAGCAACGAGGGGTAAACTAAAAATTGAACTTGAATTAGTTATGATAATTTTCCATTAGTTTTTGTCAAATCCACAACATAATCAACGCATGTGCTTGGTCTTGAATGCCACTACATTTGAAAACATTTCTATTAGCATTCCCTCCCACTCTTCATGTTTGAATTAGAATGTGGGCGTCTACATTCAAACTCTTAATTTTTTAATATTAACAACTTAAGTTTTTTAACATAATGTGACTCTTCATATGTAAAATTATTAATTCCACAATATCTTCACACTAGATTGAACCTCACAGTGAAATAAGAATGAAGGAGATTGTTTTTACAGTGAAAAATTCATAAACATGCATAGTGAAATTGAACATAGAAGTAACACTCGAATTGGAGCAATAATTGGACTGAATATTCATTAATATCTATGCAATACATCCAAATTATCATTGAAATGTTGTCAAGGACAAGTGAATGTCAATGTCAAGTACATCATACATTGCATCATCATCATCAACATCAACATCAATAATTACATCTTTAACAACATCATGGTCATCATCATCCTAATCAACAAACACATCATCAACCACATCATTGTCATCATCATTGATAGGGTCACTCATATGCCATTATAATTCATCACTAGACATCACCATTTGGATCCATGTCATGTTGTTGCAATCACTCAAATTCCATTAAGGTCACTAAAATGTCATCGACAACAACTAAATTCCATTACAACCATTTAGGTGATATTAATATGTCTCTCACATGTCATTATGAACATTTAAGTTCCATTAGGATCAGTCAGTATCCAGAAGTATTATGACATGCATCATCATCGTGGACATCAACATTGTCATCATCATCATCATAAATGCCATATGGTACATCAACATCATCTTGATCATCATCGTCATTATCATCCTCATCTTCAACATTAAGTACATCATTAACAAAATCATCATCATCATTGTCATTATTGTCAGTCATATGCCATTAGTGTTCTTAATCACTCATCACCATTATGATTCATGTCATGTAATTGTCAAGGTCATTTATATGTCGTTACAGTCATTTTGATGATAATAGGTCGTTTAGATGTCGTTATAGACATTTAGGTGCCATTAGAATCAATTAGGATCCAAAAGTTCTATCACATGCATAATCATCATTGACATCCACATCACCATCAACATCATACAATAAATCAACATCATTGTCGTCATCATATTCATCATCAATATAATTGTGATAATGTTGAGCAAGGAACCCTACTACCTCACATATATGGATGATATAGTTTTATACTTATCAAATCATATCCATACCCTCTATCATAATTACCATAATGCATCATCGTCATGTTGTTAGGGACAATCAAATGCCATTAGGGTCTATCAAATTTTGTTGGGGACACTTAAATGCCATTACAACAATTTAGGTGACATTAAGGTAATTTACCCCTCATTACAATTAATCAATATCCAAAAATGGCATGATTACGATCATTTAGGTGCCACTATGATAAATCAAGATCCCAAAATACTATCACATGAATCATAATCATTGACATTGACATGGCATTGATCACCGACGTTGAAACTAATAAATCTGACGTTATGTCGGATGTTTTCCAAACACAATTCCTAGCTCTAAACCTAGTGCAATTCCTAGTGCTATTCCATTATATGTTTTTTGAGAGGCTATTATGGGTGTTATATGGGATGCTTTTTTGGATGATAATTGGAATGCTAATTGGGATGCTAATTGGGAGTGTAAATTGGGACGTTAATTGGGATGTTAATTATCATCCAAAATAGCGCCAAATTTTAAATTGGGACACTAATTGGGATGCTACATGGGACAAAAATTTGGATGCTAATTGGGACGATAATTGGGATGCTAATTGGGACGCTAATTGGGACGCTAATTAGCCTCCAAAATAGCGCCAACTTTTAAAAAGGGACACAAATAACTCCATTAAAAGCGCCATCCCGTGGAAAAGCATCCACTTTGTCCAAAAAATGATGAAAAATACACTAAAAGTGATAGTGGATGCTAAAAAGGAAGCTAAAAGAGATGATAATCACAGGGTTTTGTTGTAGTGCATTACCATATTAAATCAAGAATTATGTAAGTACAACAAGGTCGCAGGATCGAATCATGTGGACACTCAGAATGCCCAAATCACAACCATTGCAAATAATAAACCCTCAATACTATAAACGACCCAGGGTCAAATACTGTAGGGTCCTAAATCTTTTATAAGGCCACGGTGTATCAACTACACATAGGCTATAAACCCAACTTAAACTACTTTATGCCCTGTCAACGAATCACTCACAGCAACGAATTGCCACACAGGGTTTACACCCATGGCCTTCCTTAACATTTCATTTACACATTAAAAACACCAACTGTAAGTCTAAAGCTATTCATTATTGTAGCCACAATGATGGGTGCCAACACCATTCACGACGTGGCCCCAAAATCCATCAACGTTGATTGTTTAAATCATCCAAGTGACTAATACAACCAATGTAAGCGAATGCCACATAAAACACATAAACAGTAACCATAGAATGAAACGATTTAGTATAGTAAAAATCTATGCAACACAAGTTTATATACATAGTAAATTGAAACCAAAACCAAGGTACGTAGTCATTCCTCTGGCCATTGCACCATTGCAAGCAATGGTGCTGCCAGTGTTTACAAAATATAAATCAAAACCATGAATTTACAAATTACATACAGATCCTATCAAAGGCACCAAGCTTCTCTTCACGACTAAAAACCATCTTTTAAATTACATTCCATTACATTTAAACTCAGGCCCGAAAGCCATTGAAAACCCCACTGTCAAACCCCAAAACAAAATGCTTCTATTGGAACTAGAACTCAAGCAAACCCCAACCAACGATGAGATAATTCTCAGTATCAACCATGAAATCCAAGAGAGGACAAGTGTAAACTTGTTATCAATCTTACCATAAAGGAATGGCCTTGCCACGACTTGTTTGCAAAGCTACGAACCATGCCCCTAACATGCAACCACAGCAAGACATGATAATGAGAAGTATGAATTCGTGGAGTAAGCTACCAACAAACAATGAATGCTGTAAAAACCACAATGATTTCCATACCTGTCATCCAAATGGAAGTCGCATTCACCATACTGCGTAGGAGCAAAGGGTAAGTAGTGAGATGCAAAATGACCAAGCCCATCGTGAGCCAAGCCCTAAGTCAGGGCTGTCACCACTAGTGGAAAATGAGAGATTAGTGACCAAAAAAATGACCAAAATCCACATATCAATGACCACTTTTGGTTTGGCGATCGCTGGTGGCTAATTTACAGTCTTTTATTACACGACCAAAATTGGTCATTTTTATTTTGGTTATTTATAGCTTGTCAGTTGGTCATTAATTTGGTCATATATTTGGTAATTAATTTGGTCATATTTGAATCAATGACCAAATATATGACCACATGGCAAACTAGAATATGACCAAATTTGGTCGCGTATTAAAAGACCGTAAATTAGCCACCAAAACTGCTTTTTGGTCATTGATATGCGAATTTTGGTCCTTTTTTTGGTCATTTATATCTCATTGTTTGGTCACATATCTATCAATTTTTTGTTATTTTATATACGAATTTTGGTCATTAATCTTATTTATTGGTCACTAATTTAGTCATTTTTAATGGTTTTATGTGTGGTTATTATATTTTAGTAGTTTTAATGGTGTCCATTATTAATCAATATAAATTTTTAATATGATATTATGTTTAAATTAAAAAGAGAATCATACATTATTTATCATCGTCTAATACACATTTGAATTATGCAAATATAAAGTGAAACCATATAAGTTTTAAATTGCACAAATTATATTATATGAAATCTCAAGTATTACAATAAATGAGTTTTCTCAAAAACTATCTCCATATAACTTTACATGAAAATCATCTAGTACACCAATGACTTTTCAAAATATTACAATGGCTAAACCATCCTACTTGGACTTGGTTGCAAAGCCATACTTGGATCCCACAACATCTTCAAAACCATACTTAGAAGCTTGAAACCCTCAGCAACAGGCTCTTCATACTCAATGGAAAAGCATCAGCAACAGAATCTTCATACTCAATTGCCCACTTTCTGAGCTTTCTATTTCCGCGCGTGCTTTTGTATCCGCATTGCACGTGCTTTTGAGTTTTCTGAGCCATATATGTGCACGTGCTTCTGTATCCACATTGCAATAGCCTCCCTCTTCATGTTTTTACAAAGCTTGCGAGTAAGGTTACCTGCAAACGACACATGTTAAACAATAAATTGTGTTGCTCAGTAAAAATAAAAAAACAAATAACTGAAAATTGTACATAGTAATTTAACAAGATTTAACATGGCAAAAAGAAACAATTCCAACAAACAGTTATATATGTGCTTGTTATAAAAAATACAAAAACACTTCTGATACCTCTGAAGGAAGTCTAACTCCATTGTATTGCCTAGTAGCTCTTTCATGGATATGACGGCTTCCATAAAAGTTCAATACTTGACAACCTTATTGGTTTTTTTACAAATATTCTTAGACATTACTAGAAATTTTCATCTCCCTAAAATTTACTAGGAACCTTTATTTTAGTAAAAATACGTCGGGGTTACATACAATGGGATGCAGAATTATTTATCTCAAGAAAATGTTTTTAGAGCTACAATCATCTCTTGGCTGCTGAATTCTTCTTTATCATCACTTACAGTAACTGTCACTATATTTGGACTTTGTGAAGGGAAAACATCTTCTCTTCCATAGCTGGAAGGACTCCTCCCCATCTTTTCACTTCCATCATAGACGATCCCTCTCAATATCAGTGTCTTATGAATTCCTCCAATCATCTCTTCATAGACTGTATCTCCTTTTTTCCCCAGAAACAAATACATATTGGCTATATCCAAGCCCCATCGAACATATAGGTACCTGCAAATCACCAAATCTAACTTTTAGTAATACAGATCTCCCTCAACAATAATTTATTGCATGGGCTCCATTTGAGCCAGAAGTGCTTAACATGCACTCGCCAAAGACCAAATCCATCCAATTAAATTCAGAGGCAAAGAACTATCTAGAATTTTATCACCTTAAAGCTTGAGATCTTGAAGCATGAAGAGGAAACACACACAGCTGGGAACAATTTTGAGAGTAAAGCACATGGCATCTTAAACCTCTCATTCTCAATTGTCGTCTCATCTCAAGTGCTTTGGGTTCTTGGAAAAACAATACCCAAGTAAAATATTAAAAAGATGATAGGACTAATCTATATTCAATGATAGTCCTGAATCCTAATTCTATTGTACTAATAAAGAGTTGTCATGGCTCCCTAATATTTGGAACAAATAAAGTTAGCTCTTGTACTCCTTCCTAAAAAATGGTTAGCAACGCCATTTTAATTTCATGCAATTGGCGCTAGTAAACAGGTGCCTTAATCAACAAACAATATTTTTCTAGATTTTCAGGAGGCTGAATACCACTCCAATAGTGACATAGAACATATACCAGTTACTTAAAATGACATCTACAATTGAAACTTACAGTGGATATATTCTTGACTATATAGGTCAAGTAATGGGGGTTAGATCCTTCAGCATCCTCCACTAGGAATCGAGAATTCTGTGGACCTCTCAGTTTTCTCATTCTTTTTTTCTCAGCCCCTCTGCACCCCAATGATAATTGATATGAGAATCATAATATGGATCTATTTATATGGGTGAATCTAGACTATCACTAGCTGTATATATAAGTTGGCTTCCACTGCTGCAAATTAGAGCATCAAACGCAGACAATTTTACTCCAATAGACTGAACCACAGAAAGAGTTTCTAAAACTATCAATGCAGTTGATAATATGAATCCAGGAGATGGGAAGTTGCCCGTAGAGTGAACTGCATTCATAATCTCTTGGATAATAATAGCTAGTTTACTAACAGGGGGTTCTCCATTAGCAATATCATAGTAATCCACTGCAATAACAAAAAAACGCTTTCTTCTCCTGAGAGGTAGTTTTCCCATAGAATTAAAGCTATTATTTCGATCGATATTTTGTTTTTCCTGTATCATTTGCTTCTTGTAGTTTATATTGATTGTTCTTAGTCTTCTCTATGATCATCCTAATGCGATAAAAAATACCCTCCCCATTATCTTCATTTTGAAGAAGCTTATCAAGTTCAACAATGCTATTAAGTGAATTTGAGCAAGAAGGTTTATCTACATATAATGAGAGTCTAAGGGATGTATCTCGGTCATCCTTGAATGAACCTGTGTCTGATTCAAAATCCATATTTTCATTTAAGTCATTTTCACTCTGCCATTGTGGGTGTCTCATTCTGCATTGGGAAATCCTTGACAGATATGATTTACAATGTTGTGGCCAAGAATAGAGATGAATGTTCTTCATACCATTTTTCCTGCATTTATCCCTCAGGTTCTTATCAGCTACTAGTCTGTACAAATCAGCTGCAATTTCCTTGTCATTATGCGGATCTACCAGCAAACCATTCTTCAACGTCTGCACAAGAATGAACCAATTTGTAAGAAAAAATCAGAGAGTGATTGATCACGTTAGATCCAATCAGACTTTTAGTTTTGAAGGTAGAATTTTCAATATACCTGTTTAATGTCTACATGTCCTCCATTATTTGTGGCAACCATAGGAAATCCATTTGCAGCTTCCTACATTTAAACAAAGTGGGAGAATGACATGCTTTATTATTTTTACACAACCAAAAATGCTTTTAGATCAAATTGTTAGGTGAGAGACGTTGATATTTTGAATCATAAAAATATTAAAATCTTAAAAATCATTTCATCTTAAAGATCAAATTTTCTGTCAATTAGAAGATAAATAATGGATAATTTCTTTTATTATTTGACAGGAAGTTTTATAAACCTTGGTTTTTGCAGCAATCCTTTATATATCAGCAACTTTTGATTGCTTGTGATGTTTGGGATATGCCACTTCTCCAAAGAGATCATACTTATCAATACGCTTCAGGACAGTGGTTAGTATAGTGGCAATTGCTGCAGGAAGTTGATCAATATCGTCTCGATTTCCCATAATCAACATCTACAATTTTCAAATGGATAACTAAAATATAAGTTATACATAAGAAGGGAAAAACATACCTCTAAAGAAAAAGCTAAATTTAGAAATTAAAAGAAGAAATACCAAGTTTTCTAGCTTCCTCAACTTGGCACATTCACCAAAATCCTTGACTAGAGTGGCCATGTTCTTCTTGGGATCAGGTCAAGCAAGAGCCAAAATAATGGGTTTTGAAGGATTGTTCAAAAACTGTGGAATCTAAAAAACTAAAAAATGCTATTATGTAGTGTGACGACTATAATTTTTCAAGTATATGAAATCTTAAATGGTGGAGAGTAATTAAACCTTGCCCTGCCACTTACCTCACCCCATAAAGGAGACTCAGGCAATTGAGTAGAATCATTATATGAATCATTATCTGTGTTTTCATCTTGCACTATAACATTGCTGAAGTCCATTCCAGGAGGTATAGCCTGCAGGCTACAACAAAGTATATGTATGATGAGAATTTTCCTACGCTTATGACAACATGTACACCTTTCACCCAAGAAGCCCTAGAATAATTATCAATGAAAAATAGGATTTCCACATTCAAGAATGAAACATACTTCCTACAAAGTTATATAAGTATATGTGTGAAACCCAAGGTAAGAAACTAATAAAAATGCAATTTAATTTCAATGGGAGTATGATTCTTTGCATGTACCATCATTCGAGGCATATAACGACCATAACAATTGACACACGCTTGGCACGATGTCTGAGTTTTTTATTTAGTTCCAAATCAAAACCATCATACAGGCCCCATTGGTCTTCAATTTCTTGCCTTGTAATTGTGACCACAAGCTCAGCAAAATCAATACACAATTCTTCAGCTTCAATCCTACGCATGATCATAGTTGGAAGGACTCCTCCCAATATTTTCACTTTCATCATAGACGATCCCTCTCAATATCAGTGTCTTATGCATTCCTCCAATCATCTCTTCATAGTCTATATCTCCTTTTCCCCCCAGAAACACATACATATTGGCTATATCCAAGCCCCATCGAACATACAGGTGCCTGCAAATCACGAAATCTAACTTTTAGTAATACATATCTCACTCAAAAAGAATTTATTGCATGGGCTTCATTTGAGCCATTGCTTAACATGCACTCACCAAAAGGCCAAATCCATCCAATTAAATTTAGAGGCAAAGAACTATCTAGAATTTTATCACCTTAAAGGTTGAGATCTTGAAGCATGAAAAGGTAGCACACACAGCCAGGAACAATTTTGAGAGTAAAGTACATGGCATCTTAAACCTCTCATTCTCAATTGCCATCTCAGCTCATCTGCTTTGGCTGCCTGGCAAAACAGTACCTAAGTAAAATCTTAAAAAGATGATAGGACTAATCAATATTCAATGATAGTCTTGAACCCTGATTCTATTCTACTAATACAGAGTTGTCATGGCTCCCTAATATCTAGAACAAATAAAGTTATCTCTTGTACTCCTTTCTAAAAAATTGTTAGCAACGCCATTTTAATGTCATGCAATTGGAGCTAGTTAAAAGGTGCCTTAGTCAACAAACAATATTTTTCTAGATTTTTAGGAGGCTGAATACTACTCTGTAGTGACATAGAACATATACCAGTTATTGAAAATGACATATAGCATTGAAACTTACAGTGGATATATTCTTGATTATATAGGCCAAGCAACGGGGATTAGATGCTTTGGCATTCTCCATTGGGAATCGAGAATTCTGTGGACCTCTCAGTTTTCTCATGCTTTTTCTCATCCCCTCTGCACCCCAGTGATAATCAATATGAGAATCATAATATAGATCTGGATATATGGGTGAATCTAGACTATCACCAGCTGTATATAGAAGTTGGCTCCCACTACTGCAAATTAGAGCATCAAATGCAGACAATTTTACTCCAATAGACTGAAGCTCAGAAAGAGTTTATGAAACTGTCAATGCAGTTGATAAGATGAATCCATGAGATGGGAAGTTTCCAACAGAGTGAACTGCATCCATAATCTCTTGGATAATAATATCTAGTTTACTAACAAGGGGTTCTCCACTAGCATCATAGTAATCCATTGCAATAACAAATAGACGCTTTCTTCTCCTGAGAGGTAGTTTCCCCTGCATAGATTTAAAGCTATTATTTCAATCGATATTTTGTTTTTCCTATATCATTTGGTTCTCATAGTTTAGATTGACTGTTCTTAGTCTTCTCTATGATCATCCTAATGCGATTAGAAATACCCTCCCTATTATCTTCATTTTGAAGAAGCTTATCAAGTTCAATAGTGCTATCAAGTGAATTTGAGCAAGAAGGTTTATTTGCATATAATGAGAGTCTAAGGGATGTATCTGGGGAATCCTTGAATGAAACAGTGTCTGATTCAAAATGTGTTCAAAATCCATATTTTCGTTTAAGTCATTTTCGCTCTGCCATTATGGGTGTCTCATTCTACATTGGGAAATATTTGACAAATATATGTTGCAATGTTGTGGCCAAGAATAGAGATGAATGTTCTTCAGACCATTTTGCTTGCATTCATCCCAGAGGTTCTTATCAACTACTAGTCTGTACAAAGCAGCTACAATTTCCTTGTCATGATGCGGATATACCAGCAAACCATTCTTCAACGTACTAAGGCTTTTCTTCATTCCCTTATGAATTGTTTACAAAAAAATAGATGCTACAGACTACTTCTATCTTATGTGATTTGGGCTATCTGGAGGTTCTGGATCTATACTCATCACTGGTTTTTTATATGCTTTGACCAGAGATTAGGTATAGACTATTTATACTGTTATGGTAACACATTGCCTATTTTGGACACAGATTTGTCTTTCTGTGATGACATCCCATCTTTGTATGCTCATAGCTATTTTAATTCTTAATGAATAACAAATAGCAGCTTTTTCACTTGTGGAAAAAAAATTCTAGTGTTTGTGTGTGTACCTCTAGCATTTCGAGGGTATTTCCCAACACACTCAAACAATAATTCAATGGTTCCAATACAATGAAAATGATTTTCTTTCAGTAAACATTGAAGTGCAAAGCACTATTATAAATTAGCTTAAGGATTTAGTACTAATTCACCACTCAATCTTAGGTACTCCAACTTGAATTCTGCCCATTGTTAGTGTCTTTACCTATTGCCACACAGGTGATTTGCCTTCAGCAGAATGGCATGCTCAGCAGATCTGTACAGTTTTGTTTTCTGTTTCACATGAAGTTCTATGGATGAGGGTGCAGTAGTAGACAAATCCTCCATGAGGCACATCAGAAGTCACAGCACCTGTGACAGAGGCATATGTATGCACAATCTAAGGAATGCCTGATTTAGAGGCACTTTTCAATCTAGGAAGGCATTGTGTTTTTCATATTAAGAGTATGTTTTCGGTTCTAGTTTGGGCACTATCACTAAATTCCCCAAATAATATGTCCCCGATTTGGGGCGAAGGACCACAAATTCTTTGAAGCGCTTCACATGGGAAGTAGGGATAAACAGAGAACTAACTGGCATTGAGAGAGCGTTCCCTAATCTATCACTATTCCCTAATATTTCTTTAAACTGTTATGCTGAAGTGCATGCATGGAAATGAAATCATAGATTTCCCAACACACTTAGACAATAATTCAATGGATCCAATACAATGAAAATGATTTTCTTTTTGTAAACATTGAAGTGCAAAGCAGTATTATAAATTAGCTTAAGTATTTAATACTAATTCACCACCCAACCTTAGGTACTCCAACTTGAGTTCTGCCCCTTATTAGTTTCTTTACCTATTGCCACACAGGTGATTCCCCTTTAGCAGATTGGCATGCTCAGCAGATCCGTACAGTCTTGTTTTCTTTGCCGCACAAAGTCCTATGGATGAGGGCGTAGCAGTAGACAAAGGATCCATGAGGCACAACAGAAGTTACAGGCATCTGTAACAGAGGCATATGCATGCACTATGTAAGGAATGCCTGATTTAGAGGAACTTTTCAGTCTAGGAAGGCACTGTGTTTTCCATATTGAGAGCATGTTTTTCGGTTCTAGTTTGGGCACTATCACTACATTCCCCAAATAATACATCCCCCATTTGGGCCAAAGGACCACAAATTCTTTGAAGTGCTTCACATGGGAAGTAGAGATAAACAGATAGCTAATTGGCATTGAGAGAGCGTTCCCTAATCTATCACTATGCCCTAATATTTCTTTAAACTGTTATGCTGAAGTGCATGCATGGAGATGAAATCATAGATTTCCCAGCACACTCAGACAATAATTCAATGGATCCAATACAATGAAAATGATTTTATTTCAGTAAACATTGAAGTGAAAATAAGTATTATAAATTAGCTTAAGGCTTTAATACTAATTCACCACCAAACCTTAGGTACTCCAACTTGAATTTTGCCCCTTGTTAGTTTCTTTACCTGTTGCCACACAGGTGATTCCCCTTCAGCAGATTGGCATGCTCAGCATATCCGTACAATCTTGTTTTTTGTGCCACATGAAGTTCTATGGATGAGGGTTCAGCCGTAGACAAAGCCTCCATGAGGCACAACAGAAGTTACAGGCATATGTGACAGAGGCATAAGCATGCACTATCTAAGGAATGCCTGATTTAGAGGCACTTTTCAGTCTAGGAAGGAACTTTGTTTTCCATATTGAGAGTATGTTTTTAGGTTTTAGTTTGGGCACTTTCACTACATTCCCCAAATAATACGTCCCCCATTTGGGCCAAAGGACCACACATTCTTTGAAGCACTTCACATGGGAAGTAGGGCTAAATAGAGAACTAACTAGCATTGAGAGAGAATTCCCTAATCTCACTATGCCCTAATATTTCTTTAAATTGTTATGCTGAAGTGCATGCATGGAAATGAAATCATAGATTGCTCAACACACTCAGACAATAATTCAATGGATCCAATACAATGAAAATGATTTTCTTTCAGTAAACATTGAAATGCAAAGCAGTATTATAAATTAACTTAAGGATTTATTACTAATTCAACACCCAACCTTAGGTACTCCAACTTGAATATTGCCCCTTGTTAGTTTTTTTACCTATTGCCACATAGGTGATTCCCCTTCAGCAGATTGGAATGCTCAGCAGATCCATACAGTCTTGTTTTCCATGCCGCATGAAGTTCTATGGACGAGGGTGCAGCAGTAGACAAAGGCTCCATGAGGCACAACAGAAGTTACAGGCATCTGTGACAGAGGCATATGCATGCACTATCTAAGGAATGCCTGATTTAGAGACACTTTTCAGTCTAGGAAGGCATTGTGTTTTCCATATTGAGAGTATGTTTTTCAATTCTAGTTTGGGCATTATCACTACATTTCCCAAATAATGCGTCCCCCATTTGGGACAAAGGACTACAAATTCTTTGAAGCGCTTCACATGGGAAATAGGGCTAAACAGAGAACTAACTGGCATTGAGAGAGCATGCCCTAATCTTTTTTTAAACTGTTATGCTGAAGTGCATGCATGGAAATGAAATCATAGATTGCCCAGCACACTTGTACCATAATTCAATGGATCCAATACAATGAAAATGATTTTCTTTCAGTAAACATTGAAGTGCAAAGTAGTATTATAAATTAGCTTAAGGCTTTAGTACTAATTCACCACCCAACCTTAGGTACTCCAACTTGAATTTTGCCCCTTGTTAGTTTCTTTACCTATTGCCACATAGGTGATTCCTCTTCAGTAGATTGGCATGCTTAGCAGATTCGTATAGTCTTGTTTTCTGTGTCACACGAAGTTCTATGGATAAGGATGCAGCGATAGACAAAGCCTCCGTGAGGCACATAAGAAGTTACAGGCATCTGTGACAGAGGCATATTCATGCACTATCTAAGGAATGCCTGATTTAGAGGTACTTTTCAGTCTAGGAAGGCACTGTGTTTTCTATATTGAGAGTATGTTTTTCGATTCTAGTTTGGGAACTATCACTACATTCCCCAAATAATACGTCCCCCATTTGGGCCAAAGGACCACAAATTCTTTGAAGCGCTTCACATGGGAATTAGGGCTAACCAGAGAACTAACTGGCATTAAGAGAGCATGTTTCGTTGTGATCTACCTTATAAATAAGTTTGCGGAAGCGAATAGCTGCTTGAACTCACCTGACATAGAGCTGCTACTCTGTTTGGTCCCATGCAAAGAAGGAATGACACTCGATACTTATTGATTGAGTTTACTGAGCCAAAACCTTTCTTTTACGGGTCCAATAATCTTTATCTTTAGAAGTTGTTGTTATAAACTTAGATAAAGTGCATGGCGTAGGTAAGTGTCTAGATTTATCCTTGGCGTTGTTTCCTAAGCAGGATACTCATGCATGCATGGACACACTATTGTAGGCAGGTATTAGGGTTAAGGTTTCTTTTCTAACCTAGGTGCACCATAGCAATGGCCTATAACATTTGTAAACCTTAGCCTATTTTCCTTAGGGTGCACCACTGGGATGGTAGCTGGCCCGGTAGTTTGGAGCTACTTACATTGTGATTCTTTCTTTTCAGAGTAATATAGAGATAAAATTTGAGTGTTGCAGTTTTGTATTTATTGTTTGTATATTCAGAGTTATGTGTTTGCAGGTCTAATTAGTTAGGGTAATCCCAGGTACGTTTGATCTCTGGCATGTATGTAATATCGAAGAAGCTTGTTTCCTAGTGGAGAATATGTCTCCTGGTGCGTGTTGTCCATTTTTACCAGTAATGTGTAGATGAGAACTATTCCCTAAGGTCTCGCCTCAAAAGTAATTTCTACTGAATAAAACTAGCTAGCGACTAAGGGTTTTTTTAATCTGGGCTATAAGGACTTCGCATATTCTACGATAAAGCCTGCACATGCATTATGATATAATGAATACAAAGTGCTTCTTTAGCGGGCGTACCTATCATGGATTCCTTATCTATTGTTTTGATAAGTTAATTAGTTATCAGTTTCATAGATTAGGGTTTAGTTTTTTAGGAGTGTCAATCTGCTTACCATGTTCTGAAAATTAGCACCCTGAGCTGGGACAATGATATGACAATGGAGTCAATACTTCAGAATAATTATTTCCCTCTAAACCCAAAAACCTGTGGCTATACCTTGACTAGCTGAAGGTGAGAAGTAGCATGTGAACCTGCAACAAGAAGTTCCTTACTCACCACGCTCAGATCAATGCGAATATTATATGCAGCACGGTATGTCTTAGCTGGCCTTGACCAACTCAAGGTGAGGAATTTGACAATTTGAGGCTTTTGCATACTTGGAGAGTATCCAATTTTTTTTTAACAATTAATCCCTAACAGTTTAACACTAGATGCAAAACTACCAAAAGAATTTGACTTACCTGGAAAGAACTGGAGGATTTCAGCTCTGCAACTAAGGATGTCGTTGCGTGCCTCTTCAAAATCCTCCATGTCTGGTCTGATTCCTCTTCATCTCCATTGCAAAGGCTATCACTGGTGGATATATATTAACCCAAGCAATATCACTCCCCTCCCACCAATTAACCAACATCAACATTCTAATTCTGTAATAACAATATCTCCCGCCAATTACCACAGTAATTACCAGAATAAACTCCAGGACAAGCTGTCCAATATGGAAACCACTATATGAACCCTCTATTCTCCCCCACACCGCTCGCTCTTCATCATGTCAGCAATGATCAAATTGGAAGGGGCTCGACTAAAAGGGGGAAGAATGTGAAACCACCATATGAACCCTCTATTTTCCCAATGTAGCTCGCTCTTCATCATGTTGGCGGTGATCAAATCTGAAGGGGCTCGAATCAAAAGAGGAAAGAAGGTGAAGACTTGATACCTTTTAATTATATCATATTCCAAATTATCTCGGCCAAAAATAACAGTGTGACAACTATCACCTGCTTTCTTTTCCGGTTGTAACGTGTTTGATCACAGATTTGTGTGGTTTAATATTCATCTTCTTCCCTTTTATCCATCCCATTGATGCAATATATTTCTTGTAATATTCTTTTCATGTTGTATCTTTTTAAAGAAAACACAATTCAAATGAAATAAACAAAAAAAAATTCACTTATTTTTTTTCTAGATAAATATTAACTTTGTCAAATCATTTTACATAAATTATCAAGAAAAAAAAATTGTTGAAGAAATAGAACTTTATCATGGAATTTTTGTTCAAGCTATTGTGACAACCTCGTAACAACTCTTAATTTAGATTATCAAACAACCAATTAATGTTAACCTGGTCTAACTTAAAGGCCCGGGAATTAAGTGTGTAAAGTTTCATTAGTTTCCAATGGGTGGGAATAAATAATAAAGTTATGTGTGGTAGGTTCATACCGAGGTATTTGCAAGGGGTTTTAATTTCAATTAAAACAGCATAAATAGTAAAGCTATGTGTGGTAGGTTTATACTTAGGTATTTGCAAGGGGTTTTAATTTCAATTATTTATATTGCCTTTGAGAAATGAAAGGTAATATAAATAATTGTATTTCAATTGACAAATAAAATTTTATTAAACCTTTTGACCAGAAAAATGAAAAAAAAAATTGTTCTTTCAATTTTTTACAATTTTAAACAATTGAGCATTCCTAATTAATTTCTACATGGAAAAAATGATATATTTTCAATGAAACTTATTTTAAACACATTAATTAAGTTGTCATATGTGTATCATAAATTTTACAGTTCAGTAACAATATAACAACTATTTTATTGTAATTATTTTCAAGTTGGAGCACACTTCATTATACAAAAAAACTACTTAGACTATTCCATAACCATATTGGGGTATCCACGTGCAATCCAAGCTTGAGAGATGTAAGAATTATGATAAGGATTGGGCACCTAAGAAAAAATAATACACAACTCAGAAAACATTAAAAAAAATCTACAATATTATATCCAGCAATTAGTTAGTAAATTAGCTAGCATAACCGGGCTTGGGGCATCAAATATTTTGTTCAACACTTGTTGTGAAATCATGCGTCATGTATGTGTCGATGGAGGGGCCTAATTCAATTGAATAATTGCATTAACTCACTGCATGTTTGAGTCTCAATTAATATTTTTACACTCTGCCTAATTTTAAATTAATTATTGAACCAAAATACCAAAAGAAGGTTATTAATTTGAATAGATTTGAGAAAGTTTTAGGTCTGAGTAATTAAGGGCTTGTGGCTCTAAAATTTGGTGTGTTTTGTACCATTCCATGATTCAGTGAATCACCAGTCACAGGTAGCTGGAATTTAAGTTATTTAATGAAAACAATTAATGGGACGACATATAACGTACCTCTATGTCAAAACTATTTTCCATGCTATTGTAGGCCACTATCCTTATCTTTATTGTCTTACCAAAAGGAATGATAATCAGAAAGAAGACCTAAAATTATGGACTTCACCTTCAAAGAATTCCTTGCAATCACATTGGTTATTAATTATAATTAATTAAGGAGTGATAAGAAGATCGCAAGAATAAAAAATGACCAAATAAATGACCAATTGTCATGTGGTCATTTTTAGTCTAGACATCCCGTGACCAAATTTGGTCATTTGTCTTGGTCGGTTTTAGTTGGTTTTTATCCCATGACCAAAATTGGTCATTTATCTTGGTCTTTTTTAGTCAGCTCACTTAAATTTATCAATTTTGGTCATTTATACCTTGAAAAAAGCTGTGGTGACCAAAACATTTGGTCTCCTGGTCACTAATCTCTCATTTTCCACTAGTGCACACAATCTAATGCACATTAATGGCACCAGCTTGTTGGCCATTATCAAAACCCAAACCCGCTTCCCTATAGTTCTCATGTGTTTCATTATCGAATTCCTCCATGGTATGCAAGGTCTTAAACCCCTTGCGCATAGTTTAAAACTATGATATATATTCGCGACTCCAAATGGATACAAGGTCAACATTAACATTTATATCACTTACCTTAGGACCTTATGCATCCAACTCTTTAGGCTCTAATCCTAAGACCATGGCATATGCAATATGCCATGGTATGTTGTATATACATAAGACCAAGTTTTGTCTTAACCAACAATAGCAGAACCTGTAAAAGAATAAAACAAAAGTTTAAGTTAATTACTTATCGTAAAATAAACATGTAAATATAAATAGACTAGGGTATGAACAGTTGATAATAATTACCCCAAGAACAATAAATGCCATTAAAAATACCTAGTTTTGTCATGCAATGATAGGTGTGGTAATGACCTTGTAAATACTACAAGTCTATAAAGAACAGTAATAAACAACCAATAGGTGTCACTAGCAGCAAGTATGAGCACTAGTGACCAAATGTTCAACTTCCCGTAACAAGTTTATCATCACTAGGAACACCTGCATGTAAACAGATTAAGAGTGCCTTAGTTCAAACAGAACTAAGTAAGCCAGCTAGACAAGTAGGTACTTTTACTTCTCATACAGTTACATGGGAGAACTAGTCCTGCCACTCCACCCACTTTGGTTCTAGAAACAAATTTAAGTTAGAATCAATTATACAACGTAATCACATGTAAAATAATAATGAAGTACATAATCAAAGAATCTAACATACACAACAAAGCATAACCATAAGAATCACATCGTAATCAAAATCACGATATCATAAGCACAAATAGTAAAAAAGAGTAATAATCATAACTGAAGTAAGGGTGTAAGGGGTAAGAACAATTTACGACAATTCAACAATACGATAGAGTACGACACATTCCACAATTTTAAATAATGTCTGGAATAGGTTGTTATTAACTAGCCTAATAATTTTTATTTTTTATTTTCAATTTTTAGTGACATTACAATCACCCTCGACAGATTCAAGATTTACCATTCCCTATGTCGGCCAGGTGTAATCATTCCAGCACATCAAATCAGCAATCCGACACATCCCTTCACATGCATGATTCCCACGTCATAGCTAGGCTGACTCAAACTAGACACATGAGTGAGACTGATTACGATTCTCCTCCTATTTCTGTGGTAGGCATGGAAGTATTTGAGGAGGTGACTCCAGCACTTGGAATTAACTATAAGTACGATGAGAATATGATGAGGACAAGTGGAAAGAGTATGAAGATAGAAAAAGGCACGCAGGCTCGATCTGGAAGGGACAATTCAGAGGTTGGACACCATAAATAATGCTACTTCTCTTGGTGACAGTTGGGTATGGAGCAGGGTGTAGGAAATTCCCTTTCGGACATACCGATGGGGCTATTTTGCATTTTGTCTCTTGGCTTGTTAATATCAAAGAAACCCATACAAGGCGACATTCAATGGAGGGAAGTGATGCTGATATTTCACACGATAAGGTGGATCTGGCGAGGATTAATGGGCTCAGGGTCTCTAAGGCCGAAGCTCTCATGGGTACAAAATGGAAAAATCAGTCAGATGAGATGATGGTAGGATACATCACCCACAAGAGTGGAATGGTTATAAATAAATCCATGGATGTTTGTAGGCTACTATTAACTGTATGCCCCAAGAGATTATAGCTCATCCATGGCATGTTAGGAGGTGCTAGGGGGAGAGTGTAAGAATATATTGAGGGGGGGAATATGCCCTCTTCTAGCTCCTCTGCTAATGCCCCACCTATTGATGATACCCTAGTCCCTCTAATGTTTAATTGGGGTGCACAATATGTGGCTGAGACGTTGAATATGGTCGAAGCACAGATAGCTACCAAATAAAATGATTTTCTCAAGGAGTATGAGCTCCACCAAGGTTGGACCCTAGCGGCCAACCATTTTTGGGCGGTTCAAATTCTTCTCGCATGCGACATGTAGGAAAAGGTGCAAATGGTGCATGGCATCATAGAAGCCCTAACTCTAATCTGGCGGGGGCAGCAGGAATGTGTTGTAGGATTTCACCTGCTTGACCAGATTGCTGGAGAATTTTAGGATCTCCCTGGAGATCAAGCTAAGGATGCTCAACCTCCCAATTCAACAGTCCCCCCTACGCAGTGAGGTTTGCCGGGGGACTGGTAATTTTGGGCTTGTTGCATGTTTGTGATCTTCCATATTGAAGCTTTGGCTCGGTCGTATAAGGTTATTCTTGGTTTCTGTTTAGTTATGACTATGTCAAAAAATGTATCGTCTAATTTATTTCTATTATATTTTCAGTTGGGAAGGGGTACAGGAGGGAGTTTTAGTTAATCAGTTTTAGTCTCTGTGTAGACATAGGAATGAGGGTTGTCATGCCACTTGTTAGAGGAAATTCTGTTTTTTGAAAAATGTAACTCTATGGGTTGGTTCTTTATCCCCATTAAATGGGAAGTGCACTGGTTTGGGAATAAAGGGTGATGCTCGTATGAATCTTTCAGAGAACAACCGGTTAAGCATGGACCCTCCAGCTGGTCGGGCTTGAATGTAATATCTTTTTTGTACTGTAAATAATATAAGGGTTCCTACTAATTAACAAAATTAAATGTTACAATGTCAAATAAATAGAAAAGAGGAGTGAACATTATTCACAACCCCTTCAGAAAAAAGATGGAAGACATAATAGCTTACTTAGACCTTGTAGACATCAAGCCATGCAAGGGAAGGTTCATTTGGACCTACAAAATGACTGGATTAGGCCACTTTGCAGCCCATCTTGATAGATACTTGATTAAGAGTGATCTCTTAAATATGGATGTCTCTCTCCTTCTGGATTATAACCTCGAGAGCCTCGAATAATAAGCACACAACCTTGACTCTCAAACAATCTCACAACTTTGGACCCATCCCTTTCAAATTATATGCATTATGGTTGCAAAATGCTACAACGATGGAGATAATAGAGGATGAATGGAATAAATACATTTACTGATCTCCCACATTTACATGGGAATAAAAACTTAAGGTAGTCAAAGAATCTCTAAATATGTGGACTAAGACCACCTTCTCTCAACTAGATAAAGAGAAAAAAAAATTGAAAACACACTTTGAGGTTATTCACAATTAGATGGAAATAAATGAGGTGATTGAAAAACTTAATATGGAAGAGAGAGAAGTATACACTAAAATACACAAGGTAAATCGATAAGAAAAATAACAATTAGGCTCAAATCGAGGATCCTTTGGCTTCAAGTTGGTGATAACGCCACTCATTTCCATCATCAAGCCAGATCTCATAACCATAAAAACATTATATGGCATAAATCACTTTGGGGGATGGATCCATTATAAATCATTTTCAATATAGAAAACATGTGACCAAGAAAAATTTTGAGAGCTTATTCACCAAGGAAATTGCACCATAACATAGATGATAGATCAATATCCTCAATGCTAGGCCACATCCCTTTGTTAATCCTTTAGGTAGATAATGAGACCCTTCACAAAGTCATTTAAGAATAGTAAGTAATCGAGGAAGTTTGGGGCCTGAATCCAAATAAATATCTCAGACCAGATGGCTTCCCAATCCACTTTTATAGGGTCTGGTGGCATATTATCAAAGCGGACTTGATAAGGATTCTCCACTATTAGCAGCAAAAGCATTGGGGGAAGCAACAATACTTCCTTTATTGCTCTCATTCCAAAAGAAGAAAATTCATCCTCCTTCTCAATATTCATGCTAATCTCTATATACAATGCATTTTGAAAAACTTTAACTAAGATTATTGCATAGAGGCTAAAAAATTTGTTGAATATAATCTCTTAGAATCGGGGAGGCATCAAACAAAATAAACTGATTCTTGACAATATAATTTTGATGCAAGAAGCAATACACTCCATCAAAACAAATAAGGGATGATTATTAAGATGGACACTCCTTACTTTTTATGTATTTACAAAATTTGGGTTTCATGAATTTTTTGTAATGATGATAAAAGATTGTATTAGAAATCCTTGGATCTCCCCCATTCTCAATGGAAGACCATCTAGATTCTTCAAGCAAAAAAGGGGGGTTCTTGTTAAACTAGTAGAAACAAGGAAGGTCTTCCTGCATGCATGTGTTCTTGCATGTAGAAGACTTAAATTAGGAAACAAGTTGTATTTAATTTAATTTTCCTAAGTTTACTTTGGAAAATAAATTAAAGTGATCTAAATTAACTTTAGTGAAACACTAGTTAAAGTGAAAATGAAATTAGGGTTTTCACTTTACCTAAAGTTATAAAAGAGATATCAATTGGTGGAGAGGACACACACATTTGTATTCTGACAGAGACAGGATACAGATAGGGAGAGAAAGTCAGACAAAGGATTTAGTTGAGAAGACGGAGGAGTGAGCAACAGGATCACCGAGCTTCGTACAACTGGGCCGTACACTCGCACAGGAGGGTGTTGAGGTTTAGCTGGGATTTTCCCACTGATTATGCTGGGTACTGCATTCGTTAGGTTTGGGTGAATTTAAAGTGATCGTAAAAGTTCCATATTTGATCATAATACAGTCTATATCTTACTGCTGCACTGGTTTTCCCATCTTGGGTTTTTCTGGGGGTTTACATACCCAAAATAATAGTGTCAATATTGTGATGTGATGTTGTGATTAATTTCTCAGTTTTATATTTCGATGCCTACTATAAAATATATTCATGTGTGGTTATCAGTAGATATTTGCATGCATTGTTTAGCCCTAGTTTGAATATTAAAGGAAACTTTACATGGTATCAGAGCTCTGGTAAGATAAAGTAGAGAGATTTGCAGCAATAGTGATAGATCAGGGGAAAATCTATAGGAAGACACAAAACTAGACTTCTAGATCTAGGGTTTGACAAGGAGACTTCACTATGGCCGTGCAGTTGAGAGTTGAGGATAGACTCCAGGGTGCTCATAAATTTCCTACATGGAAAGAAAGGACCACAAGGATCCTGGACGTTAGTGATGCGAAGGATCACATTGACTCCACGAAGGTTGCACCCACAGATTCAAAAAATTTAGAAGCTTGGAAGAATATTGATTTCAGAGCCATGTTGATTATCATGGATGGAGTGAAGGACCATATAGTCCCTCGCCTTTCTGGTAAGAAGACCACAACAGATATGTGGAAATCTTTGGAGAGTCTGTACCAAAGCAAGAACGAGAACCGAAAGATGGTGTTGCAAGAGAGGATGCGCAACACCAAGATGGCCAAGGGTGAAGGAGTGGTGCCTTATCTCATGAGGCTCACACAAATCAGGGATGAGCTTGGAGTTGTTGGCTCTAAGACAGTGGATGAGGAGCTAGTTCAGATAGCCCTCAATGGATTCTCTAAGTCATGGGACACCTTTGTCAAAGGTGTTGTGGCTAGGGAGAAGCTCCCTGACTGGCAGAGACCATGGGATGACTTTGTGTAGGAGGAGAACCACATGGGTTAAGGATTAGGCTTATCCAGCAGTTCCCCACAGATTGTGAATGAGAAGACTCTAGCCCTTACAAGGAAGAGAAAGGGTAAGGAAAATAGGAAGGAGGATGGTAAGAAGAACCTTGATGTGTCAAAGGTCAAGTGTTTTATCTACCACAAGCAGGGACACTTTGCTTCCTAGTGCCCAGACAAGAAGAATAAGAGTAATACTCAGATGGTTGGATCTGCAGAGGTGGATGAGTTAAGCAAGAACTTCGATGAGGAGTTTTGATTGTTATCTTGCATGTCAAGCACCACATGGAACAACATATGGTACATTGATAGTGGAGCATCTAGTCACATGACTGGACATAAGGGATTATTTAGAGACTTGTAGGAGGGTGGAACAGGAATCCACGTTGCCCTGGGTGCTGATGTGTGGTATCAGGTGCAGGGAGTTGGCATTGTTTCATTTGAGAGGGAATCTGGAAAACCCCTCAGTTTTTCTAATGTGTTATATGTTTCGGGACTGACCAAGAACCTTATATCAATCTCCACTCTGGAGGACAAGGGATTTTAGGTGAATTTATGTGACCATAGAGTGTATATCGGTCCCAAGGGATCAGATAGGAGCTTGGATCATGTGATTGGAAGAAGGGGTAGGAAAGTGTATAGATTACACTTTCAGCCTGCAAAGGCTCTAGTCAGCAACAACAACAATAGTCGGGGTGAGTTGTGGAATACGAAGATGGTACACTTACACCATGGAGCAGTGAAAGAATTTGAGATGGGAAGTCATTGGAGTTCCTTAGGTTCAGGAGTAAAAGCATAACCACTACAAGGTTTTTGTTTTGGGGAAGAACATCAAGAATCCTTTCCCATAGAGTGAGCACAAGTCTAAGGAGACCTTGGAATTGGTGCATTCCGATGTATTCCAACCTATGAGTGTCCATTCATTCAGTGGTTACAATTACTGTGTAACCTTCATTCATGACTATTCCTGGAAAACCTGGATCTATTTCCTAAAGGCCAAGTCATAGGTCTTTGAGAGGTTCTGAGAGTTCAAGACTCCATTGGAGAACCAAACATGAAAGAATATTTGGGTGTTGATAACAGACAACGGGGGTGAGTACACCTCCAATGAGTTCATGGAGTATTTTTTGACAGAGGGGATCAAGAATGAGCACAATGTTCCCCATACCCCATAGCAAAATGGAGTTAGAGAGCGAAAGAATAGAATGATGGTTGAAGCAACAAAAGGCCATGCTATTCTATCATGGATTACTACTATTCTCTTATTCGTGGCATACAAGACTGCAATATACATTCAGAACAGGTGTTCCCACACATATTTGGGGAGGAAGACACCAGAGGAGGTCTTCACGAGAACTAGGCCAGATGTGAGTCACATTCACATATTCGGCAATGTATTCTATTGTCATGTTCATGCTAACAATAGGAAGGTAGATACTCCACAGACATCTTTTAGATGGAGTGTACCACCCAGAGATGCTTAGTTATATGGCACTAATGAAAAAGTTGATTAACTCTTAACCTTTCAGCTTCGGGGAGGCTGCACAACATAATGTGTGGTAGGAGGCTATGGTTGAGGAGCATGACTCCATTATGAAAAACCAGGTATGGAAGGTTGTGCCAAGGCCACAAGGGAAAAATGTGGTGGGATCCAGATGGATCTACAAGGTGAAGCATGCAACAGACGGAAGTGTGGAAAATTATAAGGCACGCTTCATGGAAAAGGGGTTTTCACAGAAGGAGGGTATTGATTATGTGGAGACATTCGCCCCCGTTGCTAGGTATTCTTCCATTCAAACCATTATCTCACTAGCAACTAAGATGGGTTGGCATGTCCATTAGATGGACGTTAATATTTCCTTCCTCAATAGAGTGATAGAGGAGGAGGTATATATTGAGCAACCAGAGGGGTTTGATGTGGAGGACAGGGAGACGGATGTATGCAGATTGCATCAATCTCTTTATGAGCTCAAGAAAGTACCTAGAGCATGGTACTCGAGGATTGACAACTATATATGGGAGATGGGATTTCAGCAGAGTGAGGCTGATGACAACATGTACTTCTTAACAGGTGAGGTGCCTCTCATACTGGTCCTATATGTGGATGATCTCTTTTGACAAGGGACGAGAGGCTAATTGGAGACTGCAAGTCTAATCTTGCAGTGGAGTTTGAGATGAAGGACCTTGGGCTGATGCATTAATTTTTGGGCTTGGAGGTTTGGCAGAGAGATGGATGCTTCTTCATGAGAGGAAGTATGCACTAGAGATCCTGAATAGATTCAAGCGGGAGGACTACAAGCCTATGGCCATACCTCTAGTTTCCAACAGGAGAAAGATTGACGCATCAGGATCAGATGGATTTGATCCTAGCTTGTATCGTCAGCTTATCAGATCACTTATGTATCTGGTCAACACTCTACCAGACATCATATTTGTTGTCAACTCTTTGGTTTAGTTCATGGTGGACCCTTGGAGAGTGCATTGGACAGTGGTGAAGCACATACTTTGCTACATTATAAGTACAATGGAGTATGGATTGGTTTATGAGCCCAGGGGGAGTGTATAGTTAGCAGGTTTCACAAATGTTGACTGGGTAGGATGTGTAGAGGACCGGAAGAGTACTTCAGATTGTTGTTTCAACATTGGATTGTAGGTTGTCTCTTTGTTCAACAGGAAGAAAAAGTCAGTTGCATTGAGATCAGCAGAGGCTAAGTACATTGCAGCCAACATGGATGCTTGTGAGGGTATGTCGCTAAGGAAGTTACTTGCAGGGTTGTTCGAGTGTGAGATAGAGGCTACAGTAGTTCACTATGACAATTAGAGTGGCATCAGTCTATCTGAGAATCCAGTGTTCGATGACCGGAGCAAACACATAGACATCAGATACCACTTCTTGAGAGATTGTTTTTAGAGAGGAACCATTTGGTTGGAGTACATACAAAAACTAGATGAGCAAGTAGTGGACATTTTCACCAAGGCACTTTGTAGACAAATTTTTGTAAATTTCAGGGATAAGTTGGGGTTGCTACCGAATCCCTTCCTCGTTGAGAGGAAGGGTTAAAATAGTAGCAACAAGGAAGGTCTTCCTACATGCATGTGTTCTTGCATGTAGAAGACTTAAATTAGGAAACCAGTTGTATTTAATTTACTTTTTCTAAGTTTAATTTGGAAAATAAATTAAAGTGATCTAAATTAATTTTAGTGAAACACTAGTTAAAGTGAAAGTGAAATTAGGGTTTTTCCTTTACCACTAGTTAAAGTGAAAGTCACTAGTACAAGTGATCAATTTTGCCACGGCCAAAACGTGGCAATATCCACGGAGAAGCGTGGATAATGCCACGTCTAAGTGTTTTTTTTCCCGTGGAAACTATTTCGTCGCAATAGCGACGACCCGTTAATTGCGTGGCAAGAGCGACGATGTTCTATTTTGTTGTGTATATTTCCATGGGTGGGCCGTCCTTATAGCGACGGGAAGACGTCGCAATTGCGACGAAAATTCCTAAAATAAAAATGACAAACCCCAATACCTGCGACGGTAAGACGTCGCTATATCGACGGAGAGATGTCGCTATATCGACGGTAAGACGTCGATATATCGACGGAGAGATGTCGCTATATCGACGGTAAGACGTCGCTATATCGATGGAGAGATGTCGCTATATCGACGGTAAGACGTCGCAAAGTTCCACAGAAATCCGTTGCTATAGCGACGCTCTCTGTAGTTTAAAATATATATATATATATATGGGCATTTTAGGTCACCTAAAATTTGACAGTTTTGTCATTGGTAGAAAGAAGAAATAGGGCACCATTAGCTGACGGGCACCACCTGATATGCAGTCCTCTATGTCATCCACAGCAGCTAATGTTACAAAGAATAAGAGACCATTTTTGGATGCCAGAGAATCCATTGTGATAAAAGCAATGTACAATAATCTCCACCCAGTTCGAAACCAGTTGGTTCCTTCTCCAAAAGTGAATGGAAAGCCAAATAAATCAATCATGGAGGTTGGATTAAAGCTCAATGGTGAATTGGAGCTCCCAAGGAACAAAGATAAAAATTCAAAGCTAAACATTACTAATATGGACGAGGAAGTTCTGGCTGGGTTAGAATAATGGAAGGCTGGTGAAGTGGCACATTGGCATGGCTTGGAAAGGCAGTCAATTCAGTGGTTTAGCGTATCTTGTATTGACAGAAAAAGTGAGATTCGAAAGAGTTATTAGTTACTGAGTTTTATTTTGATCTGATGAAGGGATTTTTTTGGTTTAAATTTATATAAATTGTTTTTTTAATAATTTACAGGACATTTTGTGTACTTTCCTTGTGAAAGTCACATTCATTTCCAGAATTTTCATTCTTTGTGATTCGGAAAGGCATTTTATCTGCACCATCAGTACTGTTTGTAATGTCTAATCAAGTTGCTTACATTTTACCCTCAAGAAACAGACGAAAACTGCCTAATTTACAAAATCCACACTAAATGTATATCCGTGCCTACATTATGTTCAATCTATTTGATTGGGGAATATGTCTACAATTGCTCAGTTGCTTTAAGGTTTATAATAAAAAAGGAACTCAGACAGATGGTCAAGCCGGATAGTACAATCTATGGCTATAAATTTGGAAGTATGGATTGAGGACGAAAAAACGTGCTCACTTAAGATACCATTCTTGATGGCGTTGAAGGAATTCAAAACAAGAGACAGGCTCACTTAAGAGACCATTCTTGATGGCGTTGAAGGAATTCAAAACAAGAGGCAGCCTATGCTAGAACTCCGAAGCTTCAGTCATAAAATAAAATCTAGAGGGGAAGCAGAAGCAACCAAATC
>LPNX010131835.1:87684-102876 GCA_001517045.1 Pseudotsuga menziesii | reverse complement strand
CTTTAAATATCACACATACATTTTGGAATCGAAATTTTAAACAAGGCGTCGGAGGGATATGATATAATAAAGTTTAAACAATTTAAGGAATAGCGACATTTTCGTCGCTATAGCGACGGAGCTCCATGGATACAGCGACGTTGAAGGAGAAAGGCGTCGATATAGCGACAGAGAAGATTACCATCGTCGATACAGCGACTAGTAAGCGTCGATACAGCGACAGCACATTCATTTTGCTTCCGATTTTACACCAAAATGTATGAAACATGGAAAACCTCCGTGGAAAAATCCGCGCTTTTGTATTAGTGAGTGAAATTAGGGTTTTTTCTTTACCACTAGTTAAAGTGAAAGTGAAATTAGGGTTTTCACATTACCTAAAGTTATAAAAGAGATATCAATTGGTGGAGAGGACACACACACTTGTATTCTGACAGAGACATGATACAGACAGGGAGAGAAATTCAGGCAGAGGATTTAGATGAGAAGACGAAGGAGCGAGTAACAGGATCACCGAGCTTTGTATAGCTAGGTTGTACACTCACACAAGAGGGTGTTGAGGTTTAGTTTGGATTTTCCTAGTGATTCTTTCGGGTACTGCATTCACCAGGTTTGGGTGAATTTGCAGTTATTGTAAAAGTTCCATATTTTCCCATAATAAAATATATATCTGACTATTGCATTGGTTTTCCCATATTGGGTTTTTTCAAGGGTTTCCATACCCAAAATAATAGTGTCAATATTGTGATGTGATGTTGTGATTTATTTCTCAATTTTATATTCCACTGCATACTGTAAAAGATATTCATGTGTGGTTATCAGTAGATATTTTCATGCATTGTTTAGCCCTATTTTGAATATTAAAGGAAAATTTACAAGTCCAGCAAGGATTCCCCCTCTTTCCTCTAATTTTCATCATTATGGTGGACTCTTTAAGTTGGAAATTGGAGGTAGAGTGAGAGTAGAGTAGGTTGTTGGGACTCATCTTCACCAGAGGAATCAAAGGGATAAAACACTCTTAGTTTGCATATGACACATTATTTTTGGAAGTAGCATCATTTTTCATTACAAGAAGTTTCAAATATGTTTTGAATGACTTCTTAAATGCCTTAAGAAGATCAATCAAACATGAAAAGAGTCACCTCTTATGTGGAATGTCAGTGTGCCCCATGTCCAAGCTATAACAAGAATATTTGAAATTCAGGGGACTACAAATTTTGTTTCTTTTTGTTCGAGTTTGTGCAACTTCAGAATCTATTCTTATTGTTCTTGTATTATACAGGCCTACAGGAGATGAACTCATTGTAATCAATCATACAAACCCTAGAAGAACAATGTAGACCTTGGGGAGAAAAGTAAGTAAAAGAAAAGATAAAATAAATTATAAAATATAAGATATAATACTCCCCCAAGAGAAGTCGACCCCAGTCAAAATATTAGTGGAAGATCTGTATATATAGAAGCTTCCCCTCCTCATTATTCCACACAACAATAACACATTGAAGTTCATAGTTTTCTGGGAGAGAGAGAAGTTTGCATATGCTGCAGAAGAAGGCTGTTTTTCATGGTTTCTATATTTGGAAATATTTTCCATATTTTCTCTTTCTTCTTTATTGTACTATGATCTTAGAATTATCATCTCTAAACGAAGGTTGCTGGGTTTTCTCCCTTTTGGGTTTCCCAAGATAAAAATAATCATGTTATTGTCATGTTATTGTTCTGTGCATTGTCTATATTCTAGTGATCCTATTGATAAATACAATTAAGATGTACTACTATAATCTTAAGAAAATCTAACATGGTATCAGAGCAGTGCTAGAAGAAGCCATTGCCAGAACTCTGTCGGAACTAGGGTTTCATCTTTCAAGGTCTTCACTCAACATTTTGCGGAAAAATATCCTTGGGAATTTCTCTCTAAGGAGGGCGCATCTTTTGGTGAAGATAGAATTCAATTCTAAGATTTTTCAATTTTTGACCTATTTCTGTAGCTGTAACAGAAATTAAGGTTCAAGTTTTTGACCTACTCCCTCCATGGTTTTAGCTTGAATCTACCACTTCTCAACTCGCCTCTCTAGGAAACATTTATATGTGGAGTTAGTTTTCCAAAACTCCAACCTTCAGTTTTGACCTAGTCTTTTGCTAGGGTTTCAGATCCAGATCTACAGTTAAGATGATCAACATGAAAGTTGAAGATCATTTGGAAGGATATTCTCCTACTAGAAGAAAATGACCAATTACAGTGTTCTTCTTCTACTATAATAAAATGACCAATTACAGTGTGTAAATGAAAAGGTCACAAAACCAAAAGCCAGAGAAGACAAACCTCTCTGGAGGAAGAATGATGCCAAAGCAAGAAGGATTTTGGTAGACTCAGTTTGAGACCACTTGGTTCTTCAGATATCGTAAAAGAAGGCAGCAAGGAATATGTTCAAAACCTTAAAGAAGTTATTTGAACACAATAATATCAATGTGACTCTCACATTGAGGAATAAACTGTCGAATATGAAGATGACGAAGTTCGAGAATATTTCCTCATATTTCATGAGGATCACCAAACTCTAGGACAAGCTAAAGTCCAGTGGAGACAATCTTGAAGAAAAGGATCTCTTTATAACCAACATAAATGGTATTCCACCATATTGGGAGCATTTTATCAAAACTATAAGTGGTCAGACCAAGTTGGCCAAATTTGATAATCTATGGGCAGAATGAACTCAGGAAGAAATAAGAATCACAACACGAAAAAGAATTCATAACACCCAACTTGAGGAGAACCAAGCGTTCATATCTCAAGCCAAGAAAGGAAAGGGAAGGGGAAGGAATTCCTTCAATCACAAGCACCAAGATAAGAGATCAATTCCTCCCCTAGATCAGAAGAAACAAGAGAAGAAGGATTTATCTCAGATACAATGCTATAGGTGCAAGAAATACGGTCATTATGCCACTAGCTGTCGAAGCTCAATCAAAAGGAAGCATGAAGCTTGAACTGTTGATGTAGAAGGAGACCCTCCTCACAAGGAGCCAAGGAAGGATGATCATTCAGAGTTCTTCTTCTAAGAAATTATATGAAGATCTATACTATGATGATCATCAAGCAAGCATATGAAGATCAGTGGACTCTGACAATGGGAGTCCACCCACAAAACTACAAAAGATAAGTATATGATTTTAGATGCTCGGTAGATTATATCAGGTTGTTTTTTAATATGTTTTACACAGATCTACATTTCTAAATTTATGTAGTTAAATAGTCTGTCATGTTGCACAACCCATCTAGGATGAGGAATCCTTTATAACATACTGGAGTAGTACACACTCTTAATGGTATGCTATAGTGGAGACCATAAGGATCCAAATAATGGCCTTACATGTGTTGTGTCAAAGCATTGACTAAAAGGTTTACTACATTATTTTGTTAATACATTTATTATGAAATATTGCTAACCATTTGACAGGAATTGACTTGTAGGGAATGCCATGATCTACAAGGACATATGATCTCATTGATATACAAATAGAACGGAAGTAGAAAACCTCTAGAAGCATGTATTGTGACTCTTAGACCCAGAATAATCTCATGTAGAGATTTGGTTATTAGAAGCAGAAAGATTCTACGAATGTCAGTCTATCTACTGCTTCAACAAGATTTACTCAACCAAATTCTAAGAAACAAAGGGATTTATCTCTCAAAGATAAGGATTCTAGTCTATTACATATGATAGAAACTTGACGACATAGATGTCATGACTCGAATAAGACAATTGAAGGATCCTTGATGAACCTGGTCATCACCAAGATGGATAATTACTTTCCTGTCTACATTCACATGCCCAAGTTAGAACCTTCAGGAAAGAAGGAAACATTCATGCGATATCACAAGTCTTCAAAGGCTTACAGAATATACATCCCAGGATCGAGGAAAATCGAAGTCAGTGACGATGAAGAGATGAGATCATCTTCCCTCCAAACATTAGGATGGAGTCTGAAGAAATGAATAAACTGATTAGTCCCATTGATCCAGTTGAGCCAGATCATGCTCCCATAGATATGCCAGTAACTTGGAAAAGACCCAAATGGGCACAACAGATTTTACAGAATATAGAGGAGCATAAAACTCCACATGGAGAAGATGGTAGTATTGAAAAATACAAGGCTAGGTTTGTAGCCAGAGGGTTCTCTCAGAAAGAGGGAGTCCATTATGATGAGACATTTACTTCTATGACTTGATATGCTTCCATCAGATCGACTATTGCTATTTCAGCTATGGGATGGATGTCAAGACCGCCTTTCTCAATGACATTGTTGATACATTACTTCTTGGGATTAGAAGTATGACAAAGGAAGAAGAAGATTTTCCTAGGTCAAGGAAATTACACCATGGATACACTGAAGAGATTCAGAATGTTGGATTGCAAGTCCATAGCTACTACGATGGATGCAAATTTGGAGAAGCAGAGAGAATCTACTTCAAATTCAAATTTGATTGATCCCACTATGTGTCGCTAATTAATTGGGTCCTTGATGTATCTAATGAACCCTAGACTAGATATTTGTTTTACTATGAATGCACTCAGTCAATTCGTGTGTGAATCGAGGAAGATTCATTGGACTACTACAAAACATGTGCTCAAATACTTATGTGGCACTGTGGGATATGATCTACAATATAATTCAGATTGTGACTTGAGATTGCAAGGGCTTATAGACTCATATTGGTCCGGATGCACTACAGATAGGAAGAGCACTTCAAGATGTGGTTTCAATTTGGGTTCTGCAATAATTTCCTAGTACAGTAGGAAGCATAACTTAGTATCTCTCCAGTACATCGAGTATATGGCTTTTAGTTTAGCAGCCCGAGAAGCAGTTTGACTTAGTAAACTTCTTGCAAGATTGTTTAGCCATATTCTAGAGCCAACCGTGATTCACCGTGATAGCTATAGTTGTGTGCAGATGTCAGTGAATCTTGTATCTCACGACAAGTCAAAGCACATAGAGATTCGGTATCACTTCATACATGATATGGTGCAAAAAGGTGCAGTCGAGCTAAGTATTTTCCGACAGATGACCAAACTACAGATGTTCACTCCAAACCTCTTCCCATGATGAAGCTTGAATACTTTCATGGAATACTTGGAGTAGAAGAGAACATATCCCTCCTTGAGAGGGAGAGATGACTGAGAGACATTTACCATAATTTTTCCCAGGTACCTCTGCTCCTCCACGTTCTTATCAAGGTATGGGAAAAATCCCATCGACAGATGAGATAGGAAGGTAGTAGATGGTCGGGTTCACACAAGTGCCTCTGCTTGTTTAGGTTCTCAGCCAGGTATGGGAGAAATCCTATCGGCATATGAGTCAAACAGTAGCATATGGTTGTGTGATTGCACATACACCTCTACTCGAGTCAGGTTCTTAGCCATGTATGATAGTAACCCATGGGTAGATGAGACAAACAAGCAGTAGATGGCCATGCACATTTACTCGTTCAGTTTCTCAACTAGGTATGGGAGTACCCTATCTACAGATGAGACAAACAGGTAGTAGATGGTCATACACATTTTTTCATCTAGGATCTCTAACCAGGCATGGACGTATTCCATTGGCAGTAGTGACGGATAGGTAGAAAGATATTTTCTCTCAAACATCTGGATAGAACAAATTCATAAAGACAACCTTCAATATGTTTAGAGATGATAGAGACAATATAGATGTACAAATGAAACCCATATGATCATGATGTTGATGAATACTGAAGAATACCTTCCTTGTTGAGACAGAGTGTTGGAGTTTGGGCAACTTCAGAAGCTATTCTTATTGTTCTTGTATTGTACCTCCTACGGGAGATGAACTTATTGTAATCAATCATACAAACACTAGAAGAACAATGTAGACCTTAGGGAGAAAAGAAAACAAAAGAAAAGATAAAATAAATTATAAAATATAAAATATATTGCTTCGCCAAGAGAAATTGGCCCTAGTCAAAATATTGGTGGAAAATCTATATAAATAGGAGGTGCCCCTCATTATTCCACACAGCAGCAGCTCAGTAGCACAATGAACTTCGCAGATTTATAGGAGAGAGAAAAGTTTTCATATACTGCAGAAGAAAACTGTTTTCAGGGTTTCTATCTTTGGAAATCTTTTCCATATTTTCTCTTTCTTCTTCATTGTACTCCGATCTCAGAATTATCATCTCTAGATGAAGGTTGTTGGGTTTTCGCCCATTTGGGTTTCCTAGGATAAAAATACTCGTGTTGTTTTTTTGTGCTTTGTCTATATTCTAGTGATCCTATTGATAAATAGAATTAAGATATACTGCTATAATATTAAGAAAATCTAACCATTTTAAATACCCAAGGATGACAATATCGCTATACAACACAACAACAACCAATTGTCAGGGAATCATAGGGAAAATCAAACACAAATTTCAACATTGGTAGGCTCAGTGGTACAACCCAACTAGTAGAATTATTCTCATTAAATCCATCCTCTCATCCCTCCCCATATATCATTTCTCAACAATGTTGGCTCATGTGGGTATTCTTCAATAGATGGCCAAAAAAATACGGAAGTTACTCTGGCAAGGGGGGAAAATTAACAAAACAAATTCCACCTTATCTACAAGAATATAGTAAAGTTTCCTAAAGATTATGGAGGACTTGGTATAAAATATCTTAAGAGGATAAATTATTCTCATGGTGCAAGTTTGATCTGGAGGATTTTCTCTAACAACAAGGACTAGTGGAAGCAAGTTATCCATAGAAAATACTTCATTGGAAGAAGAAACAAATGGGTAGAGAAGGTCTTGAAAGAACAAAAAGCATCACAAATATGGAATCTTTGTAAAATAGTATGCCACTTGATATAGACCCATCTCACATTGATATCTGAAAATGGAAAAACCATCAACATCTGGGAGGACAACATTCAAGGTAATATTCCTATTGAACAACAAATGGGTCCAAGATAGCTCAAGCAGTGGATTACAACAATTGGGATTTTTTTTTTTTATATCTTGTAATGGACTAAAGATGGAAAATTTTGGTGTGGTTGGAGATTGCTTGACCCCCCCTCCTTTTTTCACTAAACATGTTACGAGCCTCTTATATTATCTCTTAGGTTTCATCCCAATGGATAGGACCTCAGCTGATTACCAAGTGTGTGAAACTTCATGTAGCTATGCAGTCAAATCTAGTTATGATGTTGAGATCGAAGCTCTTCCTCATCCTCGTTCCGTAATATGGAAAACTATCTGGCACAATAATGGATTTCCCAAAGTAAACGCCTTTACTTGGATAATGGTTAACAAAAATCTTCACACTACAGATAATTTGTTAAAATGTGGAATCCACGTCCCTTAAAAAGCATCTTATGAAAAAATGCTAAAGAGAATCACTGCAACCTCTTCATAGATTGTCCATTTACAACTTAGGTCTAGGAGACTACTCTTGAAGAGATCAAAGGAAGAGATATGATTCCAAATACATGTAGAGAGATGTTCACAGATTGGACTAAACTATATCGAGGAAATTTCACTAATAAAGTTTGGAGAGCTATCCCAAATTATTTGTGCTATAAAGTCTAGATTTCCATAAATAAGCGCATATTTGAATCATAAATTTCAAAACCTAGATGTATTGCAGCTAAGGATATTGGTCTAATGAGTGAAATGATGATAAGCATGGTCATATAAAAAACTAGCATTTCCTTGATGGAGTAGGAAGACGGAATTGGATTAGCAAAATTATAATGCAACAAATCCCCACTCCCTCTCAAACTATGCATAATCTAAACCAGGGGTCAAAATGACAGCTCCACATGTAGGAGGAACCCATGTTGACCAGGAGTAACCTAAGAATTTTACTTTGAATGGGGACTTAGAGTTCTTTCTAATAACCAAGTTGAGATTGTTTCTTCGAATCTTCCTTCTAGGGTTTCAAATGCCAAGACTCTAATTAGAAAAAAAGAATTGCATTCATAGGGGATTCGTCCATAGTCATTATATTGATGAAAGGTCTGAGCCACTCCACCAATGAGTCCATTAGAATATTGATAAAGTGAGCTCAACTGGAAGCTAGTATATTTGAAGAGGTATGCTACTAACATGTACTTTGGGACTTCAATAAGGAAGCATATAAACATGCAAATTTGGCTTAAGGCTCTGCAAAGGCACCTTAAAACTTTGCATCTTAAAAAGGAATTGGGAAGAGGATCTCCACCCAAGCCCTCAACCCAATGAATTTTCTAAGGCATAGTGCTCCTACTCTGTCTTTTATGAAGATCAACACATCAGCCCTACTTTTTATAGGGAATAGATAATCCACATACCATTACCATTACATTCACTTTGAAACCAATGAGACAAACAAGAGCTCCACGAATATGCCAAATTACATAGAACCTCAAACATTTCTAGGTTTCTTGGATGTAGCAAGGCCTCAAACATTTGGAATGTAGCTCTCTCTATGTTTGGACTCCACCATGTGCACATAAGTAACAATAGCAATCAAAATTCTCTTTTGATGAACACCAGGTAATAATAGCAGCAACAACAAAATCAGTTCCAGCCACTCATCCAGAAATCAATGGTTTGTAAACCAATTTTTTTTGGCTCGAATATTACAACCTTGATATTAAACCTTATGGAAATCAAGGCGCTATGTGTTTTTATATCATTTATAACAACGAAGAAATGGTTGAATTCTATATGCACAATAATCAAAACTATTTGTAAAATTTCCATATCATACATGGATTAAACTTTGTTTGCAAAGTTAAGAGTTTAGAGTTGAACAGTATTATGCACAATATCTTTTCCTCTCTTTGAAGCCATTTTTAATACAAATTTTACTGGTTTCAATTGTAAGAAAGCCTAATCACAAAGAAAGTATTTTAAAAGTTAGCGTTTAGAGTTCAACAATATTATGCACAATATATTTGCCTCTTTTTGAAGGCATTTTTAATACAAATTTTACTCGTTTCAATTTTAAAAAATCCTAATCACAAAGAAAGTATTTTACATAGCTCAAAGAAGATTTTAATTGGACAACTTTCCTACGAAAGATAAATCTAGATTCTATTCTGGCCTACAAGCCAAGGGGAATTCTTACAAATGTAATTTCTCCTCCTCTCTGCTTTGGATTCATAGGAACACCCACACAATTATTTTTACTATTGGATGATAAGTTTATAAGCTTTCCCAATTATAGGATTTTTGAATCTCTCTTTGATATACAAACTCTTTGTTAATATCATTGAAATAATCCATTCATCTATGTTATGATTCCACTTGAACTAACATTCTCTCCAAGAATTAGTTGTGATTATTTTGCAATTAAACCTATTTATATTCTCAATGATTGGGTTTCTCAATCATTCTTGGATCTTGTTATCATAAATCTTGTAGTTTCCCACTTTGTTTTTAACCATGGGAACAACAACCTCCCAAGAGTATATCCAATATCTTGCAAGCCAGATATACCAATAACTCGTGACTTAGCAGGGGTCGAGACGTCCCGAATCCCATCGAGGTGAGCCTCTATCCCAGGGGTCGCCTACCCTTCAAGCCTTGTCACAACAAGCCAATGAGAAACCCTACCCTCCACCAGTTTTGAACCTATGCCCTCCAAGGAGATAACACATGTTCTTAACCATTAGGCCCACTCAGGTGCTCAAAAGGTGGAGGTTCGTATCCCGGTTTCATGCTCCTACAATGCAATGCACCCTAAACATGCCCATTCACTGAACTGCACTCCCATTCAAGTGAGAAATGCCTTCAAGAGAATCAAACAAGGGTCACACCGTCATTACAAGAGCGACTTACCATTCGGCTACTTACTCCACCTTAAGCCTTGTAGTTGCCCCTTAAGGTGATCCTATTCAGGACAGTAGAGGGAAGGAACCTAGATTTGTGACCTATGATACCCAAGAATTCTGAAAGAGTTCAGTTGTCACACCAATCAAGAATAACGACACTTTAGACTAAGTAGAAAGCTAAGCCTAGGGCCGTCCCTATAACCAAGATAACCTTAGAAATAGATAATTTGAGAGGATTAATGAAGTTTTCTTAGTGGAATCTCTTAGATGTTATGGTTAATTAGAGATTTGATCAAGTTCTAAGAGATAATGTGTGCCTATGTTAAAAGCCACAAATTGCCCCAGCTATGGTTTATCCAGAAAAATCAAATCTAAGGACCGTAGGGAGAAATTAAGTAAACTAGGCATAAGATTTAATTGGTAGATCAAGGATATGACGATTGAAGGTGATTCTATCAATATCTAGATCACATAGGTCACTAAATGAATAATCTCCCAAGGAGGGCGATTTGACCCAAGGAGACCCAGTGTCTTAGGATGGGTAAATGGAGTCAGGTTTGAACAAAACTTGGTCTCAATAGGTTTTAGAGGATTTCCAACTTGGGTTTTCGAATGCTAAGAAAAAAATAAGACCGAAAAGACTATGGCTAAGAAACAAGGGTTTTAAGATGAGGATTTTAATTTTATTTATTACGCTGGGTGGATTGGAAATTAAAACTAGAGAAAACTTAAAGGAGAACTTACTTGGAACT
This sequence comes from Pseudotsuga menziesii, assembly GCA_001517045.1. Taxonomy (NCBI): domain Eukaryota; kingdom Viridiplantae; phylum Streptophyta; class Pinopsida; order Pinales; family Pinaceae; genus Pseudotsuga; species Pseudotsuga menziesii. The sequence continues at coordinate 92,308 of LPNX010131835.1, read as the reverse complement.
TAGAAAATGCCAAGATCGTGACACTCTTACAAAGTAATTTTGAAGTGACACTACTCATTCCAGATCAATTTGAATTCCGTCCCTCGAGACAATATGTCCGAACAACTTCCCTTCATCAATCCCAAAATTCGATTTCTTCGGATTTAAGGATATCCCAAATTTTTTACATCTATAAAATTTAGTCCGTAAATGTTCCTTATGATCACTCCACTCATTGGAAAAAACCATTAAATCATCTTGGTAGATGGCAATGATCTTATCAATCAAAACACTAAATGCTTGATCCATAGCTATTTGAAAAGGGGATCATGCATTCAATAACCCGAATGGAATCATTATGTACTCATAGGTTCCCCAAGGAGTTGTAAAGGTTTTTTTTTCTCCATCCTCTTTCTTTATTTCACTTGATTATACCGAGAAAAATATTCCTTAAATGTTCCTTTTGATCACTCCTCTCTTTGGAAAAAACCGTTAAATCATCTTGGTAGATGGCAATGATCTTACCAATCAAATCACTAAACGCTTAATCCATAGATATTAAAAAAGTGGATCCTACGTTCAAAAACCCGAATGGCATCTTTATGTACTCATAGGTTCCCCAAGGAGTTGTAAAGGTTTTTTTTTCTCTATCCTCTTTCTTTATTTGCACTTTATTATACCTAGAAAATCCTTCTAACATAGACAACAACCCGGCCCCTATAACACTTTGCAGTAAATTTTCCATATTAGGCAAAGGGTAATTATCTTTCAGAGACGCTTGATTCAGGCTTGTGAAGTCAATACAAATCCTTATTTCTCTACTTTTCTTTCTTACTATCATAGGATTAAACACCCAAGTAGTGTGTCTTATAAGCCATATGATGCCAAGATCTAGCATCTTCTCCAGTTCTTCCTTGACTAAAGGGGATAACTTAGGATTAATGTTACAGAGTTTTTTCCTATAAGGTTTTCCTCTTTCCTTAAGAGGAATAGTATGTTATATGATGGTTGGGTCATAAATTTTCATATCATCATATGTCCATGCAAAGACATCCTTGTATTCTCTAATTAAATTTTCAACTACCTTTCGTTCTTTTGTGGATGCGTTTTTTCCAATCCTAACCATCTTAGGGGAAGCTTAGGAGCCTATGTTTACTTCAATAACTTCATCTACATGTTCCATTCTCCTTCCTTTGTACTTATCATGTATATTGAAGTTTTTTTCTAAAGGCATTGATAATTCCATGGCATCAATACTATGGCGTCAATACTGCATATTGCCTAATTCTCCATTTGATCATCCAAACTAATCATATGGTTGAGAGAATAGTCTACACAATGCAAGAATATTATGATTTGAGCATCATCATTAAATAATTTCCAATGGTCTTGTTTGTTAGGTACAAAAGGTCTAAAAAATACTTCAACTTTACATTTAATTCAAATGTGCATGCTGCTACAAAGAGTGCATCAACAAGAGTGCTTTGATCTCTAGGGACCACTTCGATTGAAAAAGCATCAAACATTTCAATAGAATACCATACAACAATTCAGTAGTTACACAATGGATCGTTCTTTGTAACAAATTGATTTTTAACCTTGGATACTATTAAATTAGAGACACCAATAATGCTTATACATTTAATATTCAAATATCTTGCAATTTTGATCCCAAAAACAAAGCTTTATATTCAGCTATATTATCAGTGCATTCAAATTCTAATAAAAACGAATCCACACTTTCCTCTCCTATAGGTGAAGTTAAAACGAGACCTACTCCTAGCACACATCGCTTCATCAAACAAATGATCGGGAGTTTCAACATGTTAAATCATGGGAGGCTCATTCATTAATTTGATGGAGGCATTAATATTAACTGGAATAGTTGCATATGTGAGATCCAATTGGATACTACCCGCCAATTTCACTGCCCATTCCCTAAATAAAATCATTCCCTAGACATTAGGAATGTACATAACCAAAACCTTCATGGTCACTTCAATATCGGGATAAGTAGCTAATTTCATCCTCAAATTCTCAATTACCCCTTTAGATTATATTGGGCGCGAGTCCATGCCACAAACATTTCCAAAAGGTCTAGTCATAGTTGATTCAAGTTGGTTTATGACCTTGAAAGACATGATATTCACTTCAGCCCTAGATTCTAACATACAATTATGAAGGATTAATTGATTTACTTCTAAGGCAACATAAAATGGACGATATCCATAACCATTGTTTGTCACACTTTGAATCATGACCATGAGGTCTCCTACTACTTTCGTAATAGGTTTTGGTATACTATTTTTAGGATCTATTCCTAGGAATTTGGTATCTCTATCATTCATCAAGGGTATTTCTAAAATTTACTCAAAAGGAATTAGCATGCTAAGCTTGGAAAGGAAAGGTGATATACTGATTTTAAAACCGAGAGGGTTAGCCTTGTCAAATTTTTAAGTCTCTAAACCCAGGAATTCCATGACCTAAGCTCTAATGATTGGAATCTTCACCAAGAATTTTAATGAAACTGAAATCATTAAGTTGGATAGTTTTCTCGAAACATCTATGTTCATGGATTCCTGACCTACAAGCTTCTCTTCAGGGGAATTCCTTTTTAAGATCTTAGCATTTGTTGGAGGTTTCCACATATTGCCATTTACTACTTCGGGTTTATTTTTGGAGCTTGGGAGAAGTTCAATTGTTTTCTTAGTAGGCAGTGCCACTATTCTTTTTGGTTCACCATTTCCACGTTGTGGATTTCCCCAAGTTGAGCTGGGATATTTGGACCTTATAGTTGGACCATCATTGGCGTGGGGACGCGTACCTGGTTTTCTAGGTTAGGGAATTGTAACTTATGGTTTATTAAGGGAATTTCTAGATTGACATATGGTAGTAGTATAGTTATTATGCTCAGCTTCCCTAATCTTGTAGGGTCTTGTTGATTTATGAGGTTGTGGATAGAGATACTCATCATACCCCCAACAATATTCTCGATATCATTCAACTAAAAGGGAAAATTCCGAGATCATTGCAGTCATCACAGTTTTAAATTTATCGAGGAGTATGTACTCATAATCAATTTCACCATAGAATGCCATGTTTCTAGATGAACTCACAGTATTAAAATGATAATTATTATTATGGGTCAATTCCTTAGTGGAATCGCGTTGTGGAGTCACTAAGTGAACAAATTATGGTGTTCACCAAAAGGATAGTGTTGTAAGGAGAGGTGAGTGTAAAAATACAATGATTATTAAAATTAAATAAGTAGAATGTAATCACTGAAATTAAATCAGATGCGATATGAATAATAAAGCATGCAAGTACATCCACAAACACCGAAGGTAAGCCTCTACCTCCCTTGCAACGATGCCAAAAGTGTTGGCAATGAGAATGGGAGTAAATATTAAGAATAAATGTTGAACCAAGGTATGCTTCTACCTCCATGGAAATGACACCAAAAATGTTATCAAAAAATCTTATAGTTTCCCCTTAAGGTGATCTTATTCAGGACGATAGAGGGAAGGAAACTAGAGTTGTGACCTACGATACCCGATACCTCTGAAATAGTTCAATTGTCACTGTTATAACCAAACTTGTAGTTGCCCCTATAATATGGATCCAATATGGTGTTAGAATAATCAACCCATATTTTACCCACTTAGACATTAATTCATTTATTTTTGTCTTATTTGCCTAGTTCATGTGTCCCACCTTGTGCAAGTTGTTAATTGCCTATCCATAGAGGTCAAACTTGCCATCTTTGACTCATGTAGCACTTGGTAAAGCCTTAGGAATCAAATATGCTTTATTCCTGGCCTCCTAGGATCCCTTCTAATTTTTCTGCTTTATTGCCTGCTTTTTCAGTGTTTTAAGGCACATAGGAAAGCAAGACTAGGTGAGGTGAACTAGTTTTTTGTCCTCTTCATCCTCCACTCTTTGCTCCATGAAAAAGAATTTATGAGCTGCCATTCCACTACTCTTTAGCTTTCCCATGCACCCTTTCCAATTCGTGAGCTCCATGACAGATTTGGGATCAGCTTTTTACACCTATGGGGGATTTGCCTATTTTGAGTAAGCCTGCTTTATGCTAGTTTTGGATGCCTCCGTATGCATTCGACCTCTTGATGTATTCTATATATACAAAAACCTATGTTATTATAGGGTTGGCTATTGTACACTCATTTAATATAATTTTGTGTTACAGCTCCATATTCAGTCTCCATTGTTAGCAATTTTGCATGATCAATTGATAATTGTTGTGGGTAAAATTAATATACTGCTGGCCTGAATTTCTACATGGTATAAGAGCCATTGTATTTTGTTACTCTCCTTCAAAAATTGTTTTTAAATTTCGACATCAAGACTGGGATCCTTCTACTGACAGCCGAGACAGATTTTCTAAAGCTATGGATTCACAGAAAACTATCTTGACTCCCTTCAACTATTTTGAATGGAAAGCAGAGATGGAGATCTTGTTGAGAGCGAAAGGCCTCTACAGGGTGACTATGGCTATAGAATCAGAGCCCAATGCTACTGCAGAGAAGATAAAATGGCACAATCGTAGAGATGAGGCCTATGGCCTCCTATGTCTCAGTATTTCCCGAGACCTCCTTTTCCATATCGATGGATTAAATTCACCGAA
>LPNX010131835.1:0-87668 GCA_001517045.1 Pseudotsuga menziesii | reverse complement strand
GCTCTAGTTGCTGGCACATCAAGTTCACCCAGTTTTATCATAGATTCTGGAGCTTCAAGACACATGGTTTCGACTAAGGAGGCCTTCTCCTCACTGGATATATCGAAAGATGACTCTCTCACTAAAAGTAAAGGTAAAGGAAGGATAGATATTGATCATGGTAATTTCAGCAATGTGCTGTATGTCCCTGGTCTCACCTCCAGCCTCCTATCAGTGTACCAGATGACCCACACTGGGTCTCCTAAAAAAGTCATATTCTCCCCCAATGAAGTTGAGATCACAGAAATCTCAAGTGGTAGAGTCATTGCAAAAGGAGTAGCGAATCATGCTCAAAAGGTATACATGTTTTCACACTTCCTACCTTACTCAAACCCCTCTGCTCTTCTTATCCATGCTAATGAAGCTAGCAAGCTATGGCATGAAATATTTGGCCATCTAAATTACAAGTACTGTCTGATCTTAGTGAGAAAGAAATGGTCATAGGGCTGCCTAAGATAAAATTTTCCAAAGGATTCTACCAAGGCTGTATCCTAGGAAAACACCTAGAGCACAAATTTGAGAAAGCTAGTCATGAGAGAACCTCTGCACCCCTCGAGCTGATTCACAGTGATGTTGCTGGCCCATTCCCTCATGTGTCCATGAGTCAAGCCAAATATGCATTGACCTTTATTGATGATTTTTCCAAGTATTGTTGGGTTCAATTCATGAAACACAAGTCTGAAGTTTTTGGCTTATTCAAAGTCTTTAAGGCTTTGGTTGAAAACCAGTGTGGAAGAAAACTCAAGGTCCTCAGATCTGAAAATGGTGGTGAGTATGTCAAGTCTGAGTTTATTAACTCTTGTGAAGATGCAGGTATTCAGATGTAGCATTCTATCCCCTACACACCACAGCAAAATGGTGTTGCTGAGAGGAAGAACAGATCACTGAAGGAGATGGCAACATGCATGATGGAGGCCAAAACTTTGCCACCAAAGTAATGGGCCGAAGCTATCAACTGTGCATCCTATATTCAGAATAAGGTGCCTCACAAACATCTTGATAGCATGACTCCTTTCAAAGCATGGAGTGGGCACAAGCCAGATGTGACCCATTTCAGGATTTTTGGCTCAAAGGCATGGGCTAGAATCCCGATAGAGAAGAGGAAGGCTTTGCAGCCCCAAAGCCAAGAGTGTTTTTTTGTTGGATACTCTGAAGATTCAAAAGGGTACAAGTTGATAAACTTGAGCACAAACAAATCCTTCATTTAAAGGTGTGTTCAGTTTGAAGAAGAACCCCTTGCAGAAGTGGAAATTGGTGAAGCCTCTTCACCACCTGAACCTCAAGAAGTAAGTAAAGAGTTTGTTGAACATGCTGATTCTGATTTTTCTGATGGAGATGAGTTTATTGCAGACCAAAACAGCCCCACAAGGCCTAAATGGGCAGCCAAGACACTACATGCAGCAGGTGAGATAGTTGGGGATCCCAATGACCTAAGGAGGACTAAATCTCAATTTGAGAGTGGTCTGTGCATGAAGGATCCTATGTTTGCTGAAAAATACTATTTAATGGTGGAGTCTGATCCTCAAACATATGAAGAAGCAGCAAGAGATCCAATATGTCAAGCTTCCATGAAGGAGTAGTTTAGCTCACTCCAGAAGAGCAACACATGGGAGCTAGTGGATCTTCCTCCAGGGAGAAAACTAGTACAGTGTAAGTGGGTCTATAAGACCAAATTTGCTGCTGATGGTTCACCACTGAAGTACAAGGATATATTGGTAACTAAAGGATACTCACAGGTTCATGGCATCGATTACAATGAGACCTTTTCCCCAGTGGCAAAGATGGATTCCATTAGGCTAGCTCTAGCCATTGCAGCCTCAAGGCAATGGGAGGTACATCACATGGATGTAAAATGTGCCTTTCTGAATGGAGATCTCACTGAGGAGATATATATGCAGCAGCCTCAAGGTTTTGCTACTAACCCTTCTCTTGTGTGCAGGTTGAGAAAGTCATTGTATGTGCTAAAGCAAGCCCCCAGGGCTTGGTATGCCAAGATAGATAGCTTCTTGCTATCTCTGAATTTTGGTCGATACAAATCAGATCCAAATGTCTATTTGAAGTCTATTAATGGTTCATTAATGATCATTGTGTTATATGTTGATGACCTCCTCATTACAGGAAGCTCACAGGCTGAGATTGCTTCCTTAAAAGGAGCTATGAACCAAGCCTTGTCCATGACAGATTTGGGGCTCTTAAGTCAATTTTTGGGGCTTGAGATTGCTCAAACCAAAGGTGGAATAAAGGTGCACCAGTCCAATTATGCCTTGGATTTTCTGATCAAATTCAGAATGCAAGATTGCAAAGCAAGTAAAACTCCTTTCCTTTCAGGAGTGAAGCTGGAGGAAGATGATTCTCCACCGATGGTAAACAATACACTGTATAGACAATTGATTGGATGTTTATTGTATTTGACACATACTCAACCTGATATTTGTTATGCAGTAAGTGTGGCTTCTAGATTCATGGATCAGCCTCATGAGATCCATTGGAAAGCAGCCAAAAGGATCCTTAACTTTGTTCAGGGAACAAGGACACATGGGATCTTCTATAAGGTAAAATCTGATCTTGATTTGATTGGATTTACTGACAGTGATTGGGTAGGTGATAGCACAGAAAGAAAGTCCACTTCAGGGTATGTTTTCATGCTTGCAGAAGGGCTAATCATCTGGTCAAGCAAGAAATAGAGTGCCATTGCACTCTCATCTACAGAAGCTGAGTACAGAGGAGTTGTTAATGCAGCAACTCAGTGTTTATGGTTGCAGGGTTTACTTGGAGAGTGTGGTTTCAAACCTGAGTACTCAACTACCATCTACTGTGATAACCAGAGTACCATTCGAATATGCAAAGATCCAGTTCAGAAGCAGAGAACCAAACACATTGAGATTCACATGCACTACATCAGAGAGCTTGTGCATGATGGCACCATTCACCTACTCTTCTGTTCATCTTCAGAACAAGTAGCTGATATATTCACCAAAGCATTTTGTGAGAAGACCTTCAGCAATCTCAAATCACTGCTGGGGATTTCTGATCATGCTGTAAAGGCATGAGTGGAGACAAGATTCTACAATTTTGTTTTTCAGTCCATGTTTAAGGGAGTATTTTCCCAAGTTGGTTTTGCCTCTTTCCTTGTTTCATATGGACTTGCAGTATGTAAAAGGGTGACTAAGCCTTGTTTCTAGGCCCTATATTTTTTATTTATTAATCATAAAGTTAGGCTTAAGGGGGGGTGTTAGAATAATCAACCCATAGTTTACCCACTTAGACATTAATTCATTTATTTTTGTCTTATTTTCCTAGTTCATGTGTCCCACCTTGTGCAAGTTGTTAATTGCCCATCCATAGAGGTCAAAATTGCCATCTTTGACTCATGTAGCACTTGGGAAAGCCTTAGGAATCAAATCTGCTTTATTCCTAGCCTCCTAGGTGCCCTTCTGCTTTTTCTGCTTTATTGCCTGCTTTTTCAGTGTTTTAAGGCACATAGGAAAGCAAGACTAGGTGAGGTGAACTATTTTTTTGTCCTCTTCGTACTCCACTCTTTTCTCCATGAAAAATCATGTATGAGCTGCCATTCCACTACTCTTTAGCTTTCCCATGCGCCCTTTCCAATTCGTGAGCTCCATGACAGATTTGGGATCAGCTTTTTACACCTATGGGGGATTTGCCTATTTTGAGTAAGCCTACTTTATGCTAGTTTTGGATGCCTCCTTATGCATTCGACCTCTTGATGTATTCTATATATACAGCAACCTATGTTATTATAGGGTTGGCTATTGTACACTCATTTAATATAATTTTGTGTTACAGCTCCATATTCAGTCTCCATTGTTAGCAATTTTGCATGATCAATTGATAATTGTTGTGGGTAAAATTAATCTACTGCTGGCCTGAATTTCTACAGATGGATGGTAGAGGAATGTGCAACCAAAGAGGTGAAACAAAGACAACCTCGACTCGCAAAATGGATGGTTGTCACGCCAATCGCGGCAATATTCACTTGATGTTGCCTTATCCGAAGACAATAATGGGGAAGACCCAGATCTACTCCCGACAAGGAGAGATCTAACCAATACACCAGATCAAATCAATGGAAGATGAAATACATAAGTTGTAAGGTGAAGTAAGCCCTAGATCTATGGATGAAGTCACAAGGTGAGTTATGGGTTGGATAAAGAGGTTTATGAAGGGTGAAATTGATCCAAGCTTGAAATACAAGTGACTTATGAGTTATTACTAGATCCAAAATCAAGGTACTAGCAAATGATGACAATATCCATTGCCTTGGGAAACATGTCCAATGCATGGAGCTTAAGAACATGATTGGGGCTATCTAGTACCAAAGTATAGACTTGATGAGAGGTATGACAGTATCAAAGTAACAAACCCTCAGAGATAAGATCAAAACATAAAAGAAAATGGAAAAGTGAGGAGTTGTGCTAGGGTTGAGAGATCAGTGCCTTGGAATTTGGGCCCAATGGAGTCACCTAAGCATGACATCTAGGAGAACCCACTTAAGGTTTGACCTGATCTACATTACCCAGAAATGGTTTTCCAATTTATTAAGGGGTTTGAACCACATAATTTTCTAATTATTTTAAATTAGGGTTTTGACAGTAGAATAAAGGTGCCAATGGATTGGAACCCAAAAAAGAAGAACTAACCTGTGGATCTTACCTATATAACTTTGTATATGCCTTTATGATGATGATATACGCCTTCCCGATCAATTTGATAATATTTGGATGATTTCTCTATGCAAATTGATTTGCCCAAGGAAGCCAATGTGCCCTCCCTCCTGCGCAACAAACATCAACAATATCAAATTTGATGCATCAAGAGAAATAGACAAATTCTACAAAAGAAGTAACAAGATGAAACCATAGATCGCAATGATACTAATGATAACCCCTTGATACAAGTGATTCCAAACAACCAAGTTAAGGAAGCCCTACAAAAACACCCAATTAAAGTCGCCCTCCTATAGACAAAACAAAGATTCCACAAAAAATATAGATCTCACCACAAATTCTCAAATACTAGGATGAAAAATACTTTCCAATCACCATCTAAGAACACCAGATCCAGAGGGGACCCAAGAATTTCCACAAAAGATTTTTTCTATTATCAAGATTCCAAGACTCTAAAAGACCCTTTTACAATGAGAAGCTCTCCCCTTTAAATAGGACAGAGAGATAACAAAATCCTAACCACCTTTTGAATGGATGGCTAAGATTAAAATATCAAAATATTCTAATCAACGGTTGAGATGAGCTCAACATAAGGTACATGGATCAATATAATAATATAACACATCAATGGACCAGTTCGCCCTAGTAGAGGGGATCCCACTCAATATTCCAAAATAAACATGAATAAAGCTCATGGTGGGTCTAGGGGGTAGTGTCTAACACCCCTAGTGTGTCCCCATTACACAATATAATAAAATATAATTCTAAGTACAAAATAGTGGCTCTTTGAGAAAATCGCGAGTCTCCAAAAGCTCCAGAAAATCATAAAATATGCCAGAGAGATGGGTGTGGGTCCTTCTGAATGCTGAAACTAGTGGATAATAGGTGGAAGACATCACAGTCATCATCCAAACTCATCCCATCCCATTTCCTTTACTCAGTATCCCAAATCAAATTCCTCATAGCCATTTTCACCATTTTTAATCTGTCTCGGGAACTGTGAAACTACCATCTGGAGTACCTATGTTCTCAAACTGATCCCACCAATCTCTCTGGGAGGGGGGGGGGATGGTTAAAACAAGTGGCCGGACCATCCCCTCCTCATACAATGCCCTAGGTCAACCAATCAAATAACCCTTCTGCTTTGACAGGCCATTCAACATGGCAAAACTGCACTAGAATGGTATACTAAGACAAATCATCACTGTAACTACCCATAGCTGAAAACAAATTGTCCCATTGGACTCAGGGAACCCAAATCCATCTAAGATGTATACTCATACACCCTACTGATCTCTGTATGAACATGAACAATATCTAATAGGCCCAGACAGATAAAATAATAATAATTTGTACATGACCAATAATATGACCTAGTCTAACATCACACTACTGCAAGTGTTATAGGTTAAGACATGCTCTACAAATCATTCAAGTAACAATTGTAACACGTAGCAATCATTTCACTGGCGATCTACCAACCAAATATATAGACTTTCATTAGGATTTCCTTGCATTCATGTATGTTGAAAAACACTTCTTTTCATGAACAAGATTTTCACAAGATATTCATTTCATTTCCATATACATTATATTGACAGAAGCCTTATTTGTTTCATGTTTAGCCAACACAACCTAGGAAACTTAGAGCCGAGACACAAATAAACAAGGAATCTTATCCAATAAAGAGGTTATAGTGGGGGAAGGTCCTCCATGCCACTGGTCAAGTAGTAGGTTAAGTTATAAACATAACTGGAAGGTAATGGATGGATGGAGATAGTGAAAAATGAGACCAACACTAGCAAGCCAAAGTATGGTGGGAATGATCACCCCTATTCTCCCTAAGGAGGGTAAAACCAATGAGTATGGGTCAAGAATTTCCAGGTCTAAGTAGGGACATACATACATAATATCAATACCACCAAGTCCACGTATTTATATGATCGCCAGATCATGACACTAAATGCTAAGACATGTCACAAGAATGAGTATAAAAGCAATTATAACCATAACACAAGATAATGTGTGCCGAGTCATATACATGCAAATAGCCAATATGAACCAATATCTGTCCACTGAGAAACTATTGCTGCAACTCTAGGCAATATTGATTGCTCTGTAAATGGCTAAATGGATACATCAGTCCTCAAATCTGCTTGTCCATCATCGAATAGTGATCCATCATAGATGTTCTTCTCATCATCTCATATGTAGGGGAATTGGGTGAAAAAGTGTACTGAAATCTGAAAATAGAATACGGTAGCCCGACTACTATATATGTGATAATATTTAGCTCTTGTAGGGACAAGAGCTCTACTGAATAGAGCACTTGAGAACCTCAAAATCTTTGGTCCTCGCACTCTACTACTCGCATCCTCGATCCATCAATCCCGCTCTACAACAGCTACCAAAATGTCATCCACTACCTGTAAAATGTTTATATATATACCAAACTCACAGACCAGTCATTGGAACAATGAGTGGATAAAAGAAAATACTAAAACTGAAATGCATGAAACTGAAAAGAAGAAAGTAAATCTAATCTATAACCATAACTTTAAGAAACGTTTGATTTTATTGTGCAGAAAAAAGAAAAAAATGGCAACAATTTAGGACTACACTAAGAGCTTCAAAGGAAAGCTTCAAGGAAAGACAAAAGGTGCCAGACTAAAAGGATAAGAGAGATAGACTACTGCCAAGGAAAGGCTTATTCAGGTCCTACATAATCTAACCTACCAGGAAACAAAAGATTCCAGGCTAAGTGAGGTTAGGGATATAACCACTCAACTACCTTTGGTTGATAGGAAGTAAGATTTGTCGTTCATTACTGGTAGCAAGAAAGCACATGTCACCAATGCAACAGTGAATGGTGAAAGGTACAACCCAAATTTCATTAACTTTCCCTAATTAGATATACAGTAAGTGGTTTGGGATAAGGACTTGAATTCTCGTGGGAAATCTGTTCCTATTCACTAATTCAGTAACAACTTCAATGTTACGTATAGACATGGGATGGAACATTTCCAGCCACTTTTCAAGGCTCATAATGGTTCTTTCAATTGTTGAAGTTATGAGATGACTGGGTCTAATATGTTAAAGGTAATTGAAGAAAGCAGGTCCATAGGAAGAGTCCTGGCCTCCTTCAACACAACTTTTATTGCTCTTATTCCAAAGACTGATAACCTAAGTTCATTTGATGATTTTAGACCAATCTTTGTCTATAACAATATCTATAAAAGGGTTTCTAAATGCATTGCAAAGTGAATCAAGGAATTTCTCTCCAAATTTTTCTCCCGTAAACAGTTTGGATTCTTGGGAGGAAGACAAATCCATGAATAAATTGGGGTATCCCAAGAGGGCCAGCATCAATTGCATTTTCAAGCATTTTTTATTGAATAAATATATACATATCATCTCTTTATATGAATTAAGAGATATTTATAACCATATTATAGTTTGGAAGAGACACCGAGTTTCCATCCCTACATCCAAAGCATTCCCTTGTTTAGTGAGAAAGAAGATAGCAATCATTGTCGCCTAGATTGGTTGTGTATTATGTACTCGCCGGAGCACAAAGAATAAAATAAATAAATAACATGCGCACTAGTAAGAAGCCTCATGGGAATCCTAGAAATAAATATAGGATTCCCTTACCTTACCCATTTGAAAGATAGGAAATTGATTGAAAAGTTTGTTGCTTAAGATAATAAACAAGTATGTCTTGAATGACAAAGATTACAAAACAAGACATATATGGAATAGGTGTACCCTTTATTGAAATGGGAAAAGAGAAAAGGAATAAAATGAACAATCACAATAGCATTGAGTTCAAGGAGAAAGTGATAATCATGCTAGAGCATAAGCATGGGGAGAGTCTGGGAATAGGAAGACACTCAAATGATATAGGAGAATCTTCATCCTTACCCAAGGTACAATCTATCACTGAGTATAGATGATATGTGACATAACATTAATATACTAAAATAAAAAAGATGTATACAATCTATGACCGAGTATGGATGATATGTGACATAACATTAATATACTAAAATGAATGAAAGAGATGTTAATATTCATGATATATAGTACTCTCATGCTTTGTCCTTTATACAAGTCTCTTAAGCAAATGTTATAACCCCTTGATGTTATGGTTGAATATGTTAGTCATACCAGTTTAATTTATTTTAATTATGAAGAGGGAAAATAATATGTGAATAATTGAAATAGAGGATATATGTAGAAAATTAGTATAGCAATAAAGTTTTTTTTTTATGTAGATAAAAAAAAATTATTCTCTTACAACAACATATGCTAGAAAAACCAAAAACATCAACATTGAAAATTCTATAAAAAATATGACTTAAAAATATCATTGGAAATATTTTCCTTGGTTTGGCACATTTGCAAGGTTCTTAGTGGTGGTTAAGCGTAGCAGTTTGAACATGAGATTCTGCATTATGATTACAATGATATGCTAGAGTCAATTCATAAGCAACATTAAAAAAGATAACCTTTTACATATAAATATGAATCTTTAGTCAAAACATTAAAGTTGTTTAACAAGGTTGTATCATAGATCATTTTTCTCAAAAAACAAATTATGAAAATGAGATGAAACAATGCAACAACACTTCCAAATACAAGTTAATTATCTTATTGAATAAGCCAATAATCATTCAATTTATGTAATTTCCCAAATGACAAATAAATTTTTTATATATTATTCAAAAAATAATTTTGTTTGTAACCTTGAAAATATGTATTGGAACCTAAAAACACTTCTTTCTACAAAGTGTCATGCTATGGAAGATCTTCCGTTAAATAATAAGCTAATTTACTTGGGTGTTTCAAACCCACGATGTCCACAATGTGAACAAGAAAAAAATCATATGCTAATTTTATGTTCCTACCTTTTAACCTTTTTGTAAAGGCTACATATGTCTATGTTGAATATTTATGCCAACAATATCTTTGTGGATCATAGTCATGGTGGGATTAATTGTTGGGTGACCATTTGTCTTTGGTTATTGAAATCCAATCTACATGGATGCGTATTACAATTGAGATCCTCCTTTGACTATGGAACAACTGAAATAATGATTTGTTTAATTCAATTGCTTTGTCATATAAAACTTTTTGGTACAATGTTGTACTAATGTTTAATACCATGTTAATGTAGATCATAGTACAAACAGAAAAGGCATCGTTCACAATGAAACATTTACAACAATGGCTTAAGCACTAGAGCACTAGCACACAACCCCAAGCACCACCAGTAAGGTGCCACCTCAGAAAATCATAATTTTATTATATTATCTCTATTAATAAGAAAAAAAAAATCCACATAAGAAAATCATAATTTTATTATCTCTATTAAAAACACAAAATTACATTTTATAATTATATACCCTTGTATATTGTATATTAAAAAAATATAAAGATCAAAATGAGCCTGCCTTCTATACTCTTGTATACTTTGTAAGCTTTGACAAAAAGAAACAAAAAATAGCTCTTTTGAGGCTGCTAATATCACAAATGGTGCTCATACAAGTATCATGTAGAGTCTATCACAAATGGTTCTCAAGAAAAAGAAGTTATTCATTTATCCAACATAAACTACAGATTTATTTTTAGTAATAAGAGCCATATGTTTCAAGAGGCTACAAGCCTAAAGCCTTCAAGGAAGGGCATTTTCTTTTTATCCAGCTGCAGACTTTCTTTAGAAAGGGAGTCCACATCTTGATTTCATTCTTTCTAAATGTGAACATAGGAAAAATGGTCAAAATTTTCTTTGATTGAAAAGATCTGATTCAAAAACTATCCCAAATGAATGTTTATACATATTTAAACTCTATTGATCCTATTAATAACCTAAATGGAATACCTAAGAACTTGTAGGTTCTCGCATCGTTTTTCCAGAGCAATAAGAAAAAGATATTTTAAAGTGAGTAGTTCAGTGAAATTATTAGAGCCTTCTCCAAAACTCAAAGAGATCTTAAAATATTGTGTGTCTATGACATATGAATGGATTACTGCTTTCCAAATTATGGAGATATTGGCCTTTCTTTTTAGTGGATTCTGTATTCAGTCTTCCAAGGATGCATGTGCATTATACTTCTGCTCTACCACATATGTTCAAACACTTTTAGTGTTTAAAAGTCTCTAGACAACTTTGGGCACTGGAGCTTTCAATAAAAGAAAAATGTTTTTCTTAGCCCCCCAACCTCCAAGGAGTTTAGGGATAGAAATCCTCTCCCATATGAGGGGATGATAGAATGATCCTTGTTTCCTATCCAAAGGAACATGAAGCATAGATGACAAGATTTTTCTAGGACAAACAAGTATTGCCTTCATAATTGATTTGACCAAAACCAATATACCTTCTTTGGATAGCCACTTATGGCTCCATGTCTGTAATCTCTTTTGACTCTCGTTTGGATATCAACCACAACCAATCCTTTTTTCTTATAGTTGTTGGGTTTTAGGTGAAAGCCCAAATATTTTAAACACGGATTAAAATCAACTAGTGCAAAGGCAAAGAGGGATTGATAATGCCTTAATTCAGCTTCATCCAAATTTGAACAAGAGAGGGTAGATTCACTACCCTTAATTTGCATTCCATTAACTTGGATAAAGAGGAAGCAAAGGAAAAGAGGGATTGATAATGCCTTAGTTCAGCTTCATCCAAATTTGAACAAGAGAGGGTATATTTACTACCCTTAATTTGCATTCCATTAACTTGGATAAAGAGGAAAAAAATGCTAGCCAATTTGTCAGCGTCTCTTCTCGATCCGTCATAGAAAATTACGATGTCATCTACAAAAAGGAGATGATAAATAAATAGAGCTTGGTAAATATGAATCCCCTTAAAGCTTCTAGATCTATTTGCCTCTACCAAATAACGACTAAGAACTTATACCACCACCAACAACAAAAAGAGGCTAGAGGGGACATCCTTGACGTAAACCTCTTTCGACATGGAAAAAAGAGAGGAAAACCCATTTATCAAAACCCCAAAAGAAACTAAAGAGATGCATCTCATGATCCAATTGATAAATAGGACCTCAAACCCTAAATGTGTTAAAAGAAGATTAACCCAATCATATGCTTTAGAAAGGTCTATTTTTATCACAAAACCTTTCAATTTTTTAGTCTTGATACCATGCTGGCCCTCTTGGGATACCCCAATTGATTCATGAATCTATCTTCCTCCCAAGAATCCAAACTACTCAAGGGAGAAAAATTTAGAGAGAAATTCCTTGATTCACTTTGCAATGCATTTAGCAACCCATTTATAGATATTGTTACAGACAGAGATTGGTCTAAAATCATCAAATGAACTTAGGTTAACAGTCTTAGGAATAAGAGCAATAAAAGTTGTGTTGAAGGAGGCCAGGACTCTTCCTATGGACATGCTTTCTTCAATTACCTTTAACATATCAGACCCAATCATCTCATAACTTCAACAATTGAAAGAACCATTATGAGCCTTGAAAAGTGGCTAGAAATGTTCCTTTCCCATTTGGGCATGTCTGGAGCATATATATAACCAATCTTAAATTTTGTAGTCACTTCTTCAAGAAATGTGTTTGACTTGGTCAACCCAATCAACTTAGTCAAAATACTCCATCTAAAGGTGAGATTATGATCTAGATGAATCTGCATGCATTCAAGTTAAAATATGCTCTAAGATGTATAATAATACCCGACGACAACATACTAATCATAATCATGGTGACATAATAATAATAATAAATAAGAAAATATACTTGTATCCTTGAATAACCTTCAAATCTTCTATGAAAACCCCCTGTATATTCCATACTTATAAAGTTTAACTCATGTGTTGACACTGGGTGATGGTGTATAAACAAGGCTTAAGGTTAAGGGTGATGACTTGTTGTTGACTTTGACCATGTGATATCTTCGAGTGACATTGAATAAACGCAACCACAGTGACAATATGCATGACATAAAACACTAGGGAATGGTGGTGTCTCGCATATGGGTAAATTAATTGGTATTTTTTTCTTTATACTCTAACAAGAATCCATTTAACATTTCATAAACATTTAACTTTCATGACCCTTAAATTTAAGGAACTTAACATTTCAAAAGATATTCTCCAACCTCCAAGGGCAACTGCTCTCGATAGCCTTCTGGGCTCCAGATAATAACTCATCCTAGCCCCATTGCCAGCAAACATCCATAGCCCCAATGGGTTTTCCACCCTATTTCCTTGTAGGCGTAAATGTCCTTACATCAAGCAAAGGATGAGTGCTCATCCCTTGTCCATTGACTAGTTTTATAAAATTTACTTCATTTAGGCTCTAGCGTTTAAAAATACTACTCATTGCAACTTGTGTTAGAATTTTAATGGTTATACAAGATCTTTAAACATTTAGCATCATTTCATCATGACCATAAACAGTAGGGTCACTGAAATATAGAAAAGCACAACAACAAAATAAGAACACATAGATTTATCCTAGGAAACCCTCTTGGGGGAGAAAACCCAGCAAAACTTTCTCAATATAGAATTCAACCAAGTATAGTGAATAACCCAAGAACAAGACTAGTAACTTCCTCTCTCCAATGGACCTCTTCCCTCTCTCTTGTGTACTTTCTTGAGTGATACATGTATCTAAATGAGGGGAGCACCTCCTCTATTTATACTCATCAAGTTAGTGACATCTCAACCTAACTAGATCATCCTATTGCTTTAAACAGGGTCAAATTCCATAGGGAGACTCAAAATAACATTTATATAATACTTTTGTGGGTACTATTGACCTAGCTCACAATGGAATTTTTACCTCATTAATTTTATATGACCAAATACATCAAGGACATCTCCTGAGGGGTGAATAATAATAATATAACAAAAGTACAATAGAATATATTCTGAAGTTACATTTCTTTAACACTCCCTCTTAACAAGGAAGGTATTATACATTATCAACAACAAAAACTATACAACTTGTTGGAGAATCTATATGTCATAGGAAGTTTTGGAACAAAAAAAACATCATATATCTAGAGCATCATTGTCGTCATCAAGAACATCATCATCAACATCAGAAGCATCATCATCAGCAACAACATGGAACATCATCATCATCATTACCATGGAACATCATCATCAATGGCGGCATGGAACATCATCATCATCATCATCATCATGAAACATCATCAACATGTGACTATTGGAACATCATCATCATCACCATCTGGAGCATAATCATCATCATCATGAAACATCATCAACATGTGACTATTGGAACATCATCATCATCACCATCTGGAGCATAATCATCATCATCTGGAGGATCATTAGCATGTGACTTGTTATAGCTCAAAATGACACATCTCTCCTTGTAATCACACTTGTTAGAATGTACTAGGTACCTTGGGGACCATTTTCATTAATGGTAGTTTCCCTCGCGTTTGTTAACGGTTTTCATTATTGACCGGTGATCAAACGGCTTCCTCCATGTTCAACTTCAGCTCCTTTATTCGCATGGTTAGGATTCGTACCTTTTTTGGGCGGTTTGGATTGAAGACCTTGGGGCCTACAGTAGCATTGTCATCTTTTGCTATTGCCCAAGTTGCGCAAGACCTTGTTATACTTTATATGACATTTTGTTGAGACGTAGATCCACCTTGTATTCTTTGTGGCTATGATCAATTGTTGAGCATGGATCCACCTTGTTCATTTGTGGCCCTGGCTCCTTTAGATTTGATATGGCACCTTTTTGCATATTGAGCGACCATGATAGTTTCATCAGTTATACATGTGTTGGATCCACCTGTATCTTTATGGCGATGTTTTGTATATGGACTTGTATGTCCCAGAGATCAGTTTTTCTGACATTTATCTCTCTTACAGGTACCTTCACTCGAGCCTTTCGATCTTGGATTCTCTGCTCTCTCCATACTCAGCTATTTCCTTTATAATGTATTTCGGCTATCGTCTTCCCCTCTAACCTCACACATTAGGGGGCATCTGTTATAGCTCAAAATGACACATCTCTGCCTCTGACCACTTTCCCATGTTTCTGTCGCATGTCGGCACTTCATGAAAGTCACTGAAAAAACACCTATCTTGGAAGACACCAAAGTCTGAAAATGCACAGAAATACATTAAAAATGCATTTTTTGTGTATTCGCGACTCTCCTTATGTGCAACTCACGAATCAATCGTGACTCTTGTGTTTTACAAGTGGCGAATGGATATATTCGCGGGTTGCTCTTGTGGAAACTCACGGATCATTCGCTGGTTGTCCTCCTTCATAGTCGTGAATCTGTCTCTTAACATTAAAACATAAAAACACGCCTTTTGAGTTAGTTTTGGTAGTTATGCAACTGACTCCTTCAGTTGTAACCACTTTGGCTTCGCCCCTAACTCTTCTTTACCATATAAATAGAGGCAGGGAGGTCCATGAGGGGGACTCGAATTTATGCATTGTTATGCTGGAGGAATCAGGACTCTCTTTGCCCACACCTTTGCCCTAGAGGTCTTCCCCTTGTGTTGCAGAGTTTGGAGGCTGAGTTCTTTGGAGAAGAGAAGCAGCAGAACCGGATCAAGGTTTCGTGAGGTGCCAAACTTGAAGAGAAGGTATATTTGTACTTGTTTTCAAGATTAATAAAGATGTGATGTCCTTCTTCTTCCCAAATCATTGTTCAATGTGTGATTGAATCTTTGTTTATGATCATATGATGATGTTATTCAGATTATTATTTCAGATTTATTTTATTATCATTTGTTTATATGTGGTCATAATGGTTTGAGGAAGGTATAATTCGTTTTGCAGGTCTCTTGGAGCGAGAGGAGCAAGAAGAGTATTGAAGAGAAAGCTTGGACCAGCCTTCAGTTAATCAGATGTGGATCTTTCTCATCTCTGAAACTTGCTGTTATATGCTTGCTGAACATTGTGCATCTCTCTTTCAACCCCAGTACGTTGATGGCCTCTTAAACCCTAGCCATAGGATACTTTCCTTTACAACATGACTGCTAGCACATCATCATCATCATCTGGAGCATCATCATCATGTGACTGCTGGAACAACATCATCATTAGCGTGTCACTATTGTAACATCATCATCATCATTTGGAGCAACTCTACATTGGGAACTCTGGTAGATCAAACATGACTTGTTTGACTTACTAGTCCTTTCATACCAACTAAGCCTAGTCAGACATACCAATCTACCTAGGGACCAAACCGACCTTGTCTGACTTATTAATCCTTTCGGACCAACCAAGCCTAGTCAAACATACCAATCCCCCTAAGATCAAATAGGCCTTGTTGGAATGACATACCAATCAACTTGGGGTCAAACAGGCCTTATTAGGCTTACATACTAATCCTATACTGATCTGCCACACTACGGCTCCAGGAAACTACATCATCAACATCATCATCACTCTCTTCTACAGGGGAGGTCCTTCTGGACTACACCAAGCTTGTCTCTAAAGTACTCAAACTTTATTCGAGATAGAGGCTTAGTCAACACATCAACAACTTGTTCCTCTGTAGGAACATACTAGATCTTTACAACTACCCTCTTCACAATATCTTGAATGTAGTAATATCAGATCTCGATGTGCTTTGATTTGTCATGGAATATTGGGTTCTCATACAACTTCACACAACTAAGGTTGTTTCTAACTCGTCATCAAACAAACTTGTAGGTCGCTTTCGAAACCACATTGCCTCACATCTTGATGAACATGTTGTAATATACTTTGCCTCACATGTACTCAGTGCTACACTCATTTACTTATTGTTAAACCTAGAATTCATGTCAAATCCCAAGCTGAAGCAATGCCGCAAAGTGCTCTTCCTATATGTAGCACTACCATCCTTATCAGAGTCAACATTTACCTACAAGCATTTCCTCATATCTGAGGCCATACTCAATCGTACCCTTCAGGTACCTCAACGTATGCTTTGCTGCAACTATGTGAACATGTCTAGACTCCACCATGTACTGACTCAAAGTAGTCACCATAAAGCATATATCTAGCCTTGTGTTTTTCAAGTACGTCAATAAACCAATCATCTATCTGTAAATTGTGTTATAAACTATCTCTAAAGTGGGATCTCACAACAAATCCAAGTTCAATGCGATCGATGTAGCTATATCCTTGCAATCCAACATCTCGAACCTCTTTACGATCTCAACTGCATATTTTCCTTGGCTAAGGAAAATATCCTCTGGATTCTTCCACACCTCCAATATCAAGAATCATGCCAAGATTCTTGAACTCCGAGATCTGAGATCTTTTGTAGTCACTCCCTTTGAAGTAGAGCACCATCCTCCCTCTGCATATTGTACTCTCTGCATCAGGACATTCTGCACTTGAGTGACTAGTATCCTCCTATATTGTTGATCTTCTATGTATCCATCTATGTCGTCTCTCAAGGTCAATAAATACCAAGATGATTCATCTCAAACTTTGTTGTAAGTTCCTCCTACACCCATCTATAAGCTTCTTGTCCTTTGTGGGATTCCATCTTCAAATTTGTAGCAGAGGTTGATATCTCCATCACTCTAGGTGATCCTCAAACTGCTCATGTAATTGTATTTTATATCCCATGGGTTCCTTCTGAATCTGTACAAATCCTTTTGCACACATGTGGTTCTTTGTAGAGATCCCCAAGTCCTAAAGGCTAATCGATATGCACTTCTACTTCATTGAAGAAGTGTGTATGGACAATGGAGCAAACATCTCTCCATAATCGACTCCCTCTTTTTGAGAGAATCCACGAACCTTTATTTGTATTTCTCGATGTTTCCATCTGTTGCATGCTTGATCTTGTAGATCCACTTGGAATACACTACAGAATTCCCTTCGGATCTCAGAACCACATCCCAAACATCATTCTTCATGATCCACTGATACTCTTCGATCATAGCATCCTTCCGCTCTTTCTTCTTGACTTATTCTTCATAACTGGAAGGCTCTGCATCAATGATGTTGAATACCATTTCCATGTAACTTAAGTGTGTACGAGTCCTCTTACTTTCTCTGGAAGTATCTTCTGGATCTCCATACTTCTTTGCATCTTGGATTATCTCTCGTGCCCAAGCCAGTTTTCTCTTGTATGTGTTCACCTCTTGGGGTGTATCTAGCGGTCTCTATGGATCCATCGTATCATGATCCTCATGTTCATTTGAAGCTCTTTCTTCCATCATGGTATCTCTGAGATATTTTGGCCTATTTTACAAGAGGCTTTTTAACCTTGATCTATGAATCCTTGTATAAAACAAGTTGTAGCAAAAATTCCAAGATGACTCATTTTGTAGAAGTTAGTCTCGAGGAAAGAGCTCTTATACCAAATGTTATGCAACCAAGTCCCAAAAATAGAATAAAAATAGAAGAAATAGACAAGAAAAGAGTAATCCATGCCTTAATAATGCATAACAATCCACTTTGAGGGAGGAACCTCCTTACACAATGTACTGAGTATACAAGACAAGACAAGATACAATGATGACTAAAATGACAATATCTCCTTCCTATATATAGGAGACAAAGGTGTACAATAACAACTAATAGACACACTAATAGACCCATGCCGACATAAATAATATGTAGTGCACCAAAATATAGGGAGTAGTGCACCACACTATATTGGGTAATGTTTCATCATTAAGGGCTCAGACATGATATCAATCACTTAATGGACTTTGATGTTAGAAGCTAATCAAATTAAGACATTTTTAAGTTCTTGCAAGACCTTGACATTTGATCTGTCTAGTTGAAAAATATAGGTGTCATATTTTTCTTTTGGATATCTTTGAAGTCTATTAGGAGGGGAATCAAGGGGAGATCGTGGTCCACTGGCACCATCTTTTAGTTGTACTTTTGGTTTTCCTTCCAAACTATTTTGTATCCCCCTATAAGTGTTTGAGGGGTGATAATCAAGGTTCGTAACAAATGGTGCATGGGTGTCAATTACTTGGTATGATTGAGGTGGTTTGGGTCTCCTAGGACGAGGATATACAACAGGTGAGAGTCCATTGACTAGTTTTATAAAATTCATTTCATTTAGGCTCTAGCATTTAAAAATACTACTCATTGCAACTTGTGTTAGAATTTTAATGGTTATACAAGATCTTTAAACATTTAGCATTATTTCATCATAACCATAAACATTAGGATCACTGAAATAAAGAAAAGCACAACAACAAAAGAAGAACACATAGATTTATCCTAGGAAACCCTCTTGGGGGAGAAAATCCAACAAAACTTTCTCAATATAGAATTAAACAAAGTATAGTGAATAACCCAAGAACAAGACTAGTAACTTCCTCTCTCCAATAGACCTCTTCCCTCTATCTTATGTACTTTCTTGAGTGATACGTGTGTCTAAATGAGGGGATCACCTCCTCTATTTATACTCATCAAGTGAGTGACATCTCAACCTAACTAGATCATCCTATTGCTTTAAACAGGGTCAAATTCCATAGGGAGACTCAAAATAACATTTATATAATACTTTTTTGGGTACTATTGACCTGACTCACAATGGAATTTTTACCTCATTAATTTTATATGACCAAATACATCAAGGACATCTCCTGAGGGGTGAATAATAATAATATAACAAAAGTACAATAGAATATATTCTGAAGTTACATTTCTTTAACACTCCCTCTTAACAAGGAAGGTATTCTACATTATCAACAACAAAAACTATACAACTTGCTGGAGAATCTATATGTCATAGGAAGTTTTGGAACAACAAAAACATCATATATCTAGAGCATCATTGTCATCATCAAGAACATCATCATCAACATCAAAAGCATCATCATCAGCAACAACATGGAACATCATCATCATCATTGCCATGGAACATCATCATCAATGACAGCATGGAACATCATCATCATCATCAACATGTGACTGTTGGAACATCATCATCATCATCATCTGGAGCATAATCATCATCATCTGGAGGATCATTAGCATGTGACTGCTAGCACATCATCATCATCATCTGGAGCATCATCATCATGTGACTGCTAGAACAACATCATCATTAGCGTGTCACTATTGTAACATCATCATCATCATCTGGAGCAACTCTACATTGGGAACTCTGGTAGATCAAACATGACTTATTTGACTTACTAATCCTTTCATACCAACTAAGCCTAGTCAGACATACCAATCTACCTAGGGACCAAACCGACCTTATCTGAATTATTAATCCTTTCGGACCAACCAAGCCTAGTCAAACATACCAATCCCCATAAGATCAAATAATAGGCCTTGTTAGAATGACATACCAATCAATTTGGGGTCAAACAGGCCTTATTAGGCTTACATACTGATCCTATACTAATCTACCACACCACGGCTCTAGGAAACTACATCATCAACATCATCATCACTCTCTTCTACAAGGGAGGTCCTTTTGGACTACACCAAGCTTGTCTTTAAAGTACTCAAACTTTATTCGAGATAGAGGATTAGTCAACACATCAACAACTTGTTCCTCTGTAGGAACATACTAGAGCTTTACAACTGTCCTCTTCACAATATCTTGAATGTAGTAATATCAGATCTCGATGTGCTTTGATTTGTCATGGAATATTGGATTCTCATACAACTTCACACAACTCAGGTTGTTTCTAACTCGGCATCAAATAAACTTGCAGGTCGCTTCTGAAACCACATTGCCTCACATCTTGATGAACATGTTGTAATATACTTTGCCTCACATGTACTCAATGCTACACTCATTTACTTATTGTTAAACTTAGAATTCATGTCAGATCCCAAGCTGAAGCAATGCTACAAAGTGCTCTTCCTATATGTATCACTACCATCCTGATCAGAGTCAACATATATGTACCTCAACGTATGCTTTGCCGCAACTATGTGAACACATCTAGACTCCACCATGTACTGACTCAAAGTAGTCACCATAAAGCATATATCTATCCTTGTGTTTTTCAAGTACATCAATGAACCAATCATTTGTCTATAAATTGTGTTATAAACTATCTCTGAAGTGGGATCTCCCAACAAATCCAAGTTCAATGCGATTGATGTACCTATAGCCTTGCAATCCAACATCTCGAACCTCTTTAGGATCTCAACTGCATATTTTCCTTGGCTAAGGAAAATATCCTCTGGATTCTTCCACACCTCCAATATCAAGAATCATTACACATAGTGGAATATTCAATACACATAGTGGAATTTCTAATGTCTACAATTCCTTTCACTATTTTATTCCTTAAAAAATGAAACAATATTATAAAAGTTTTTAGGCCCAAATGTTTGACTAGTCCAAAACCTAGTCAAAAACATGTTTTTGACTAGTCCAAAACCTAGTCTAAAACACGTGTTCTAGGGAAAAAGTTCATATATGAGGAATCCAAGATGCAAATTGAGTGAGACCAGTTTCATTTGAAATTAAACAGACCATGGTATCTATGGTAGAATTTTCAGCTACAGAAACAAAATATTGGACACGTGGCATACCGTACAAGTTCTCTCTTCTGAACAAGAAAAATATAAAAAGTTTTGGGATGTTTGCAAAACATTTTTTTGGCACACCAAAATTAGGTTAGACCTACAGCATTGGAAAGAGGACCACATGACGAAGTTTCATACCCAAAGGATTCAAAATTAAAATTCTACCTCAGTTACAAGCCATCCATAAAACATTCTTCTAATCAGGGTTTGAAAAAGGTACACCATTTTTCATTTGAATAGCTTTGAGTAGAAGGATCTATTTGTGGTAAAACCTAGGGTGTGATATATATTTATTTTTCAAAATGTCACCAAAAGGAAGTGGAAAGAATCACACTCATCTCAAACTCTAGAGTTTTCCTCCCTAACGTACAATGAAATGGAAGACATATCTTTTAGAGTGCCTAAGTTGGAAGACATGATTAAAGGAAATGTGAAAATGGACGACTTAGTTAAATTGGAAATTAAGATGGCTAGTAAAGAGAATCTAAATGGGATGGCTAGTAAATATGATCTCAAAAGGATGGTTAAAAAATAAGATCTTCAAGACTTGAAGGAATTGATGAACGATATAAAACATAGTTGTATTCCTCATGTATCTACTCAAGAAGAGGATAAGGAGAAAAAAGAGTACATATTCCAGTCACGTTTGGAGAAAATTGAAAAACAATTGGAGAGTAGGAAATTGGAGTCCTCAAAAACTTTATGCTTCATTACAACATCATGGGTTCAATTTAGGTCCAAGGAACTACTTTATCCCTAAGATTGACATGGGAAATTTTTATGGAAAGGATCCAATTTTAGATGGAGCAATTAGTTGATCTACACAAGGTGTCCACTTTGCAAAAGGTAACTATTGCACCCTTATATTGAGAACCTGATCAATTTGTATGGTACCAATGGATTTGTGATCGTAAAAATAACTCTATTATCTCTTGGTCTATATTCACAGAAAAATTGATTGCACATTATGGGGATATAAATAATAACACCTTCTTTATCCAATTGGTAAATCTCAGGAAAAAAGGTCTAGTTATAGAGCACATCAAGCAATTTCAGCAACTAAGTCTCAGAGTGAAGAATATTTCAAAAGATAATTTGTTAGATCTATTTTTTTGGAACCTTTAAAGATAACATTCAACATGATGTGCGTCTATTTGAACCATCATCCCTAGAGAAGGCTTTCATGATGGAAAGGAAGGTTGAAAGTAAAAATATGGCAATGACTACTAGAAAGGCCTTCTCCAACACATACAAAGAAATTAATGTTCCTTCTTCTAAACCACAAAAAAGGTTGACACCCCAACAACTAGATGAAAGAAGAGCAAAAGGATTATGATTTAATTGTGAAAACCCATATAGTAAGGGGCATAAGTGCAGTGAGAAGAAAATATTTTTCATAGATTGTGAAGAGGAAGGACCAAAAGAAGAAGAAGAATCTCAAGAAGAGGCGAATTCAGAAGAAATGGAAGAGGCTACTTCAGAAGAAATTACTCCCACCATAGCTTGCCATGCATTGGCTGGGATTAGCACTCCTCAAACTCTCAAGATCAAATGATACATAAAAAAGAAGAAGGTAACAATGTTGATTGATTTCGGTAGTAGTCATAATTTCATTGACTATAAATTAGCCAAAGTTCTTAATTGCTTTGTATATCCAACACCAGAGTTTCAAGTAATGATTGTATATGGCGGAACTATAAATTGCTCAAGGAAATGCCATAATATCAATCTTGCTATGAGGGAATATGTATTTAATTATCCAATTATTACTATCCCAATGGGTGATGTTGATTTTGTTTTAGGTGTCCAATGGTTACCATCATTGGGAACAATGGATTTTAATTTTCAAAAACATTTCAAGAAATTTTCATGGGAAGGAAAATAATATGAATTAAATGGTATCATAGGAAAACCAAGAAAGGTCATAAGCTCTAATGGTATGAAAAATTTATTGAAAAATGGACATCAATGTGTAGTTGTATAATTATGCTCATTAGATGTTCAAACCTCAAAGTTCCTTCTCTCCCCAATGTCCAAAGGGTCATTAATAAGAATTCCAATGTATTTGAAGATATTCCCAAAGGTCCTCCACCTATTCAAGACTTTGATTATGCTGTCCACTTAATTCTAGACGATGTTCCTCCTAACATTAGACCTTACTAATATCCCTATAGCCAAAAGAGAGAAATTGAGCGTGTGGTTGCTGAAATTTTAGAGGTTGGCATAATTAGTCCTAGCCAAAGTTATTACTCTACACCAGTGGTAATGGTACATAATCGAGATGGATCATGGCATGTCACATGCCCCAATTTGCAAAAAACAATTTAACGTTATTTGAGGAACATCGTGTTATATTTTATGTTGAGTTTGTAATTGATGACCAAGTGGGGTCAAGAATAATTAATGTAATTCAAAATATTTTATTTATAAATAAATAAATGATGACACAACAGCTTAGGGAAGCTATTAAAAGAGTTTTTACTGGTCACTTGGTGGAGGAGACTGGGTGGAGAGTACACTGACAAGTGGCAACATCCTCAAACTACTTCCAACTATTGCAGGTGGCAACTTCCCTATATTTGTGGTCATCATTCCCCAAGAAAGTGCAATTAGAGAAGGTGGCTCATTAAATGAAAACTGACCTAGAAGACCTAGGCATCTCTATAAAATTTCCCATTGAAGACAGCTGAGGCTACTCATTCTAAGAGGGGATCATTCAGGGTGAATGAATTTACTCATGACATATTCGATGGAGGGGATTACTGAAGTGAGTTTGAGGGGTTAACTGTTGAGACTGAACTTATTGCAACTATTAGGCTGAAGTTCTTGTTGGGGCACACACCCTAACGGTCCTTAAGGTGGGTAACTCCATGGAGTTATGGGAGTTTGTAAGAGGAGTTACGACTCAAAATAGTCTTAGGGGTGTCAGGGTTGAGTAAAAATCTTCTTTGGTAATAAACCCATGGTTTAAGTCCAGGGTTTAGGGTTCGGGGTGCCCATGGTTTAAGCCCATGGTATTTTAATAAGTGCACTATAAATAAGCACTCTTGAAAAGAAGTCAGTTTAGGCTTTTTGATGTTAGGTGAATTGATGCGAAGCTAAGGCTATTTTGTAAGAGAAGGTTAAGTCCCAGCTGTGTGCGTGAACGACCTCTGCAGCTATGTGCGCAGAGGGTTTTTGGGTGATAAAGGAAATCTGCAACTGTGTGCGCAGAGGCCTGCAGCTGTGTGCACGGCTTTGAGGACTTGAAGGGATCTGCAGCTGAGTGCACAGATCAGAACTATGGTTTTTGTAAAGAGTTGAATAAAACACAATTCTGTGGACGTAGCCCCTACACTGGGGGTGAACCACGTTATATCGTGTGTTGTGGTTTTTTTTGTGTTGTTGTTATGTTCTTTATGCATTGATAAATATATATCTGATAAGTAAGATCACTGCTAAATATTAACTTCGTTGGAATTCCCAGGAAAGGGTTAAGCAAGGAACTATTTGTTTATCTAACCATGAAGCTAAATAAGTAACTTTTAGAGCTCTGCATTGTATGATTATAAGTGTTAGAAGCTAAAGGTACAGTAATATCCCTCTTTTGCATGCATAAACCTAATTCTGCGGCACCCCATAGCTGTTTCGGGTGAGACTGCAACCTGTTCGCAGGTTGTTGCCGAAAGGGCCAACACTGTGGGTCTTTTGTTGGTGTGAAGTTAATGGTATAAAGCCCGGGTCTGCCCTATAGCCCAACAAATTGGTTCCGTTTCCGGTTGAACTCAGTATCTGCTCAAGAGGGGTTTACGTCGTACCTCGAGGGCTATGTTCTGGAGACCCTCTATGAAGGAAATCGGTGATTGGCTTGATGAGACTTATCTGAAATTCGCTGAGCAAGAGAACAAAGATCCGCGTCGTAGTGCAAACGCCTTTTTACAAAGTTATGTTTTCTGTGATGTTTATGAAATGTTCTTTGGTAGTATCCACATAGAGTTGCACCAGTGGTTATCCAGGTTAACAGAGCAGAGGACGAACTTCCAAGAACACCAGTTTCCTATTTGGACCCCTGCAAGAATTAATATACTGAAAAGGGTGAACAACGAGATATCCCGCGCTGTTGATTTCTGGACAACGCGAACCCTTGAAGCAATTGTGACGGAGTTCACCATCGACACGAGTACTTCCTTTAGTGAAGCCAAGTGGCAGTTTTTCAAAGGACCAAGGGGTAAATTTTTGAATTCATTTAGTTTGAGAATTAAAATGCTATTAGCTGAAAAAGGTATCTTGCTAATTGAATCAGATTGTTAGATTTAGTATTATTAACCTATGTTTGCAAGTGAAAATACCTTCGACGAGCAAAGTGGTTTGTTACGAAGTGGCAAAAGGTACAAGAGAGATTTTGGATCCTATTCCCAGGGTCAGCATATCGAGTATTCCCCTATAAATCCCACAGATTCAGAACCCGAAGAAACCCCTTCTGTTGGAAACCCTCCAGTAACCCTGCAGCGCAGACCAATTAACCCTGAGAACCCGTCGCAGTCTGAAAGTAACCCTAGCTCGAGTATTCCTGTCGCAGGTCAGTCTACCCCAGTAAGCTCCCCCTCGCCTACTTCCAGCCCCCCTCCAACCCCCCCTAGATCCACTATGGCCCACATGTATGATGATATTAAGCTACCTATTTTCAAAGGAACTGGATCAGAGGATCCAGAACAGTTCTGGTTTTTATGTGAAGCAGTGTGGACTGCTAAGACCATTACGGATCAAGATACAAAAAGAGCGTAGCTGGTTACTTCTTTCAGAGACCGCGCTCTTACCTGGTTCATGAAGTCTTCCAGCACTCAGAACCATGCATTGGCTGATATAAAAAGTAGCAATGATAAAGGAATTTAAGAAGCCGAAATCGGAGTGCAGTGTATCACAAAATTGAAAGATATTCAGCAGAGGCACGGCGAATCAGTGTGGGACTTTGATCAAAGATTCAAAGTTCTGCTAGACCAAGTCATTTTCCCCATTGGACCTGCACAGCATAAGGAATGGTTCATTGCAGCGTTGCTACCGCATATCAGAACTCCACTCATGCAACAGAAGGTTGCTAACCAGCAGGAGGGTCTGGAAATCGCGATGAAGCTTGAAACCGTTCCCGTCGAAGACAATTCTGGTATTGCTCAAATCCAAGCGCAGTTAGCAGCGATGGCTCTGGAGCTTCGCGATATGAAAAAAGGAAAAACCGGTCGTGAAGAGGTTTGGTGTACACAATGTCGGACAGAAGGTCACAACAAGGAACAGTGTCCTGTGGTAAGAAATTACCTGAATACTAGTGCACCAAACCCGTTCAACCCTACTGTTCTATATTGTTAGATCTGTCGGACAACTGGCCAGCATCGACCTGAAGAATGCTATCTTCTGCAGAGGTATGTGCAAGTCCCTAAGAACCCTTATTGTAAGTTCTATAAATCGGTGGGACACAACGAAGATGAGTGTCGCAGATTTGACCTCATGAGAGAACGAACTTACGATGCTTACCGGGTACAAAATGAGGGACAGAGCAATGATGGCTATGGTTACCGTGGTGGTGCATCAGGTAGAGGTGCTTTTGGAGGTCGTTGTCATGGTGGTATGGCTGGAAGAGGAAGAGGCCAGGTTGTGTGTTACAACTGTAATCAGGCCGGGCATCTAGCGAGAGACTGTCGAAACCCAACTACGACATGTCGGTATTGCCGAGCAGTAGATCATGTGATCGAGAAGTGCCCATAGTTGATAGCTAAGATTCAGGAAATAAACAATGCCCCTACTTAGAATATTCAGATGATTTCTATCGAGCAAAGACCTGCCTCAGCCATTAATGTTGTTACCAGGAGTGGAGCTACGATGGAAGTGCAGAACAAGGAGAAACTGCCTGCCGAGGCTTGGGTTAGGAAGGCCCCAGAAAAAATTCCTGCATTTGATGTCGAAAGAGAAAAAGAGACATTTATGGAAGCCACGAGAGACTTTTCTGACCCCAACACATCAGTAATACCTGCGTAACAACCTCAGCAGCAGTCGTAGTCGCAAGAAGCTTCGATAGATAAAGTAAGTACACTGTCCTCCTTTTTACAAAGTTGTCTGAAGCTCTTAAGAAATCGAAATGCTTTAAGTGAGTTGCAGAAAGTTATTGCTTCTTGCGAACCTTAGCAAAGTTCTGGTCAGGAAAAAGCTATTAATAGAGTTAGGAGAACTGGTAGGGAAATGAGATTGAATGCTCAGATAGGAGAGTATGATATGACTGATGTTATCTTGGACCTAGGATCAGAGGTAAATGTCTTAACTAAGCAAACTTGGGAACAAATGGGAAAACCTACCCTTGATTGGTCCCCTATACAGTTAAGATTAGCCAATCAGCAGAAGATTGTGCCCCTAGGATGCTTCCCTAATGTCCCAGTAGATATTGATGGCATCTGTACTGTAGTAGAATTCGAATTTATTGAGCTCATTGACGACAGCAACCCCTATCCAGCATTGCTAGGTATTGAGTGGGCATTAGACAATGATGCAGTCATTAACCTTAAGAAGAAACATATGACTTTCAGAGGGAAAGGACTGAGAGTCATACTCCCATTGGATCCGTCTCAAGGAGAGAGATACACAGAGCCAGTAAGAGATGAAGACCAGGATGTTTTGGACCACATCTACAATATCACAGCGAAGGAAGAAGATTATGTTGATCCTACTGCCGAAGGTATCATGGATTGGCAGTGTGACAGCTCCTACATGACAGATTCAGATGATGGCCTAGAGAATTGGCAGAATAGACTATATGAGCTACATGGCCATTGATGTGCAAGAACAACCAAGTCTCTCAGATGGCTTGGCTCACAGACAAGAACCTTACCTATTTTTGATGGTTCAACAGACCCAGAAGAGTTTATTGTGCAATTCTCAGAGCAGGTTCTAGACTCACAGAAAATGGAGACTCTGGATTCAGCATTCAGAGCCACAACAGCTAGATGGTGGAATGGTCACAAGAAGTACATTCATAGTTGGGAAGCATGCCAGAAGTCCCTTTACCTAAGATTCAGGGACCAACCTCAGGAGGTGCAAAGCAGGTTTAATGGTAAGACTAGTCCTCGGGGAAATTTGGAGCAATGCTACGAGGCATGGAAGCATGTACCTCGTGAAGAATGGGTACATAGGTTTGTGCACACCCTGGAACCTATAGCAAAGAATTGGTATGCGGAGGTTGAGCTTCGCCACGGTACTATAAGTTGGGATTGTCTTGTTGATAGTTTTGTGCTGACCTTTTCTATTAATGAGGTTTCTCCTGCTTTGGACGCATCTGTTAGGTTGATCCATACTAAAGTATTTGATGATCAAGAAATAGCAGAATACCAACCTAATTGGAAGGCACAGTAAGCCAATGCACTAGAATGTTATAACCTCGCAATTGACAAGGATGACGATCCGCGCAAAATTAACATTCCTGAGTCAGAAGGACACTGTGAAGTACATGGACCAGCAGTTGAGGCACTTGAAGTGACTCAACCCCTGAAGACACGGACCGTAAACATTGGGTCAGAAGCAAACCCTAAGTATGTTACCATTGGAGATTATTGGGATGACTAAATGGTAAGCAAGGTGACCCAACTTCTCCATGAATATCAGGATCTATTTCCGAGGAAGTTCTTAGAGATGAAAGGTATCCTTGGGGATATAGGATTGATAAAGATCCCTTTGAAACCTGATGCGAAGCCTATGAAACAGCGCCCTTATAGGATGAACCCTAAGTATAAGGAAAAAGTCCGAATGGAGCTAGATAAGATGCTTGCTGCAGGAATCATTGAGCCTGTTGAAGAGTCCGAGTGGGTCAGTCCTATGGTGGTGCAAGAAAAGAAGACTAAGGGAGAAATCAGAATCTATGTCGATCTGAGGAAGTTGAATGATGCCTGTTTGCATGATCCTTTCCCCACTCCCTTTACAGATGAAGTTTTAGACAATGTTGGAGGTCAAGAAGTGTACTCTTTTGTTGATGGATCAGGTTACCATCAGATTCGAATTGCTCCAGAAGATCGACATAAGACAACCTTCGCTACAGAAATGGGCTCCTTCTAGTATACAGTTATGCCCTTTGGATTGAAGAATGCACCTGCCATGTTCTCTAGAGTAGTCATCTCTACTTTTAAGGATTTCATACATAAATTCTTAGAAGTTTATTTTGATGATTGGACTATCTTCAGGTTATTAAAAGACCACATAGCTAGTTTAAGACTTATGTTGGACAAATGCAAACAACATCATATTTCCTTGAACTTGAAAAAGTGTATCTTATGCGCCCCTTTTGGAATTCTCCTGGGTCACATTGTCTGTAAGCAAGGATTGATGATGGATCCTGCGAAGATAGCCATTATTGTGAACCTGCCATCTCTGAAGTTTGTTAAACAACTACACACTACACTTGGTCATACTGGTTATTACAGGAAATTCATTAAAGGATATGCTTAGATAACAGCTCCTATGGAAAAGAAGTTGAAGAAAGATGTTAGGTTTGAATGGACACCTGAGTGTCAAGCAAGCTTGGATATTTTGAAGGAAAAGATGGTAACTGCCCCTATCTTAGTATTCCCTGATTGGAATAAGGAGTTTCATGTGCATGTCGACGCATCCTCCATTGCTCTGGGAATAGTATTGGCTCAGTCAGGTGAAGGTAATATCGATCACCCTATTTCTTTTGCAAGTAGAAAACTGTCTACAGCAAAAAAAATTTATACTAATACAGAACGAGGAGGTTTAGCTATGGTCTATGCATTACAAAAGTTTCGACATTATCTGTTAGGATCTCATTTTAAGATGTTCACTGATCACTCTGCTTTGAAGTATTTGGTTAACAAGCCTGTGCTAGGTGGAAGGATATGCCGATGGTTGATTCTGTTTTAGGAATATGACTTTGAGATCATAGTCAAACCTGGAAGACTAAACCTAGGTCCTGACCACTTGTCGAGGCTCGAGTCAGGAGAAGAGCCCATTATCTTGGATGAAGGTCTTCAGGATGCCCAATTGTCTGCCATCTAGATGATTGATGATTATTTCAAGGATATTGTTCAGTATTTGTCTACAGGTTTTGCACCCACCAAAATGACAACACAGTAGAAGAAACAGCTGGTGGTTAGAGCAGCCAACTTTACTTTAATAGCAGGACATCTATATAAGATGGGACCAGATGAAATATTGTGCAGATGTGTTCTGGAGCATGAAAAGCCATTAATTTTGGCTGAAGCACACTCTGGCACAACAGGAGGTCATTACGCAGGAAAAGCTACAGCACAAAAGATTCTGACAACCGGATTGTGGTGGCCCACAATTCATAGGGATGCCAGAGAATATTGCCACAGCTGCGACATTTGTCAGAGGTTAGGCAAACCATCCAGGAGGGATGAGATGCCTCTAGTTCCACAGGTAACTTTACAACCCTTTGATAAATGGGCTATTTATTTTGTTGGACGTATCAATCCCCCTGCAAAGAGATCCGGAGCAAGATACATTATTACAGCAATTGACTACCTTACTCGTTGGGATGAAGCTTAACCAGTCAAGACCTGTAGTGCTGCCACAGCCGCAAATTTTATCTTCGATAACATCTTGTCAAGATTTGGGTGTCCTAGAATTCTCATGAGCGACCAAGGATCACATTTCTTAAATAAGACTATTGAAGTATTGACTGAAGAATTTCAAGTATATCATCAGAAGAGTACTGCCTATCATCCTCAAGCAAATGGAACTGTCGAATCCTTTAACAAGATCCTTGAACACGCTCTGATGAAGGTTTGCAATGCTAACAGCAATGATTGGGACCTTAGAATTCCAGCAGTACTATGGGCTTATAGAACCACCTACAAGAAGTTGACAGGCCATACACCTTTTAGGCTGGTTTATGGACAAGAAGCAGTCATGCCCATGGAGTACATTGTACGTAGCCTCAGAATATCTGCTTTTACAGAGATGGATGAACCAGATATGATGAAAGAAAGGCTGGAAAAGATACTAGAAATTGAAGAGGACAGATTCATTGCAGGGTTCCAGCAGCAAGTTCAGAAAGCTAGAGAAAAAGCATGGCATGATAGACACATCAAGAAGAAACAATTCTAGCAGGGTGATCTTGTGCTCCTCTATGACAACAAATTCATGAAATTCCTGGGTAAGTTCAAGACACATTGGAAAGGACCATATATAGTGCAGAAAGTTACTGATGGTGGCGCAGTCCAGTTAGCTAAATTGAATGGAGAAATTTTACCTTCTATGGTGAATGGAAGTAGGTTAAAGAAGTATAGGGACAAACCGGGGCCCCTTGATCAGGAGTAACAACATGAAGGACAGTCTAAGTACCAAGAATAGTTGAAATTGGGTACTAGACTATAATGAAGCTATTCTCAAAGCTACGAAGTGTGAAGACTATCAAAGTCTGAAGATTGAAGTTTGGTTTCCGTATAGGTCAGGAAGAGGTGAAGTTGAATTTAGTGGTTATGTCAAAGAGCAAAGGTGTGTCGCATCCTAAAAAGTGACGGATGGGACAAACTACACTGGGCGGCGCCGGCATGTGAACTATCCGAACTGCCTACAATGATGAGATTTTGGGGAAATCTGGCACCGTGTGGACAGGATTTCCACCACTCCATCAGATTTGGCATCATTAATGCACCATAATGATAGATTCTGTTGTGGGATTCTATAAGAAGCTACACCGGCCTGCGACTCCTGCATTGTGCATCTCTTTGAGTTTCTTCAGTTAGAACTATGTCAAATGATCGTGAAGTCCAGGAGTTATTACGGGTGGTCAGGGAGAGAGATCTGCTGAACCTTCTGAGCAATCCACCCGTGCAGTCATGTTCGACCAAGGCACAAAGAAAGGTAGAAGTTCGCTCTAAGAGGACAGAAGAAAGGCAGAAGTGCGCTCTAAGCCGCACGAAGAAAAGCACCGGTCTTTACAAGAAGACTCTAAAACATCCCAAGATGTATCCTCCTGGTTTGGCAAAACTGAGGCTGTTGTTTGTCTTATGCACCTTAACACACAATTATGGGGACCCTAAGTTGTGGATGGTCAAATGTTCGGCAAGCAGATCGAAGGATGGGGTCGCTGATAGATCCAGAAGGCCTTAACCAGCATAAATATTACAAAGGAAAGAAACAAGCTTCCGACAACCGCATGTATGGCTTTAGCAAGTAGCGCGCTATGTTCGCCAACAAGATTCTATCACTAGAAAAGCAGCTGAGTGTCCCGGGACGGGACACTGGTGAATCTTAGGGGCCTGTTGTGGCGTGCATCCTAACATTCCTTAAGGTGGGTAACTCCGGGGAGTTATGGGAGTTTGTAAGCAGAGTTATGACTCAAAATAGTCTTAGGGGTGTCGGGGTTGAGTAAAAACCTTCTTTGGTAATAAACCCATGGTTTAAGTCCAAGGTTTAGGGTTCAGGGTGCCCATGGTTTAAGCCCATGGTTTTTTAATAAGTGCACTATAAATAAGCACTCTTGAAAAGAAGTCAATTTAGGATTTTTGATGTTAGGTGAATTGATGCGAAGCTAAGGCTATTTTGTAAGAGAAGGTTAAGTCCCAGCTGTGTGCGTGGATGACCTCTGCAGCTGTGTGTGCAGAGGGTTTTTGGGTGATAAAGGAAATTTGTAGCTGTGTGCGTAGAGGCCTGCAACTATGTGCGCGGCTTTGAGGACTTGAAGGGATCTGCAGCTGAGTGCGCATATCAGAACTGTGGTTTTTGTAAAGAGTTGAATAAAACACAGTTCTGTGGACGTAGCCCCTACACTGGGGGTGAACCACGTTATATCGTGTGTTGTGGTTTTTTTTGTGTTGTTGTTATGTTCTTTATGCATTGATAAATATATATCTGATAAGTAAGATCACTGCTAAATATTAACTTCGCTGGAATTCCCAGGAAAGGGTTAAGCAAGGCACAGTTTGTTTATCTAACCGCAAAGCTAAATAAGTAACTATTAGAGCTCTGCATTGTATGATTATAAGTGTTAGAAGCTAAAGGTACAGTAATATCCCTCTTTTGCTTGTAGAAACCTGATTCTGCGACACCCCATAGCTGTTTCAGGTGAGACTGTAACCTGTTCGCAGGTTGTTGCCGAAAGGGCCAACACTGTGGGTCTTTTGTTGGTGCAAAGTTTTAAGTCAACCCTTGAGTGGATGTAACCATTCCACGTGTCCTTCCAAATATTTCTTCAAGCGTGGGTTGAGTTCCATAGTCAGCACTGCATCAAACATTTTGCATTTTCAAAACCAACGATCTTTCAAAACTATACATCATATGATTGCCCATCATTTGATTTTATCATGGTGGTTTGATACTTAGGAATTCTACTTTAGGTTACAACTTGGATACTCTTGTTATCCTAGAAGTTTTTAATGTTAATCAAACAAGTCTAATAGTTATGTGTAATATTTAAGTTGGTAAAAGAATTATGAGAAGGTCATATTATAACTTATAACCATAGTGAAAAGAAGAGCCATGAACTCTTGAAAACTTTGCCTTTGTGTTGCATTTATTAAAGGAGTGTTCAAGGAACTGAAGACTAGAGCTTGAAAAATCCCGATAAAATTCTAACAACTCATTGATAAATTTATAATTGAAAAACATAAGTAACTTGATCATTCATTAAGAGAAGGACGTATATAGAGTCTTGAAGTGAAAGTAGATGTGAGAAACACCAAACAGTATGGAGTGAACTTAAGCCCAAAACCATGAGCTCTATTCTCTCTATGGAAATTTATAAATAACCATTACTGTAAACACAAGAAAATAAAACTGTGTTCTTTAGATTTTTAGAGTATAATCTTCAGACGATTGAAGGAACTTTGGTAAGTACTTGTTCTTGCAATTTAAAACCCTTGTTTATGTTTTTTGGTAAAAATTCATTATGGTGTTAGTCATAAATAGAACTATGGATTTATAACAACGAAAAAAGAATTGACATTACCTCCTTGAAGACAAGCAGCATATTTAAACCTTTTCTAAAACTAGCATCTTAATCATGCTAGGGAAGTAGCTTCTCGATGTAATTTTAAATAACACCCTACTAGAACTTACATTTACCTATTAAACCTATAAGGAATCAACAGTCCATTTGAGTTAGCTGAGCGCTAAGTAAGCCCCGATCACATACAAGAATTCTTACCTACTTGACAAAAGTTAATCATCAGTATATCTAGCAGTATCAAAATGCAAGTCCGTTTCTAACTCTAATAGAATTATAGTTGTTAAGTTATTAATAGCACTAACACAGTGTTATTTAGATTACACCTAGTATTTTACAAGTTCTTTTAAAAGAAGCAATCCCATGTTCTTTTATAAACTGTTTCATTTTTCGATAACCATTAGCAGTTACTTAGCTGCGACTTTAAACATTTATGTCACTTGAAAAATTTTAAATTTTTACGAATTTTTGGGTTATTACATGTGGTATTAGAGCACAAGGTTCAAACACTAGGCCTAAATGTAGCTCAACTTGCTTATGTGGAATAGTAAATTTAAATAAATATGCTGATGTTGTTTTCTTTAAATGATACACACAGAGAATTTTGTTTCTGAGTTAATGACAGGTATGGATAGATTGGAAGAATATGCAGATGAGGAATCTCCTTACACTGAACGAGATAATCTTCAAAAAGGAACTTATACAAGAAGATATAACCAATAATTCTTCCGAACTAGTACAAACAGTTAAAGAATTAAAATCAGAGATGGAATCAGTTAAGAAAGAAAATGAGAGGATTCTGAGAGCTCAAGAGGAGGTAAATTAGATCTTAATAGAAAGATTTTATACTGAGGGAAAGGATAAAAGAACTGACTTTGAAGATATAGGTTATCAGCATAAAGATAACAAGACTAAACAAATTAAAAACGAAAGTAGATCATCTTCCAAAGTATATGGCGATTTATATAAACAAAACTCTCATTATACTAGTGACAGTAGTGAAGATAACCACCATACTAGGAAAAGAAAATATAAACCTTATGAAGAAATTTCTGGGGAGTTCAAGAAGATCAAGCCGCCAACATTTAATGGAGAAACTGAGAAGGGGGAAGAAGCAGAATCCTGGCTATCTAGGATGAAGAAATACTTCCCAATTTATAACTACTCTAATCAATTGAAGGCCAAGATGGCTATTTATAATCTTACGGGAAAAGCTGATATATGGTGGCAGGACTTAAAAACAGTAAAAGGTATAAGAGAGAAAAACATAAATTGGAGCACATTCAAGAAATATTTCAAAAAGAAATTTTTATTTGAACAGTACTATGAGGAAAAAGCTAGGGAATTCTACGAGTTAAAACTGGGTACAATGAATATGAAAGAACTGAATAGTCAATTTCTAAGTCTACTTAGGTATGTGCCATATATTGTGGTTGAGAAACCTAAGGTACAACGGTTTCTCAACTGTTTACCTTATCATATAAAGGACAGGATTGAGTATGACAATCCAAAATCCTCAGAAGAAGCAATGAGAAAAGTGAATTTCTGTTATGAACATAATCCTAAAAAGGAGAGTATGGCCAACTGGAAGGCCAAAAGGAATAATAACTTTGAACAAAAGAAGAAATATTTTGTACCTAATCGAAATTCTAAAATAATAACACCAAAAATTTCCTAGTAAGAATTTCCAAGGGAATAAAAATAATTCACAGACCAATTCAAATAATCAAAGGAATAAAGAATCTGCAAACAACCATAGTAACTATAGAAAGAACTTTGAACGAAAGGAACCCATAAATTGTTGGGAATGCAATGGTCTGCATTATGCATCAGTCTACCCCAATCAGAAGAAGACTGTTAGCAACATACACACAATACAGGAGGAGATTACTGTTGGTGACTTAGCGAGGACTATGCCCAGGATCAATGCAGCATTAGAGAACCGGCAAGCAAATAATCAAAATTCCATGGTGGAAGTGGAAGGTAAGATAAATAAAATACCTATATCTATTTTAATTGATCCAGGAGCTAGTTTAAGCTATATTTCTCCTAATTTGGTAGAAAAGTGTAAGCTTCCAGTTGAAAAGTTTGCAAGTTCTTGGTTAGTTCAGCTAGCTACTGGTGCAAAGAGAAAGGTAATTAGCTTTGTAAAGAATTGTGCAGTAACTATGGATCGATTTGAAACTTTTGTTAAGCTCAATGTACTACCTTTAGGTTCTAATGATATATTAATTGGTATGAATTGGTTAGAACAGCATAGGGTGGTCTTGAATTGCTTCGATAAAACATTTACTTGCATAAATAACGATGGAAAGTTAATAAATGTAAAGGGAATCCCTAGGAAAACAGTCGTAAGGCAGATCTCTGCTCTGCAGTTTAAGAGAGTTATTAGGAAAGGATGTAAGGCTTATGTAGTAATAGTAATCGATGAAGAAAACATGAACAACATAGATAAAGTAAAATTGGAAGATATACCGATTCTAAAAGAATATTTAGATGTATTTTTGGAAGAAATTCCGGGATTGCCTCCGAAACGAGAATTAGATTTTACTATTGAGTTGGTACCTGGTGCAGTGCCCAGCTCAAATGCCCCTTATTGGATGAATATACTGGAACTAAATGAACTTAAGTCACAGTTAAAAGAACTTATTGATAAGAATTACATTAGACCCAGTGTGTCTCCCCAGGGGGCACCTATCATCTTTGTTAAGAAGAAGGACGGAACTCTATGACTATGTATCGATTATCGTCAATTAAATAAAATGACTATCATGAACAGATACCTCTTACCTCACATAGATGATATGTTTGATCAACTACGTGGAGCCACGGTGTTTTCAAAGATTGATTTACGGTCTAGATATCACCAGGTCCGAATCAAAGATGAAGACATCTTTAAAAACAACCTTTAGAACTCAATATGGACATTACGAGTTTGTCCGATTATGCCTTTCGGGCTTACTAATGCTACAGTTATTTTTATGTGTCTAATGAATAATGTAATGCACAAATATCTGGATAAATTTGTGGTCGTATTTATTGACAACATATTAATTTACACAAAATATGAAGAACATAAAGAACACTTAAAAATTGTCTTGCAAGAGTTACGACAGCATCAAATTTTTTCAAAATTCAGTAAATGTGGCTTCTTTAAAGATAAAATCCAGTATTTAGGTCATGTGGTGACTAAAGTAGGAATTTCAATTGACCTAGAAAAGATAAAGGCAATCAAAGATTGGCTAGTCCCAAAAGACGTAATTGGCATCCGATCATTCATGGGGATTACTGGTTATTACCGGAGGTTCATTGAAGGGTTTTCAAGAAATGAAAATCCTATAACCTCTTTGCAGAAAAAGGGGA
The DNA here is from genome assembly GCA_001517045.1 of Pseudotsuga menziesii. NCBI lineage: Eukaryota > Viridiplantae > Streptophyta > Pinopsida > Pinales > Pinaceae > Pseudotsuga > Pseudotsuga menziesii. The sequence continues at coordinate 50,133 of LPNX010131835.1, read as the reverse complement.
AGAAATTTTATTGGAATCAGAAGTGCGAAGACAGTTTTAAAAAGTTAAAAACATTATTAACCACCGTACCAATTTTAAGATTTTTTTACCCTAATAAAGATTTTATAGTATGTACTAACGCATGCAATGACGATTTAGGTGGAGTATTAACTCAGGAAGGACATGTCATTGCTTATGAGTCTGGGAAACTGAAGATTCATGAGAAAAATTATGTGACTTGTGACTTAGAATTAGCTGCTGTCATACATGCCTTAAAGATGTGGCGTCGTCATTTAATTGGAAAGGAAGTTTACCTTAATGACGGATAATAAAGGATTGAAATACCTGTTAGATCAACCTAACTTGAATGGTAGGCAAGCTAGGTGGCTAGCTTTTCTAAATGAATACAATTTTGAAATTCAACACATCAAAGGAAAGGAGAATAAGGTTGCTGATGCATTAAGTAGAAATGCATAGCTGAATTTTACAGCAGCTATCAGCACTTATACAACAGACTTGGAAGAACAACTTGAAGCTGGAATAGAACAAGATGAAAATTACCAAAAATCACAAGCAAAAGTAAAAGAGAATTTAATAGAAAGTCTAAGTACAGGGTACAGCTTGAACCAGAAAGAATTATTACTGTATAAAGACAGATTATACGTACCTAATGTACCTAAGATTAATCTATTAATTTTAAACAAAATTCATAAAACTCCTTATTCAGGGCATCCAGGTTATCAGAAAAATATAACCATGCGAAGAAAAGATTATTTCTAGGCAAACATGAAAAATGAACTGGCAGAATATATTGCTAGATGCTTTGAATGTCAGCAAGTAAAAACTGAACATCAGCATCCAGCTAGGTTACTTCATCCATTGCCTATCCTTAGCTGGAAATGGGAGATAAGTAACCTTGATTTTGTTACTGGATTACCTAGAAATCAAAACTTAAATGAATCAATAATGGTAGTGGTTGAGAAATTGAGTAAAGCATCCCATTTTATACCTGTAAAAACTACTTATAAAGCTGCAAATATTGTTGATATTTTCTTAAAACAAATTTTTCGGTTGCATGAAATACTGAAGGTGATAATTTCAGACCGAGACCCTAAATTTACAGGTAATTTTTGGAAATCTTTGTTTAAAGGATTAAATACTACGTTAAACTTTAGTACCTCTTTCCATCCTCAAACTAATGGACAGACTAAAAGAGTAAATCAGGTATTGGAGGATCTACTCAGAATGTATGTAAAGGAGCAGACAGGTAAATGGGAAGATTATTTACACCTGGTAGAATTTGCTTACAATAATCATTACCAAGCTTCAGCTAGGTATAGTCCTTTCGAAATTCTGTATGGAAGAAAATGCATTACTCCCATCTCTTGGAGTAATCCAGTGGATAGGTTAGTATTAGGACCTGAATTATTGAAAGAAATGGAATTAATTGTAAAACAAGGACAAGGTAATTTGAAAATCGCGCAAGATCAACAGAAAAGTCAAGTAGACCTTAAACGAACTCCAAAGGAGTTCTAGGTAGGCAAACATGTTTTCATTAAGGTGAGACCCAAAAAGAGTTCTCTGAGGTTGGGTAGCTATGCCAAGATAGCACCTCGATATTGTGTTCCTTTTGAAATACTGTCCAAGATCAGACAGGTAGCATATCAGTTAGCTCTACCACCGAATTTAAGAGTTCACAATGTTTTCCACATTTCTGTATTAAAAAATTATGTACATGATACTACTCATGTTATTAATTGGAATGATGTGCAAGTGGAACCTGAAGGATATTTTATGGTGGAACTGAATTGTATCCTCGAGCAGAGGGAGATCTCGCTTCGAAACCGCACCATTGGTCAAGTGAAGGTGCAATGGAAGCACCTTAGTTGAGAGGAAGCCACCTAGGAATTGGAAAGTCATGCGGGATGCATATCCAATTCTATTTCAGGGGAACTTTGAGGACGAAGAATAAATAACATCGAGGACGATGTTATAATTTAAGGGGGTGTGTATGTCACATGCCCCAATTTCCAAAAACAATTTAATGTTATTTGAGGAACATTGTGTTATATTTTATGCTAAGTTTGTAATTGATGACCAAGTGGGGTCAAGAATAATTAATGTAATTCATAATATTTTATTTATAAATAAATAAATAATGATACAATAGCTTATTTGAAAGAGTGTTTATTGGTCACTTGGTGGAGGAGACTGGGTGGAGAGTATACTAACAAGTGGTAGCATCCTCAAACTACTTCCAACTGTTGCATGTGGCAACTTCCCTATATTTGTGGTCATGATTCCCCAAGAAAGTGAAATTGGAGCAGGTGGCTCATTCAATGAAAACTGACCCAAAAGACCTAGGCATCTCTATAAAATTTCTCATTGAAGACAACTAAGGTTGCTCATTCTGAGAGGTGATCATTCAAGGTGAATGAATTTACTCATGAGAAATTTGATGGAGGGGATTACTGAAGTGAGTTTGAGGGGTTAACTATTGAGAATGAACTTTTTGTAGCTATTAGGCTGAAGTTCTTACTGCTGTAAGCAGATTTGAATTACTAAGGTAATTGGACCAGTCAGGTGACATAAGGTCTTAAAGTCATTTCCTCCACCCAGTACTCTACCAGGAGGACTAGGAAGAGGCTCGAGGGTCCTAAGTAAGTGTTTTCTGAGCTTTCTCTAAGAGTTGGTTGGGAGGAACAACCTCCTTAAGCTGTTGTCGCCTTATCATTAACAGGTTCTATTTGTCTTCATATTAATGTATTTATTTACTGTCTTTAGTAAAATGTTTACTAGTTTTTCAACACAAACATGTTAGTATTTAATTAGGGTTTATGAAGAAAGGAGTAACTGTGTATTTTTAGACTTAGTAATTTGCAGATTATGTTAGAAACAGTAGTAAATATGCAAAATGAGAAATAAATAGAATTAGAATTCCATACTGTATTTTTCCATGCTTGGCCCAGGCAGTACCGTTAGTACAGTTGGGTGTTTAGGTAAATATGATGATTCTTTTTACATTAAATGAAAAATGTAACTACATTCTGCTGTAGTTTTCTCATGATTTATTCTGTAAATAAGTAGTAAATACTGTATGTATTAAATGTATTTACTTCAGATAAGAATTGAACATAGGTATGTAAAAACAATTAGTAATCATATTACTTATAGAACTATTTTTTTTATACTAGTATTCTTTACAAAACACAAAACTTACAGTTTAGTAAATAAGCATAGGTATAGTAAACAAGCTATCATCTGGGGTTTAGGTTAAGATAATTTTCAAAAAACAATCTTATAACATTTGATTCCAAACAATATGTGTCCCTGTTTTAAGACAGAAGGTTCTACTGTAACCTAAATAGAACCACCGATTTTTTTGAAAGATAAACATATCCTACTCTCAAATTTTGTAGAATTTACACTAAAAACTTCCTTTATAAAAATCAAACAGCTGTAAAATTTATTAAAAGAAAATAATAAAAACAGAGCTCAGAATTCTTCCTTTTAAAATTTTTTCTTTCCCGAATTGTGGGGTACACTTAATAACTAACCCTTTTTGAGCCAAAACAGAGTAAAATATTACTCTTAAACACAATAAAATTTCCCATAAACGTTGTGCTGGAAATCTTTATAAATATAGGATAATAATTAAAGTATTACATAAACAATTTGTTAAAAACAAAATCAAATAAGAAGAAATGGCTTACAACCTTTAGAACTAAAGGTCGAGGCTCGAGCACGTTAGAAAAAATAAACTATGCAAAATATATGTATACATCGAACAATAACGATTCTTTACTGACAGGTAAAAACCTTAATTCATTTTACAAGTCTTGACTGATTCACAGCCCTTTCTCACCTACTCGAATCTATTGTAAAAACTAAAATAAACCAGACAGAGGTCGACAGCCTCGTAGGGCTTAGAGCTGAGCTCTTTAGAAAATAGTAAAAGAAGTTAAATTGTTCAGGCCATAAAGGCAGTGACATAAATAAAACTAGTTTCCATCACGGCTACCAAAGCCTTCATTATCCCTGCACAAAGTACCCCCTAATGGTTTCAAAACTTATACAGAAAAACAAACAAGCATTTGAAACTTTAAGATAACAGGTAACCGAAGGCTGTTCCTTTTTCAACCGCAAGAACCAAACTTCCAACAACCACAAAATTATGTAGGAAGAAACCATCGTATGCAACCCGGGCTTACCACTTGGTATGCTCAAACAAAACTGAAGGGTGAGCTCGCTTTCCCCTACAGAGATGGAACCGAGAGCAAGGACCTGCAATTTTTTCCAAACCGTATAATTACAAATCCAATTTTTTTTAAATTGTAAAACCCTTGTAAGAAAATTTAAACTAAACTCAATTTGAGTGTAAGTCTTTAATTGTTATGGTTTTGAGTATGAAGCTGAGGATAAATGGACACCCCAGGTCGTATGAGCATCGTGCTGGAAGACAAGAAGACTTGGAGTCAGCTCTACGAAGGAAAAACAAGAAAATCAACTCAACCAGACAAAGGTCGAAGCTATGATTGTTCAGTTGTAGGTTAAATACAATCACAACCCTCGAGCCATGAAGAAAATCCAATATCCACTCTTACTGTAACTACTTCCACCAGTAAAAAGACCAAAACCACTAACGACCTCTCTCAACAGTCACAGCGTAGAGTAAGGAAGTAAATTGCCAAATTTTGAAGGTGGTTACAGGTCTCCCTTGGCCGCGAGCTCTCAGCTCGGCCAACACAAAGGAGGAACTCTCACTATGCAAAGCAAATGAATAGGGTTTTGAAGTTTTAAGTCAACCCTTGAGTGGATGTAACCATTCCACGTGTCCTTCCAAATATTTCTTTAAGCGTGGGTTGAGTTCCATAGTCAGCGCTACATCAAACATTTTGCATTTTCAAAACCAACGATCATTCAAAACTATACATCATATGATTTCCCATCATTTGATTTTATCAGAGTGGTTTGATACTTAGGAATTCTACTTTAGGTTACAACTTGGATACTCTTGTTATCTTAGAATATTTTCATGTTAATCAAACAAGTCTAATAGTTATGTGTAATATTTAAGCTGGTAAAAGAATTATGAGAAGGTCATCTTATAACTTATAACCATAGTGAAAAGAAGAGCCATGAACTCTTGAAAACTTCGCCTTTGTGTTGTATTTATTGAAGCAGTGTTCACGGAACTGAAGACTAAAACTTGAAAAATCCCGATAAAATTCTAACAACTCATTGATAAATTTATAATTGAAAAACATAATAACTTGATCATTCATTAAGAGAAGGACGTTTATAGATTCTTGAAGTGAAAGTAGTTGCGAGAAACACCAAACAGTATGGAGTGAACTTAAGCCCAAAACCATGAGCTCTATTCTCTCTATGGAAATTTATAAATAACCATTACGGTAAACACAAGAAAATAAAACAGTTTTCTTTAGATTTTTAGAGTATAATGTTTAGACGATTGAAGGAACTTTGGTAAGTACTTGTTCTTGCAATTTAAAACCCTTGTTTATGTTTTTTGGTAAAAATTCATTATCGTGTTAGTTATAAATACAACTGTGGATTTATAACAATGGAAAAAGAATTGACATTACCTCTTTGAAGACAAGCAGCATATTTAAACCTTTTCTAAAACTAACATCTTAATCATGCTAGGGAAGTAGCTTCTAGACGTGATTTTAAATAACACCCTACTGGAACTTATGTTTACTTGTTAAACCTGTAAGGAACCAGTAGTCCATTTGAGTTAGCTGAGCGCTAAGTAAGCCCCGATCACATACAAGAATTCTTACCTACTTGACAAAAGTTAATCATCAATATATCTAGCAGTAGCAAAATGAAAGTCCATTTCTAACTCTAGTAGAATTACAGCTGTTAAGTCATTAATAGCACTAACACAGTTTTATTTAGATTACACCTAATATTTTACAGGTTATTTTAAAAGAAGCAATCCCATGTTCTTTTATAAACTGTTTCATTTTCCGCTAACCATTAGCAGTTACTTAGCTGTGACTTTAGACATTTTATGTCACTTGAAAAATTTTAAAGTTTTACGAATTTTTGGGTTATTACATGGCGTATGTGTCCTGATTATAGAGAACTCAACAAGATCACCATTAAAGATAAGTTTCCCATTCCTATCATTGATGAATTGTTAGACGAATTACATGGAGCAATTGCCTTCACAAAGTTGAATCTTCATTCCGGGTATCATCAAATTTGAATGAAGGATGAAGACATCCCCAAAATAACATTCAAAACTCATGAAGGTCAATATGAATTTTTAGTCATCCCATTTTTCTCACAAATGCGCCTTCCACATTTCAATGTTTGATGAATTCTATTTTCAAGCCTTTTCTTAGAAAAATTGTGTTGGTATTCTTTGATGAAATACTCATCTATAGAAAGTCTTAGGAAGAACATGTTTAACATGTTGACAGGGTACTCCAACTACTAAAGGAGCAAGAACTGTATGAAAAACCCTCAAAATGTTTCTTTGGGATAAAGGAGGTAGAGTATTTGGGTCATATTGTATCTCATGAAGGTGTCAACGTAGACCCTAACAAAATTAAATCCATGACGGACTAGATGATTCCCAAGACTCTAAATAATATTCAAGGATTCTTAGGTATGATAAGGTACTATCGCAAGTTTGTTCAGAACTATGGAAGAATAGCAGCTCCTCTAACAACATTACTGAAGAAAGATGCATTTTCTTAGATTCCAAAGGCAACTCAAGATTTTCAACAACTCAAAGAATATATGTGTAAATCTCTTGTTTTGGCGACACCATACTTAACAAAAACCTTTATTGTGGAATGTGATGCTTCGGGAAATGGAACTGGAGCTATACTAATGCAAGAAGGACACCCTCTTATCTTCACAAGTTGTCCAATCAAGGGAAAGAACTTTGAAAAGCCCATTTATGACAAGGAAGTGTTGGCAATACTACATGCCTCGAAGCAATGGCGCCCCTACCTTATAGGGAGACATTTCAAGGTTAAAATTGATCATGATAGCCTTAAATACTTCTTGGAACAAAAGCTATCTTCAGAAGAGCAACAAAAATGGGTGACAAAGATGCTGGGATATGAATTTGAAATAATCTACAAAAAGGTGAATCAAAATGTGGTCGCAGATGCACTCTACAGGAAACTTTGAGGATGTTGAAGCATTACTCTATGCTATCTCAATCATCCAACCAGATTGGATAGACGAAGAAAGGGATGAATGGAAAAATGACGAAGAAATATGGGCATTCATTCAAAAGCTACAGCAGGATCCCATTTCCTCTAATACATTTAGGTGGAAATATGACTTGCTATGGTACAAGGATCACTTATATATTGGTAAGAGTTTCCAAATCAAAGAAAAGGTACTTTTTGAATTCCACTCCTCACCGATAGGAGAACGCTCAGGTTTCTTAAAAACTTACCACAGGGTAAAGAAAGATTTTTTTGGGATTGTGTGAAAACTGATGTTAAAAAATTGGTGACACAATGTTTGGTTTGCCAACAAAATAAAGTGGAAACAATTAAGACCCCAAGACTCCTACAACCACTTTCCATTGCAAGCCTAAAGGTGGACAGAGTCCCGTCTTGAAGGATTTTATCACAGGTTTACCAAAGTCTGAAGGAAAGAGTATCATCATGGTGGTTGTTGATAGACTTACTAAATATGCACACTTCTGTGCATTATCTCACCCCTTCAAATCAATCACAATCACCAATGCTTTTATGGAGACAGTCCAAAAACTACATGGTACTCCAAATATTATAGTAAGTGACAAGGATCCCATTTTCACTGGCAATTTTTGGACCGAATTATTTTCATGTTTGGGTACTCGACTCGCTCATAGCTCATCTTATCATCCTTAATCTGATGCACAAGAAAATATCGTAAACACATGTTTGGACGGTTATCTTCAATGTTTTGTAGCTAATAAATAAACACAATGGGTCAAGTGGTTACCCTTGGCATAATGGTGGTATAACACTTCCTTCCATACATCAGCAAAAATGACCCCATTTATGGCACTTTATGGCTATCATCCACTATCCATCACATTTTCACTAAGAGACTCCTCCAAGGTTCCAGTAGTGGAAGACCACATGAAGCATCGACACCAAGTCCTTCAACTTAGTAAAGGACAACTTGAATCTAGCACAAAATCGAATGAAACAACAACCAGATCAACAACGTAGTAAACGAAGCTTTAATGTGGGGGATTGAGTGTTTTTAAGACTACAACCATACAAACATATGTCCCTTAAGAACACCAAGAAGGATAATAAATTATCACCTAAATACTACGGTCCCTACAAGGTGCTACAAAATATTTGGTAGTATGGCCTATGAATTGAAACTACCTGCATCTTCACGATTCCATCAAGTTTTCCATGTTTCCTGTTTAAAGAAGGTAATCGATGACAAGCTACCAATTCAAACGATATTACCAAAAATTGATGAGGAATGAAAATAATATTGGAGCCTCAAGAAATCACTGAAATAAGAACTAGACAACTTCAAAATCGATCAATTCTAGAGTATTGCATTAAATGGAAGAATTTACCCGCAGAAGATTCAACATGGGAAGATGAGTCCTATATACAGCAACATCCATAACTACTTCAGCGTTGAGGGAAACACTTTTTGAATTGGAGGGGCATGTTAAGCTCTTAATGATGATACGTTACCCCATACAGTGTGGTGCATTACCCCCTATATTGTGGTGCATTACATCTTATTAATGCCAGCTTGGGTCTATTAGTTGTTGTTGTACACCTTTGTCTCCTATATATAGGAAGGAGATATTCTTATTTTAGTCATCATTGTATCTTGTCTTGTATTGTGTAGTCGATACATTGTGTAAGGAGGTTCATCCCATGAAGAGGATTGTTATCTATCTCTGTTATACATTATTAAGGCACGTATTACTCTCTTCTTGTCTATTTTTTCTCTTTTTATGCTATTTCTGAAACTTGGTTGCATAACATATCATTGTCATGGATATTCCTGAACCTTATGGTTTATTACTCAATAGGAATTGATCTAAAAAACTAAATTGATATGATCATTTTATCTATTTATAACTTTTGTTTATTTTGATATGTATCGAAGTTTATTTCTATTTTATTAGAAATGCAATAATAATTTGTAAAATGCAAAAACTTCCTCCTAGTCTAAGATAATATCCAATCCATGACTAGCACTTGTTCAAACTCTTATCCAATTTATTAGTCCCTAAGGAATATCCCAACATAACCCAACGACACCTACTTCTCCTTGGTTAGGATCCCCTGAAATTCTAGAGTTATGCCAAACCTCTTGTGCTATAACTCAAGATGATGTAGGGAATATGGGCTCTCACTTGTTGTATATACTCCTCATAGGAGACCCAAACCACAACAATCATACCAAGTAATTGACACCAGTGCACCAACTGTTGCAACCCCTAATTATCACCTCTCAAGTACTTATAGGGGGATACAAAATACTTTGGAAGAAAAACCATAAGTACAACTACAAGATGATGTTGGTGGATCACCATCTCCACCTGATTCCCCTCCTAACACTCCTCAAAGCTCTTTAAAAGAAAAATGTGATACCTAGATTGTTCAACTAGACATATCAAATGTCAAAGTCCTACGAGAACTTAAGAATGTCTTAATCTGATTAGCTTCTAAAATCAAAGTCCATTAAGTGATTGATATCATTGTTGTGAATATTCTTGAAACTTACGGTTTATTACTCAACATGAATTGATTTAAAAAACTAAATTGATATGATCATTTTATCTATTTATAGCTTTTGTTTATTTTGATATGTATCGAAGTTTACTTTTATTTTATTAGTAATGCAATACAAATTTGGAAAATGCAAGGACTTCTTAGTATATGTCCCATTTTTAAGAAAAGAGCAAATTTTTTGTTATCCATATTAAGATTCTTTTCACTGTGTTAAAAGAAAAACAAATTATATATATATATATATGCAAACTAGTATCGACAAAGTTTTAAACAAGTGACCTTAGGCAATAAGCGTCTTAACAATATACCTATTCATCAACTATTCTATTTATTCTATTTTTTATGGTAAAAAATGTTAATAAATTAACGATTAAATATTAAATATAATAACTAACTTTACCCATTTAAAGTTGTTTTTAACTTTAATTTTAATACCCAAAATAATGTTAATATCACATTTATTCTTTGACATAGTCGATCATAGTATACTCATAGTATACAAATTCTATGGGAAAACATGTCAAAAATGTATGCCCACGGTAAAGGCACGCCCATGGTAAAGGCTCTATAAAATACCAACAGTAGGGACAGAGTAATCAGATTGAAGGGGATTTTGGATTGGGAAGAGTCCACAAGTGACTTTTCATGCCCTTTCTTGTCCGTTTGTATGAAATGGTGGTTAGTTGAGTAGTTTTGTTTTCTTATTGTGTTTCCGTGAGAAATTATTTCTGTGCTTCATGCTGGTTAGTTGAGATAGAAGGTTTCATTTGTTATTCAGAGTTTACTCGTGAATTCTTTTTTTCTCTGTTTGTGTGTAATGCGTTGTGTGATTCATAGCTAGCTGAACACTCGTGATAGTTATGAACTCTATCCAATAAGGTAGTTGAAGTGTCCTTTGAAACATTGCCTATCCTTAATGGGTCCTTGATGGAATCAATGGAATTAGAATATTCCCCTGCGTCGTTTTTCTGGGTTTGCTTAAAGAGAACGTAAGGGGATCATTCCAATTTCATGGGACAGTCCAAGAAGAACTAAGCATAGATCTTTATCAAATTTTAAGGTGCTGTTCATCGACTGTCTCTTTCGCATCCTTATTCAGGCTTTAATGTCTTCATTGTTAAACATATTCTAACATGCAGTTTAATGTTTTCATTGTTAAACTATTATTTTTCTATTCAAGTTTCCATAAGAGATTTGTCATTCTATTACAAAGTTTATTTGCCCAAATCTCTGTTGTGTGGAAATTGCAGTTCTATCTAGTGAAAAAATATATATGAAAAAACCATTTTGCATAGAAGATTGCAGAGAAGATTGTTGTCAAATTCATCAGTATAAATCTACATTATCAACATTATCATTTCTATATTTGTGTTCTGATAAATTATTTCTATAAACATGTATTGCATACTCTTTCCCTGCCACAAGAACTTCATCTTTTCTCTAATCAGCCATCATTTCAGTTACCCAAGATTGCAATTCAAGACTGCAACCATGCCACAGGAACTTCATCTTTTCTCTAATCAGCCATCATTTCAGTTACCCAAGATTGTAATTCAAGACTGCAACCAATCCAACCATTGGCCAAAGCTGAGGCCTTATGCTATTTTGATGCTATTTTGGTGTTCTGTGTATTTTTTAAGCCAATAATGCATCATAAGAAATTCAATATTACATTTATATGACTTGACAGACATATCAAACAACTCTAAATTTGTATTTTATAAAGTCCAGCTGGGTTATCTAATTACTTGGACTGGACAGGATAATGACTTGCCAAAAATATTGGCAAAAGTTTTGAAAATCAAATTTTATGTAATATATTCAAAATTTTGACCTAAAAGTAAGATAATTTTATTGCCTTTACTCATTGTTTTATTTTGTAATAACATTAGTATTCCGTACTCAAAACAAATTTATAAATATGGGTTTAGTAATTAGTTTATTTAATAATTATTCAAAACCAAAGTATTTAACAAGATTATTTAATAATTATTTTATTTTTGAGATTTAGATCCTCTTCAGTCATTCAGGACTCGAACCAGAACAATGTTAATTACTATGTTTCATTGGCACTGCAAATTACTATGTATTGATCCTTTCTGTGTGGTTGGTTGGTTGGGAGAGTTTTTAGCTCCTGATAGCTGGTTAGTTCAGATTGAAGGTATTTTTCTTTTGATTAAGGGTAGACGTTTTAGTTAGTAATAACTACCTGGGCCAGGGGTAGAAAGATGCAGAAAACACGTCAAAACTTGCAAAGTTCCAATATTTATCTGAAATTACCCGAGTTTTAACTCTTTTTCTAAGAGGAGACTAGGAAATCTATCTTTATTATATATAGTTCTGGATGGGATTTGCTGTTGTCATCGTGCCTTGCTCAAGTAATCGTGCTTTGCTCATTGACAAGCAAAACACAGCTTCCACATCATCTGAATCCAACACCGGACTAAAAACTGTAATAACTGCGTCATCTTCCAATTTTCAGGAGATAAGGGGCATGGGAAGTTTATGGTCGGCATATGATAAGCAGATAGACTTTGCAGGTCAATGTATCCCTATTACACTGATCCCTCATTTGACTTTGACAAGGATTGTGCGTTGCCAACAAAAGATATTCTATGTTTCCTGATCTGATTGCTCCACATGAAACTTTGTTTGGCACTAACATTTTGAATGATCTTAACGATCAAATGTGCCAACAAAAGATATTCTATGTTTCTTGATGTGATTGATCCACAAGATATTCTATGTTTCTTGATGTGATTGCTCCACATGAAACTTTTTTTTGGCACTAACATTTCGCTTGATCTTAATGATCAAGTGTCATTTGTTTGGCAATAAAGGTGCCAAAACAAAGCTTCCTCTATAGTATTCAAATAAAAAAAGCACAGAAAATATCCTTTATAGGCAATGGACCACTCTTCTCAAGTCCAAATGAGGACTAAAATAATTGAGACATTGGCTTTTCATGCTTCTGGGGTTTGTCATATGTTGATTCTAAATATGGATTACTGGAAGATTTCTCAAAATGTCCATGTTCATTATAGCTTTGAAAATTGTTATATAAGGTCATTATTTCTATTTTCTGTTTGGTATCTGAATAAAATGATGATGGACAAGAGATACAAAGCATGTTTTGCTCTTGTTGTTCTGGTTATTCCTCAATGCACAATGCCAACTATATTTCTCTAAAAATATATTTTAGTTTCCTGCTCTTTGCAAAAATAAGAGGATGAAAAATATGGCTTGGATTATGTACCTCAGTACCACAATTGCATATTCCAATTTTACAGAATTTGGCAAAGATTGCGAGAAGATCCAACTAGATAAAACATGAAAAAATTAATAAAGAACCAATTTTATCAATCTTGCCTTTTCTAAAGCCAGTTCATCCATCCTATCCATTAGCTGATTGTTCAGCCTTTAATGTATTCTTTGTTAAGCATATTGTAACATGTAATTCTCATGCAAATAGTATCATTCTTTGGATTTATGAAAGGTAAATTTTGTATTATTTTTTTAAGTTCATTAATCAAAGTATCCATAGGGGATATGGTAAATTTTGTATCATTTTTCTATGTTCATTAATCAAAGTATCCATAGGAGAAATGGTAAATTTTGTATCATTTTTCTATGTTCATTAGTCTAAGTATCTAAGTACCCATAAGATATTTGTCATGATATTCTAAAGTTCATAGATATGTTGCACACACTCTTTTAGTGATAAAGATCTTCATCTAACCTCTTTTAGTGATAAAGATCTTCATCTAACCTCTAGTCAGCCATCATTTCAATTACCCAAGAATGTAATTTAATAGTGCAACCAATCCAGATGTTGGCCTTTCATTTATTTTGTTTTCTTTCTATGTGGTGCCATAAGGAATTAAGTCCACAAGTATAGCAGGGCTCTCGAATTAGGCACATGAGTTTTTGGATTGGACAATGACTTGCCCAAAAAAATTGGCAAAAGTTTAAAATCTCAATGTTATGTAATATATCCAAATTTCGACCAGAGAGTAAGAGAACTTGACACTGATTTATGAGTATGGATTCTAACCAAAGTATTCAATAAGATACCTCGTCATCTTAAAATTAATTTAGTAATTAATTTCTTTTTGGATTTTAGACCTTCTATCTTATGAGGAATTATCGAGTAAAATTCAATGGGAAATTGCACTGACACTTGTGATCATAGCGTTCACCTGAAACAGGTTTTATGATTGTTTCATTGGCACTGCAAATGATTCTCATGGAACAAAAAGAACAAAATGGCTCTCATGGACAAATGATTTCAAAGAACAAAAACAACTAGAACTCACAATAGAGAAGCATAGGGTAGAACTCACAACAGTCAAATAACATGCCCAAGATGACATAGAAGAGGAGTTGAATTCAATGCAAGAATTAAATTTCTTTTCTTTCACAGCTAAAGTATTTAGCGTAGCTTTAATGTTTGACATTTTTTCTTGTTCCCTACAGCATTGTCCACTACCAATCCAGCAAGAAAATATAAGATTTTGAATAATAATGTTTAAATTGCTTGCATTGGGTGTCTAGGTTACTTGATAGCGCACAATCCATTTATGCATTTAATTCAAAACATGATTTGAAAGACACAAAATTAGGATTTAAAAAAATCTGTCAGATTACAGTAAAAAAACTCTACATTCGAGTTTACATTTGACGATTTTTCCTGTCCAGTGAGTTTTTTACCAGAATCCAGCAATTTGTTTTAACTCCGAATTGTGTGATGTTCAAATCATGTTTCTAATTGCATGAATGGATTTGGGCCTCTCAAACATCTCGGGACACCCAGTTTAAGCTAATTTAAACGTTGTTATTCAAAATCTCAACTTGTTTACTAGATTAGTGTTGTGTTGGAGAATATACTGTCGGAAACGAAGGAAATCATCGAATGTTTAGGCTATGTTTAGGCTACTAGATTTTCATTTGATTTTTTTATGTTTGACCGAAAAAACTTTGGCTTCAGAATTATGTTAACAGAGTTGCAGCCACATGAGATCTCTGGTACTTGTCTTCTTTATAACAAAACTAATTTTACCGTAAATGCAAGATCATAATAGCCAACTAACTCCCTTGAAGTTCCAAGAAGGCCATAAATGAAAAGAAACTACCCATCATGACGACATGCGGGTCAATTCATTGCCATAAAAGATTTAAATCTTATTTATCTAGGAATCCAGAGGATGCCGGGGCGAGAGTTCTACGAAAAAAATTAAACATTTTTTTTTTAAGAATTGTGTAAATTTGTAAGGTTTTTGGTATGTTTTTAGAAGGAATTTGTTAATTTGTATATCTTTTACTTTCTTTCAGTATGTATCTATGTCATCTTGGAATAGTTTGGGTGGATAAGATGAAAGTTTTCTTCTCCATCCAAGTTCAGTATAATATAAATGTTTGAGAGTGTGATGAGATGTTTTCAAACATTTTTTTATTGAATAAATATATACATACGCTACTCTATATAAATCCTTGACTGGAGCATACTCTACTCTAAGTGCCCCATCAATGGAAGATTGCTTTCTAGCTACCATATCAGCCTCGTCTTTATCTCGAGCTTTAGAAAAGTGAGCCTTACAACCTCTACCTTTACCACCCATAATACTCCCCAGATTTTGAACCAGCCCACCAGAGACGGTTCTAGCTTCAATCTGAGATAACCTAGGGCTCAAATTGTATGTTGCTACATCCTCTTCTAAGTCCTTTTAGGACTCTATCTTTATATGAACTTCTAGCAAAAGGAACAATATTGAAACATTCAGCTATACTAAGAGGGGGATAAATCAGATATGACATATTTTAACTTTCAAATCATATTTACCATTCACATTAACTTATATTGAAATCAAATCTCACATACACACCATACACAAAGATTAAATGTAGAAACCTAATAAAAGATAAAACCACAGAAACATGTTCTCTTAATAAATCATGATTACAATGATTCTCTAGCACCAACTAGAAGGAGGCATCAGCCCCTAAAGTTCTTCAGCACCAACTGAAAGGAGGCACCAACCCCTAGATTTTTCAGCACCAACTAAAAAGAAACACCAAAGTCCCTGCCTTGCACCACCTTGCCACCCTAAAGTGAGTAAGTCTAACAATGTTGGATCAGTCATAACACTTGATGTACCTGAAGTCTCTTCTTCATACACACTGTAGATTTGCAATTAACACACAATATTCATTCCTTCTTGCATACTATCCTCAAACCTCCTTAGTCTATCTGTGACTGCAACACTATTCTAATGCTTTCAAAACATTCACACATATGCACTTTCATGAACATATCAACAATTCAATCTTTGGATTTTTTTTCGTAGAAAACCTCATCGACACACAAACCTAAAATTACCTTTTCATTTGAACACAATAAACAAAATCTCTGCCGTTCATGTAGCTGCTACACAGTCCTCATTGACACAAAGTCTCCTAAACTTCCTTTATCATTTGCTCGAGATTGACAGCTTCTCTGTCATTGTGATGCCTTCAAAATTCCTGTCTCACTCTCTAAATCTCCTAACACCAAGAATACATCTATTCATTTTGTCTATTCCTGGTATGACTCTTTGCTATATATCGTGTAATTGCATGCCAGACATGTAAATACTTCAGACTGTGCTTCTACTTGGTGATTTGTAACATGTATCAAATGCCCAAGATTAAATAGCTTTCAACAATCTTTTGTTGGGCACTCAATGGATTCAGGAACCTTTCCATCAGCTTTTGTTACAAACATCAATTTGGATTCTGAGATCACCACTCCTTCAGAAATTAGAATACTCTCTCGCAAACATTTGTTGATCATTTCACACAAGTTCAGAACCCTGCAATTTGCATTCTCAAATGAACAAATCAAAAGAGTATACCCTGTGATTTTAGATAAAAAGACTTCCTGCAATCTTTGTGCTTTCTACGCGGTGGAGTATACCCAAAATTGAATTCAGAACTCAACGCAATCACCGAGTCAAGCAATTTCAGACCACCATCAAATCTCCTTCATATCGTATTGTCTTATTCGTTCCATATTGAATTCATTCCATTTCTTATTGATTTACTTCTCTTCCATGCTTTGTTCTCTTCCATTTAATTCAGAACTTCATTGAATATCTTCAATTCATAATATGTACTATATTCAACCTTTCTTCGCAAAGAATGTCTTCTCTGTCGTCGGGTAATACCTTTGAATTTGCCCTGCACATCAAAGGCCAACTGCCCCTGCAATTTCAGAGTGCCCTGCGATCTCTAAACTGTTGATTAGCAGATGCTTATTCTGCAATGGAGGAGTATCCCTTGCGATTTGAGACACGTCCTGTAATCTCAGATAGATATGTATCCTGCGATCACTGTCACTTCTACACAATTTGCACATTTAGACTTGAACGCAGATCTTCCAACGAATTCAGAATGCCTCACATTTATTGTTGCACAATGCCACAATCTACACTTTGCGCTCTTATACATTTTGAATAAAAACACCATCATTTGAAAGCGCGAGTCCACAAACTCATACTTGCTTTTTTCATACCCAGAAATGCGATTTCAGATCTTCTTCCTTCATCCTTACCACTCTCACCATAACTTTTGATCGAATCGATTTCAGATCTTCTTCCTTCATCCTTACACACATATTATTACAGGAATAGCGAAAACCTCTAAATTGAATAACTTTGGACATTTGTGGGGACGTAACTGCTGATCTAGCACCTGTAGCATGTTCTTGATCGAGATCTGCCTGGAGGACTGATGAACTAAGCTGGTCAAGAGCAGGGATAGTACACCTTTCATGGCTTCTTGTGCACCATCATCTGCAACACTAGTAGCCACTACCACAATAGCAACCACTTTGACATCAATGACACATTCTTCATGTCTGGGCATCATCATCATCAATGACACATTCTCCACCATCATCTGATAATTCCCATCGAACTTCCTTGTCTTTGAGACCGAGTTTGTTTTATCCACCCCCTCTTTAGGATGGGTACGCATGTTGGACTCTTGGAGCATTAGAACCACTCTTCGACCTAAATTGAAAGTGGTATTTCTCAACGTCAACATAAAAAAGGCACGCCTTCATCGTCCAACCTTTGTACATAAATGCTTGGGCTCTTCTCAATCTCCATTTCTTATGGTAATCCTTCCCTTATATTGAACTTAACCATAATCCTAGCCACTGACATTTTACCAATGTTCACAAAGGACATATCTACTTCTAGGAATTTTCCTAGTGAGTTACCCATATTTCGAAGCACCTCTAGAGACCAAAAATCAAGGGGTATACCAGGAAGATTAACCCAAATAGGAACAATGTTGAAACTTTCATAGTCGGCTTCAAAAAGAGGATTCCATGACTTTAGAGCTAATAGAGAAGAATCAATGTGTTGGTTCCTTTGTAGTACTCATTGAGCATCTTCATGAGATTTTAGTTGTAAAGAAAAGCACCCCCTAGCCAAAATAAGATTCGTTGGGATATAACCAAATTTCTGTCCTTGGGATTTCTCTACTCTATCTTTAAGGGTTCTAACCCCAAAAAGGCGTCCATAAGTCTTCCCAGTGATGGCTTTCTCCACCATGTTGTGAAGTTGAATGTCTTCTCCCGGAACTAACTTGACCACCCTACCTTTTGATTTGATGCACTTATGATTCTTCTTTCCCCTCCTTTTGCTACAACTTGATCTCGAGCTCAAATCCTCTGCCTATTCTGTTAGAATAAATCCCCAATTTATTTTTTATTGAAGCTGAATAGCTATCCTATACATGAGGAGGTGACTCTTTAGATTCACCAACTAAGAGGTTAGGTTTGTTGAAGTCTGTTGGGCTTCACCTTATTATTCATTTATTATTTACATTATTTACAAGATTAATTGTGGAACCATAATCTCATATGATTAGGTCTCCAACATTCCCCCCTTAATCCGAAGGGGTAAATTTAAGTTTGAGGATGTTTCTAAACTTTTCAGAATTTCTTGTCCAAGCGCTCTGGTGAAGATTGCTCGATTGTGGAACAATGCTATAGATGGGTTGTCTTGGCCTCTACACAATGTCGAATAAAATGGTACTACATGTTGATGTTCTTGGTTCGATCATGGAAGCTGTGATTCTTGGCCGACTTGATTGCAGAAGTATTGTCGATCAATAATGGAGTGGATTTCTCTTGTTTTTCTTGCAAATCTTCAAGTATCTTCCTGAGCCACACTATCTCTTTTGTTGCTTCAACATCAACCACATATTATGCCTCTGTTGTCAAATCTGTTGGAACTAATTGTTTGTGTGATATTCAGCGGTTCTCCAACATACTTCTTATGGTAGATGAATACGTACTTAGTATGTTGAGTTACTTCAATTCCCAAGTAGTAGTGAAGGTGTCCCATGTCTATCATTTCAAATCCCTTCTTCAAGTCTTTGTTTATGTATAAAATATAAATTTCATTGTTCCTTGTCATGAAAAGGCCATCTAGATTCTACATACAACACAAGGAACACAACAAATCTTCCAACTTTCTTTACAAACAATGTTGTGTCATCAATATTATAATGTTTGAAATTTAACTTCAGAAGATACTTAGTTAGATTTTCATACCATGAGTGAGGTGATTTTTTGCGGCTGTGCAATGACTTTATGAGCTTACATACCTTACGTTATTGCCCTTTCACAACAAATCCTTATGGTTAAGACATGAAGACATTCTCTTTCAAGTCTTCATTCAAGAAAGTTGTTTCCACATCCATCTGATGAAATTTCCACCCATTTTGTGTAGCCAAAGATGATAAGGTGAAAATGGTAGCACATTTTACTGAGAGGGAGAATGTCTCATCATAGTCAGTTCCTTCCTTTTGAGCATATCCTTTTGTCACAAGCCTTGCTTTGTGGTTGTAAAGTGATCCATATGATCTGTATGTCTTCTTATATACCCATTTGCATTCGATTTATTTCCAAATGGAGAGTCAGCCAGGTTCCAGGTTCATTCTGCATGGCTTCTTTTCACTCATTAGGATTAGCAGCCTCTTCAAAGGAAGATGATTCAAAGTTAGCGGATAAATTCAATTCACAATCAAATGAGACATCCATGCCATCACATGAGTTATCTGTATCTCCTCCTTTTTCTTGTTTGGTTGAAATTCTTCATCCCATCTTTCCAACTTCATTTAGATGGACACTTTCAAGTGTCTTTGTGGCCCATTTCGAGATACCCCCTTTAAAATATGGAATTTCATTATCAACTTCATAATATGTATTTGCATGGGAAACTTTCTCCAGAAAATCAAGTTTTCTATCAATAGACTCGTAATTTTTATTGGTTTCAATAAAAATGAAATCTATGGAAACAAAAACTTATTGTTTACCCCATTGTAAAGACAATCTTCCTTGGAGGTGTCTAAATACCCCAAGAAAATGCATTTCAACTTTGAGCACCAAGATTGTCTCTTTGCTTCTTCCATATCAATGCATAGCAAGTGGAACAAAAAACCCTAAGATGCCTCACCGAAGGGACATGGCCATACCACATTTCATGTGGAGTCTTGTTTTCAAGAGCATGAGATGGACTTCTATTTCTCAAATAGGTTGGACACAACACTACATCACCCCATAAAATTAGTTTTCATTCTTGAAAAACATCATTAAGTGTACCATATTCATTATGGTTCTATTCATTCTTTTTTCCACACCATTTCGTTGAAGGTTGTAAAGAACTGTAGTTTGATGTGCAATCCCATGTGGACAAAGATAGTCTTCAAAAACTTTAGAACTGTATTTTTTCCATTATCAACATGAAGTGTGTGCTAATATGAAATTGTGCTTGACTTTCTATCCATACATGCATTTTATTTAATGTTTGAATTGCTTAAAATTTTGTCTTTAACAAGTATACCCAACACATTCTAGTGTAGTCATCAACAAAGGTCATGAGATATCTATTACCATTGGAAAAAGGAATAGGAATGGAGCCACATAAGTCAGAGTGAATCAACTCTGACTTTCTACATGCTCTGAATTTTGATTCTTGAAATGGCTACTTACTATGTTTTCCTACTATGAATGCATCACATTTTTTCATCTTCTTAGGAATGGCAGGAAAAAAAAAAACNCATGCTCTGAATTTTGATTCTTGAAATGGCTACTTACTATGTTTTCCTACTATGAATGCATCACATTTTTTCATCTTCTTAGGAATGGCAGGAAAAAAAAAACATTATTTATCAACAAGTGAAGATTGCTATAATATAAATGGCCATATCTAGCATGTCATAACAAACTAGATGATAGACTATCACCTTCTCCATACTGATAGAGGTAGGAAAAGTTATGAACTCTTGCAAATGAGACTTTCATCTTCAACAACTTTCCATCTTCATATCTGGCCATGATGACCTAGTTGTCCAAGGACTTCCTTATCTCTACAATTCCATCAAACATGTGGATGGAATGACCTTAATGTCAAATCTACACCAAGGACAACATGCTTCTCTACAACATGGAAAGATAGACAACATTCTCCAACAAAAAGTTAGGGAATCTAGGTAGTTTGAGCTTTATGGAACCAATTCCCTCTAGTTTGAGGGTAGATTTGTCTACAAAATACACTATGTCATCTACATTGTCATTCAGTTCTTCAAAATAATATTTTTTAAATATCATGTGAAATGTTGCAACAGTATCAAGTAATGAAGCATATTTGTAAGATGAAAAAGATGTGATTTCATAATAGAATGTAGAAGACTGACTACAGAGGTTTGAATAATAGAATGTAGAAGAAATAATTGAGACACGGAGAATGGAAAACTGGTGGGAAGGATGGAAAAGGGTAGACAGGTAGAATGTATGGACTGACATATAGAGCAGGAGTTATGGAGCTCTGATACCACTATTAGAATAACTCCTGAATTCATTTTTCATTGAACTTGAATATATATCTTATACATGAGGAAGTTACTCTTTGGATTCACATACCAAGAGATCCATTGAAGTCTATTGGGATTGACCTTGTTATTCATTTATTAATTACAATATTTACAAGATTAATTTTGGAACCATAATCCCATGGGATTATATCTCCAACATGTTCAACCCACACATTACTCCCTTTGAGATCCTGAACCCTAGATCCATCATATGTCACCTCCTCAAGTGTAACCAAAGGTTCTTGAGGGTAGTTGGCACAACCACTATCTACCTGTGGCAGGCCCTTTCTTAACAAGGACACAAAAACAACTTCGTCCAAAGAAATGTCACCTGAAACCACCATTCGCTGAGGTAGAAATAAACCCCTAGATCCAACTGCCCCAGAGGAGAAAACATAATCTAACATCCTAGAATCTCAAAGAGGAACATCAAAAAATTTTCTTAGTATCAATAGAATTTAGGATTGCGCCCACACCTTACAATGGGGACCAAGGCTCCGAGGAATGGGGATACACTTGGTGACTAGGGGACCAAGATAGATGCTTCATAGAAGGATCCATGTTTGATATTTAACAAGGAAGTTCCAAAGAGAAAGTTCCTCCTCCTGGCCAACTTGTCCTACCAGCATCACAGAATTCTTTTGCTAGTCGTCCCCCAAGGCCCTCTTCCTTCACAAAACCCAATATTGTCGTGTGCCTTCCAATTGACACATCCCAAATTTTTTGATAGAGGAAAGGGTTCGAGGAAAAATCCACTAACTCCACTTTCCATTGTCATCCTAGAGAGGAAAAATGATGGAGCGAATACAAAAACTTCTCTTGTTGTAGAAAACTATGACCAAATCTCAAACCCTAGTCCTTCACGTTATCTTCCACAAACAGACCTTCCATTGTAGATGTTCCATCCTTCTCTTGATTCGCTCCAACAATCATGGTAATTTTATTATAATATTTAAAGAATTTAAATATTATAATCGGTTTTTTAAAAGTTTAGATAGCATAATTATATTAGTTCATAAAAATCATACCCAATTGACATCAAATACTTATTCATGTCTTAAGGAAGTTAAGCTTGTATGGGTGTTTGGACATACTACTCTCTTTTACCATTAAATCATTTTTGCATATATATAATTTCATTAAAATCATATATAATGGGCATTATCTATTTATCCATGTTTTAAGGAGGTTAATATTGTATGGGTGTTTGGATATACTACTATATTTACCATTATATTGTTTGAGTACACATGATACTTCCAAAAGAACGAACACCTAGAGAATCCACTCACACAAACAAAGCATAGATCAACATGCAGATGTTTTCACATGGTTTAAACCCTCGAAAGGGAAACACTCAACAACCCCAACCAAATAGCTACTTGAGGTAGTTTAATATGCAAAAGAAAGAAAGTTACAAATGAGAAAGCTTATAATCAATCAACTAGCCAATGACCCTCCATGTTATTTGAATAGATATCATGGATTAATCAGGTGTCAAGACATGGATCACAGGTAGTTATCTTCTAAGAGAATATGAACCATTGGATCACTCTATGTCTAGAACATATTGTGACCATCAAATTAGATTTTTACAAATGTACACTAATGCATACTAAAGAACCACACTTTTCCTAACATATATATTATAACAAGTTGATCTTAACTAAATCCTAAGTGTCTAAACATCCTAACATCCCCCCGTAAGAACAACTTGGGATAGGATTGAAGCATTTACAAAAGTGACACTATTAGGAGAAGGAAGGAGGCATTAGAGTCTATCCCCCCTTAATGACAGGTTCTTGAACTCCTAACATAGATCGAAGTGTAGAAAACTTCGCTTCTGTAAGAGACGTTGTGAAGATATATGCAACTTGATCATCTGTAGGGTAGAAGAGCACTTCAATAATGCGATCATGAGCAAGATTTATGATGAAGTGCATGTGTAGTTCAATGTGTTTGTTGTGTTGATGCAGAAATGGATCTTTAACAAGATTGATGGCTCTTTGATTGTCACACCAAAGTGGAGTAGGTTTCTGCTGTTCGAATCCAAACTCTGAAAGGATCTATCGAAGCTATAAATATTCTTGACTAGCATTAATTGTGGCTCGATATTCTGCTTCTGCTGAATAAAGAGCAAGATATTGTTGTTTATTACAAGCCCAAATGATAGGTCCATATCTCAAACTAAAAACATAACCTATAGTAGAATTTTGATCATCAGGATCGACATCCCAATATGAATCAGTAAAACCAATCAACAAAGGAGTTCCTCATGTACTGTAATGAATCCCTAACTGAATTGTACCCCAAATATATCAAAGTATTTTTTTTTGCTGCTTTCCAGTGAATTTCATGGGGTGTTTTCATATAGCAGGGCGCAACACAACCAATGACAAAAAAATATTAGGACGATTATAAGTAAAGTATAAGAGACTACCAACAAGATGATGATATAATGTGGCATCTGCTTCAGGTGAAGTGCAAGTGGCAGAAAGTGTGACTTCAAACTAGAAGGGATAAATGGGGTTGGTTTACAATCTTCCATGTGAAAGCAACAAAGAAGGTCACAAGCATACTTAGACTGAGAAATAAAGATTCCTTTTTTGGTTTCCAAGACTTGGGGACCAAGAAAATAATGTAAATGTCCTAAGTCTGTTGTTTCAAATTTTTTTTAAGACTGGATTTCACATGAGTTAAAATCTTAGGGCCACTACCAGTAAGAATAAGATCATCAACTTAAAGAACAAGGATGATGAGATTGTGTCCTACTTTCTTGTTATAGACATTGGGGTCAAAATGGAATCTGGAAAATCGAGTGTCAAGGAGAAAGCTATCCATTTTGGCATACCAAGATTGAGGAGCTTGCTTAAGGCCATATAATGATTTCTTTAAGGCGGTAGGCAAGGCTAGAGTCATTCTAAACATATCGAGGAGGTTGTTCCATGTAAATTTTCTCCTACAAATCACCATGTAAGAATGCAAACTTGACATCCATTTTATGGACCTCCCATTTATGTAAGGCTGCAAGGGAAAGAACAAGGAGGATGGAGTTCATTTTTGGAACAGGGGCAAAGGTTTGATTGTAGTCAATTCCTTCAACTTGGGAAAAAACTTTGGAAACTAACCTTTCCTTGATCCTTTCAATGCTTTCATCTAATGCATACTCAATTCTATAGACCATTTACATCTGACAAGTTTTCTTCCTTTTGGAAGAGGTACAAGATCCCAAGTATCATTTTCCATTAAAGAACAATATTCTTCATCCATAGCTGCATTCCAATCTAGGTTCCTTGAAGCTTCTGCAAAAGTATCTGGATCATGATTCTTTGAAACTTGAGCTAAAAGAGAAGAGGTTCGTTAGAAGTGAGAACATGTTTGACATGGATATCTAGGATCACCAACAAGATCACCGGTCGCTTCACATGTTGAATGCACCCATCAAGAAAAATGAGCAGGCGGAGGGATAATAAAATAATAAACAACATTAATTAACTAGAATGTTCATATTTGATGATCTTTAGTGTTGCCTTCAAGGAATTAAGACCCTATATGCAACATGGAAAAAGTTTGAAACTGTGTTTTGTAAACATAGTGAAACTCGATCCGGCCACTAGCTTGACAACAAATCAATTTATTTCCCACTAGCTTGGAATTCACTAGATTACTTTCTCAAAGTTAAGGTAGAATTGGATGGAACTCAAAATTCATGCATTGATTGGTGTTATTTTATTATATTGAGAATTACTAATGCTTTTTTTCATTGTAGGATTCAAACATTTACAATGTTGAAACTCTAAGGTCAAGAGGAAGAAGCACTAAAGAGTGAAGACATCAAAGAAATTTCCCACGAGTGGAAGGACATTGAATCAATGCTACTCATAGACACAAATCATTTCACAAGGTTTCATTGTTGTCTCAAATGGGGAAAATTTTACAATATTTTTTTCAACGACAATTTCCCCAAAGATGATGAAGACCTTCCAGTGTTTCAGAACATAAAAAAGAGTGATATCTATTCTCTCACCGCTAGCCCTACAATATTACCCTATAATGACATTGTGAGATGGATATTTGACTATATAAATCTTGGGGTTGATTCAATGATTAATGAGGTTGGAATTCCTATATTAACTTCAAATGAAATTGAACAGATGTATAAATTATGAAAGTTTGAATTTTTACTAAATAAACAGTTCCTAGACACCTTCAAAGGATAAAACCCTAGCTTGGTTGAAATCATCAAAGAATGGTGGTATGAAGAGAAAACATTCACATAAAAGGAAAATTAGTTATACCTAGTTCAATACTTCAAATATCTCTATTGATTGTTAGATGTCATGATCTGTAGGTTGTATGGAAAAGAGGGTTCCATCGATTTCAAATTGGAATGGATACCATTATCTTAGCTCACCACATAGCCAAAATATGATATGTATTCAATTGGGTGCATATCCTATCATTCAATCTCCCAAACATTGTGAAAGAGAGAAAAGAGGTACTAGGGAGAAATTCCCTAGGTTTTTATATTTCTATCTTTTTTATCGATTCAGTTTGTTCTTCAAATTCATTTCCTTTGATGGGTTAGGACTAGAACCCTAGTATGCCCCCTATACATGTCTATTGTAGTGAACCATGTGCTTCAAATTTCAAGAATCACTTATACAAATATGTGAAAATTGCATGACCCCTTTATACTCCATCATATTCAACCAACTAGCCCCTAGACTATCAGAAGAAGTTAGGGAAACTATAAATAATATAGGAGATTGGTGTACATCTAGGAATATTTCACTAATATTAGGGTTTTTGGTGCTTCATTTGCCCCACATTTATTTCCTAAATATGTTCATGATAGGTCAGTTCTTCGATAGATTTCTCGACAGACTGTAATAAAATAGGTTACTTATTTTCTCTTGGATCACTCAAAGAAAACATGGTCGAGATTCCCAATCAGAGTGGGATTTTTCACCTTATTAGATGTTCCTAGTACCAATAAAGAGATTGTTTCCCTTAAACATATTAACCTCTATAAAAGAATCATAAGGAAACATGATTTGAAAGGGATAATTGCAGATCATTTCAAGGTTGTTGAGTTAGCTTTGTCACGTCCCCTCCCCTCTATAACAAGGAAAGGATGCGACTAACACATTGATCTTCTCTATCAGACCGAGAAATCTATCCAAATGAACATAATAATAAAAATGCATTGAATTAAAAACATACAGAGATGCATAATGCAATATATAGCGGAAGCAAATACATTTTATTCAACACATTCATCATGTTCATAATTCATAAAACAAGCAAATACAGTTGCAGAGATTAAATACGCAAGAAAATACTTATCTCGAGAGAAGCTTCCCCGTAACTAGCTATGTCACTACAACGTTCCACCCAACCATAGGCTAGTGTTCTCATCAATCGCTCATCACCAGTGCCACCCCCGAGATGGGCATGATTCCCACAAGGAATAAGGGAACAATATAATTACACGCAATAATACCATACATCCACAGTCAAGCCAACACATAGTTGGTTTTCACAGATTGCTAAGGAAACAAGCCAATAACATATGGGTTCCTTGGACTTACTCAACCAAGCCAATGATCACATCCAAACACAGTCATACCCTCTAACATATGGATTTATTGGACTTACATAGCTAATCCAACACAAGGCAATCGCATCCAAACACAGCCAACCATCTAGCAGATGGGTTCCTTGGACTTACTCATCCAAAACAACAAAAGGATGCACTTGACAGTCAAGTACAAGTTCTACGTATGGAAAAAAACGTCATGGGAATCATAATCGAAGATATTAAATGGGGAAAAACGACCCAAGTGAGAAAATTGTTTCAGAAAACATTTAATGGTTACACAGAGGTAAAAACGACCTCTACAAACCCCCACTTCATGGATTCCAATTCAGAAAACATCTACCGGCTTCACGTAGGAAAAAATGGCCTCTTCAAAACCCCCAAACATGGATCTCTACTGCACATCCACTCAGCAACACATAAAAAAAATTATGGGCATGGAGAAATGAAGAAACGACAGAAAATCATGAAGGAGAGAGCTCAGCCACCTTCAGCTGTGTGAGAGAGCCAAGCGTGAATGAGAGAATGGGTGAGGAATGAATTTTTGGGTTCTTACTCGCCCAATAAGCCAAATCACATTTTTTCCAAAATGGGTGGTCTTCCCAATTCAAATTTTGACCTCCATATCTTTCCCATCCCAAGGAAATAAATTCCTCAACCAATTTTTGGAAGAAATAAATGGTTGGCACAAAAAGACAAAATGGGTAGTTGACAACTTTATAGGTTTTCCATTGACATTTGGATTTTTCCATTGGATCAAGGGTTTGAATGTTTCCCCCTCCCTATTCCTTGTGAAATCATGCCCACATCTCATTAACGTTGCGACACATAGCTAGTTGTGGTATTTTTATTAATTTGCATTTTTACATGATGTCTCAAAACATATTGTGCCTCGCTAGCACATAAACCATCGGCATCGATTTTAATCACTGATACATAAGACACTAAATCGAAGGTGGGGACTTTGCCTTGAGTTCCACACCATGATCAAATATAACATTTACATCGTATACAATTTTAATGCAAATGGGGTCGAAAATGGGATATTACAAGTTCCCTCATATAGACATGATCCTAATCCCTAGGATCTCATGTACTAAAGGGGCTATTACCTATAAAGAAGTACTAAACTGTATTGAGGATAATCAAAAGAATGAAGTGATACATAAATTTGAATAAGTAGACATGACGTTGGCTGTGGTTGAAAGAGAATAATTAATAGCCAATGAAGAAGAACATGATATATCCAAGAAACAAACAGTGGCTTCTAGAAGAGAACTTTATAAAATAAAGCTATAGAGGATGAAGAACAATTAAAGTAGAAATCAATACACGATGTAAAATAATCTAAAAGGATGAAGATGAGAAGAAGAGGAAAGCATAAATAGAGGCAAAGAAGAAATAAGTTTAATTTGAACCAAAAAGACTCAAACAAAAGCAACTATAAGAGTATAAGTCCATAGAAACTAAGAAATCCATTACTCTGTCTAGAAAGGATGCCAGTAAAAATCAGGAAATTTGATGTTGTCCTCCCATGTTAATGCCATAACACTAATTACTACTTTAGCAGGTGAATCTTCTTCTTCAGAATTAGTTAATATTTAAGATATTGTAAAATCTTTGGGAGATTACATTTTTCGTAAATCTCACAAAGAAATTGTAAAAAAAGAGCTTCTAAAGGGAAAAGGGTTGAAGAAACTCCAAGCAAAGAAGTACCAAATCAGATGAGAGCATGGAACATTGCCAATCAAGGTCCACAAAAAATTCCGCAGATATAGCCTCTACTTTGAGTGTCTTTGTTAGTGATAATTATGTGATAACCAATGGGTTAATTGCTACAATAGATAGGTACAAAGCTCAAGTATCTATTCTAGAAACTCAATTGGAGGAGCATAGGATTCAAATGGAAGCTATACATATGCAACATGTCATTGAAAGTGATTGACACCATGAAGTTTAAATGGATTCCCTAATCAAGGAACATATGTTGTAAATTGGAAAATTAAAATCAGAACACGAAGAAAAGATAACCACTTTTGAGCAACATGAATATGAAATTAAAAAATTGGAAGAAAATATGTGTTCTATGAAAGTTCTATTAAAGGAGAATAGGGTTGACTTGAATTCTTTAAAGAATGAATCATTTTTGGTGAAGGAAAATATGATGGATGCTAAAAAGCGGTTCCTCACAAAGTTAGATGAAGTTCAATAGTGTTATGATTATTTGACTAAATTATATGATCAAATAGAGGTATAATTGGCTAAAAGAAAATCTACACAGGATTTATTTGATAAGATCATAGACCAGGAAAGTAGTACAAACAAGGCCCATAGTCACTCCCTACGATTATTCATAGGGAGGAAGACGAAACTCAAGTTCTACTAGACTCATGGAAGGCCTCTTGTGAAGAAATAGAAGAAAATGTTTGTGTACGGCCAAATCATGTTTCAAGATATGAATATGGAAAAATGTGGCATGTCAGTAATATATGACTTGAGTCAAGATATTCCTCATATTGTCTCCCAAACAATTACAAAACAATGGTAAATATAAAGAACCTCGGCCCTTTTAAAACCAGTTCCTCAGGTTGTCGCCCAAATAAAATCCTCCCAGTGATACGACAATCCCAGTGTTTCTAGCATTAAGCGTCACACAGTCTAACCAAAATTGCAAGCAACAAATATGTGATGAACAGTCTCACCATTACAGCCACCGAGGGTGCATAGTACTGGTCCAATCCAACCTTTCTTAGTGAGGTTGTCCCAAGTTCTGATTTTGTTCATCAATGAAATCCAACTGAAACATTTGATCTTCATAGGTAGCTTCTAGTACCATAAATCCTTTGTCCACCATCCATGAGTATTTCCAAGATGATAGTCCACCAGTGAGGCATAAGATAATTTAGTAGTGACCTGCCCCAACTATTTGTTAAAAGGCAATACAAGTCATTCCTCATCATTGGAGAAGCAGATACCCAGGTGTTGCAATGGTTTAGTGTAAAAATCCCTCTCCTTCTTCCAGGGACCAGATAGTTATAAATCGACCGTTGACAACTAGTATGACCCCATGCCTTTCCAAGTCCCATGCATGCTTTCCTGTTCCAAAGATGTGATTCCGTAGCCTTGTAAATATCCTACCAATCCATTAGAAAGTGTGTAATTTCTCTCCATCCCAACCACTAGGTCAATCCCAATCAACACCTTGTCACCCTTCCAACTTTCCAACAAAGTTTCTTGCAGATCCATCCCAAAACCTGTAAAAAATCATTCCAAATGATGGACGTGTTTTTGACTGAGTATGTCCCTTTCCTAATCTAGGATGCAATGGAGCAATTTTTTATATATTTGGCTTTAATCACCATGCTCCAAATACCAGTATCCGTCAATGCCCTCCATAGGTTCTTCATCCTCATTGCCTAACTAAACCGATCCAAATTTAGGATATTCCATCCCTCGTAAGAGTAGGGTCTAGTTAACATATCCCAATTCACCAGATGAAGGTCATGTCTCCCATATCAACCACCCCAAAGGAAATTCTCCAATAATCTAATAGCATGAATAATAGATCCAGGAATCTTCATCAACACAAACTAATAGACCGGGAGTGCACTAAGAACTGACTTCAATAAAAGGAGCACAATAATGAGAACTATTCGAAAAATTTCCATTTCATATATGGATTAAACTTTGTTTGCAAAGTTAGAGTTCAACAATATTATGCATAATATGTTTTCCTTTCTTGAAGTCATTTTTAATACAAATTTTACTTGTTTCAATTGTAAAAAAGCCCAATTTTTACTATTGGATGATAATTTCATAAGCTTTCCCAATTATAGGCTTTTTGAATCTCTCTTTGATATACAAAGTCTTTGTTTAGTATCACTAAAATAACCTATCCATCTATGTTATGATTCCACTTGAACTAACATTCTCTCCAAGAATTAGTTATGATTACTTTGCAGTTAAACCTATTTATATTCTCAATGATTGGGTTGCTCAATCATTCTTGGATCTTGTAATCATAAATCTTGTAGTTGTCCCTTAAGGTGATCCTATTCAGGACGGTAGAGGAAAGGAACCTAGAGTTGTGACCTATGATACCCAAGACTTTTGAAAGAGTTCAGTTGTCACACCAATCAAGAATACCGACACTTTAGATTAAATGGAAAGATAAGCCTAGGGGGCGTCCCTATAACCAAGATAACCTTAGAAGTAGATAATTTGAGAGTTTATGAAGGCTTCTTGGTGGAATCTCTTAGATGTTACAGTTAATTAGAGATTTGATCAAGTTCTAAGAAATAATGTGTGCCTATGTTAAAAGCCCCAAATTTGTCTAGCTAGGGCTTATCCAAAAAATCAAATCTAAGGACAATAGGGAGAAATTAAGTAAATTAGGCATAAGATTTAATTTCTAGATCAAGGATATGATGATTGAAGGTGATTCTAGCAATATCTGGATCACACAACTGACTAAATGAATAATTTCCTAAGGAGGGCGATTTGACCCAAGGAGACCCAGTGTCTTAGGATGGGTAAATGGAGTCGGATTTGAATGAAACTTGGTATCAATAGGTTTTAGAGGATTTCCAACTTGGGTTTTCGACCAGAAAGACTATGGCTAAGAAACAAGGGTTTTAAGATGAGGATTTTAATTTTATTTATTACGTCGGGTGGATTGGAAATGAAAACTAGAGAAAACTTAAAGCAAAAGTTACCTGAAACATAGAAAATGCCAAGATTGTGACGCTCTAACAAAGTAATTCCCATGTGGCTCTACTCGTTCTAGATCAATCTGAATTTCGTCCCTTGAGACAATATGTCTGAACAGCTTCCCTTCATCAATCCCAAAAGTTGATTTCTTTGGATTTAAGGATATCCCAAATTTCTGACATCTATCAAAAATCTTCCTTAAATGTTCCTTATGATCAGTCCTCTATTTGGAAAAATCCGTTAAATCATCTTGGTAGATGGCAATGATCTTACCAATCAAAACACTAATAGCTTGATCCATATCTATTTGAAAAGGGGATCCTGCATTCAATAATCTGAATGGAATCCTTATGTACTCATAGGTTCCCCAAGGAGTTGTAAAGGTTATTTTTTCTCTATCCTCTTTCTTTATTTGCACCTTATTATACTAGGAAAAAACTTCTAACATAGACAACAACTTGACCCCTGTAACACTTTGCAGTAATTTTCCATATTAGGAAAAGGGTAATTATCTTTCAGAGATACTTAATTCAAGCTTCTAAATTCAATACAAATACTTGTTTCTCTACTTTTCTTTCTTACTATCAAAGGATTAAACACCCAAGTAGTGTGTCTTATAGGTCGTATGATGCCAACATCTAGCATCTTCTCAATTTATTCCTTGACTAAAGGGGCTAACTTACGATTAATGTTACATATTTTTTTCCTATAAGGTTTGCCTCTTTCCTTCATAGGAATAGTATGTTCTATGATCGATGGGTCATAAGTTTTCATATCATCATATGTCCATGCAAAGACATCCTTGTATTCTCTAATTAAATTTTCAATTACCTTTCGTTCTTACGGGGATGTGTTTTTTCCAATCCTAACCATCGTAGGAGAAATTGAGGAGCCTATGTTTACTTCAATAACTTCATCTACAGGTTCCATTCTCCTTCCCTTGTACTCATCATGTCTATTGAATTTTTTCTCTAAAGGTATTGATAATTCCATGGCATCAATACTGCATATTGCCTAATTTTCCATTTGATCATCCAAACTAATCATATGGTTGAGAGAATAGTCTATGCAAGGGGCAAGAATCTTATGATTTGAGCATCATCATTAAAGACCTGCCTATGGTCTTGTTTGTTAGGTACAAAGGGTCTAAAAAAGGCTTCAACTTTGCATTTACACTTAACTAAGCATCCACGTGCTTCAATGTGCGTGCTGCTACAAAGAGTGCATCAACAAAAGTGTTTTGATCTCTAGGGACCACTTTGATTGAAAAAGCATCAAACATTTCAATTGCATACCATACACCATTTCAGTAGTTACGCAATGGATCGTTCTTTGTATCAAATTGATTTTTAACCTAGGATACTATTAAATTAGAGTCACCAATAATGCTTATACATTTAATATTCAAATCTCTCGCAATTTCGATCCCAAAAACAAAGCTTCATTTTCAGCCACATTGTTAGTGCATTCAAATTCTAATCAAAATGAATACACACTTTCCTCTCTTGCAAGTGAAATTAAAATGAGACCTTCTACTTCACCATGCCTAGACCTAGCCCCATCAAAATACATTTTGCAAATTTTATGGGGTGGGAAAGGATGTTGTCGGACTTCTTCCCAATAATTAGCCAAGACCATAAAATTTCCAATCTCATCCGTAGCATGCATGGCTTCATCAAACAAATGATCAGGAGTTTCAACATGTTCAATCATGGGAGGCTCATTCATTAATTTGATGGAGACATTACTATTAACTGGAATAGTTGCATATGTGAGATCAAATTGGATACTAGCCCCCAATTTTGCTGCCCATTCCCTAGATAAAATCATACCCCATACATTAGGAATGTACATAACCAACACATTCATGGTCACTTCAATATTGGGGTAAGCTGCTAATTTCATCCTCAAATTCTCAATTACCCTTTTAGATTCTACTAGGCGTGAGTCCATGCCACAAACATTTCCAAAAGGTCTAGTCATAGTTAATTCAAGTTGGTTTATGACCTTGAAAGACATGATATTCACTTCATCCCTAGAGTCTATCATACAATTGTGAAGGATTAATTTCTTTACTTCTAAGGAAACATAAAAAGGAGGATATCCATCACCATTGTTTGTCACACTTTGAATCCTGACCAGGGGGTCTCCTACTACTTTTGGAAGAGGTTTTGGTATACTGTTTTTAGGATTTATTCCCAGGAATTTGGTAGCTCTATCATTCATCAAGGGTATTTTCGAAATTTCCTCAAAAGGAATAGCATGGTAAGCTTGGAAAGGAAAGGTGATATATCAATTTTCAAACCAAGAGGGTTAGCCTTGTCAAATTTTAAAGTCTCTAAACCCAAGAATTCCATGACCTTAGCTATAATGATTGGAATATAACCAAGTATTTTAATGAAATTAAACACATTAAGTTGGAGAGTTTTCCCAAAACATCTATGTTCATGGATTCCTAACCTACAAGCTTCTATTTAGGGGAATTCCTCTTTAAGATCTTAGCATTTGTTGGAGGTTTCCACATATTGCCTTTCCTACTTCAAGTTTGTTTTTGGAGGTTGGTATAAGTTCGGTTTTTTGCTTAAGAGGAGGCATCACTATTCTTTTTGTCTCACCATTTCCACGTGGTGTATTTCCCCATGTTGAGCTGGGATATTTGGACCTTCTAATTGGATCATCATTGGTGTGGGGACGCGTGCCCTTTATAGCTTGTTTTCTAGGTTTGGGAATTGTAACTTCTGTTTATTAAGGGCTTTTTTATATTGAGATATGGTAGTAGTATAGTTATTATGCTTAGCTTCCATCATCGTATAAGGTCTTGTTGATTTATCAGGTTGTGGATAGAGATACTCATCATACTTCCAATAGTCTTCTCGATTTCATTCAATTAAAAGGGAAAATTCTGAGATCATTGCACTCATCACAATTTTAAATTTATCGGGGAGTATGTACTCATAATCGATTTCATCATAGAATTACATGTTTTTAGATGAACTCACACGATTAAAATGATAATTATACTTATGGGTTAGTTCCTCAGTGGTGTCGCGTTGTGGAGTCGTCAAGTGAACGAATTGTCGTGTTCACCAAAAGGATAGTGTTGTAAGGAGAGATGAGTGTAATAAATACAATGATTATTCAAAAATTAAACAAGTAGAATGTAATAACTGAAATTAAACCGGATGCGATATGAATAATAAAGCATGCAAGTACATTCACAAACACCGAAGGTAATCCTATACCTCCCTGCAATGACTCCAAAAGTGTTGGCAATGAGAACGGGAGTAGAACTGAAGGATAAATGTTGAACCAAGGCAAGCCTCTACCTCCCTGGAAACGATGCCAAAAATGCTATCACAAATCTTATAGTTTCCCCTTAAGGTGATCCTACTCAGGAAGGTAGAGGGAAGGCAACTAGAGTTGTGACCTACAATACCTGAGACCTCTGAAAGAGTTCAGTTGTCACACTAGTCAAGGACACTGACACTTTAGTCTAAGCAGAAAGCTAAGCCTAGTGGGTGTCCCTATAACCAAGTTAACCTTAGTAATATATAATCTAAGCATATTAATGAAGGTTTCTTGGTGGAATCTCTTAGATATTAAGGTTAATTAGAGATTTAATCAAGTTCAAAGGGATAATGCGTTCCTATGTAAAAATCCCCAAATTACCCTAGCTAGGGTTTATCCAATAAAATCAAATCTAAGGACAATAGGGAGAAATGAAGTAAATTAGGCACGAGATTTAATTGCTAGATCAAGGATATGATGTTTGAAGGTGATTCTAGCAATACCCAGATCACAAAGCTGACTAAATGATCTATTTCCCAAGGAGGGCGATTTGAACCAAGGAGACCCAGTGTCTTAGGATGGGTAAATGGAGTTGAATTTGAATGAAACTTGGTCTCACTAGGTTTTAGAGGATTTACAACTTGGGTTTTCGACTGCTAAGCCAAAAGAATATTGAAAAGACTATGATTGATTTTATTTATTATGCCAAGTGGATTGGAAATTAAAACTACAGAAAAGTTAAATCAAAACATACCCGGAACTTGGAAAATGGAAATAGTGTGACTCTCTAATGAAGTAATGCACACTTGACAAAGATCCAGTGAAATTTCATCTTTTAAACAATGTGCCCCAAGTGACCAATGCACCCAACTCCCCTGCACAAGCAAACAATTGAAATTAATTTACCCTACATGAAAGAAGTACGATTATGACAAAGTAAAAAATCATATCAATTGACAAAATGCATAATAGAAAAATCCCTGTAAAAACCATGTAAATAAAGAATAGCCATGTCTTCAACAATGGTGCCCCTCTCCAAGTTGCTACCATGTCACAAAATATCAAAACGAATGGATGCAAAAAACATCAAAACGAATGGATGCAAAAATATTCACCGATAAGTTCCCCTAGATTTCACAGTGTAAGATAGTGCAATGACAAATTAAAAACACTCCACACAAGAGACCCAATAATTTTTCCCAAAAGACTTTATCTATTCCAAAATCCAAGAACCATATTTCTTGATGGGATACAATGAGGAGATCACATCTCCTAAATAGATCTAGAGTGTGCCCACATTTTAACCAGCATCCATCCAATGGTTGAGATTAAAACATCATCAATGGTGGATATTTACTTAGAAAATGTGCATTCCACATTTCAAGGTTTGATCTAGAGTGTGTCTCACAAATGTGCATTCCACATTTCAAGGTTTGATGAATTGTATTTTCAAGCCTTTCCTTAGAAAATTTTATTTGTATTCTTTGATGATATACTAATCTATAGCAAGTCTTGGGAAGAACATGTTCAACATGTTGACAGGGTACTACAACTACTAAAGGAGCAAGAACTATATGCACAACCCTCAAAATGTTTCTTTGGGATAAAGGAGGTAGAGTATTTGGGTCATATTGTATCTCATGAAGGTGTCAATGTAGACCCTAACAAAATTAAATCCATGATGGAATAGATGAATTCCAAATCCTTGAAGAATATTCAAGGGTACTTAGGTATGATAGGTTACTATCGCAAGTTTATTCGAAACTATGGAAGAATAATAGCTCCTCTAACAACATTACTGAAGAGAGATGTATTTTCTTAGACTCCAAAGGCAACTCAATATTTTCAACAACTCAAAGAGGATATGTGTAAAGATCTTGTTTTGACGACACTTGACTTCACAAAAACCTTTATTGTGGAATGTGATGCTTCAAGAAATGGAATTGGAGCTGTACTAATGCAAGAAGGACACCCTCTTTCCTTCACAAGTCATCCAATCAAGGGAAATAACTTTAAAAATTTGATTTATGCGAAGCAAATGTTGGAAATACTACATGCCTTGAAGCAATGGAGCCCCTACCTTATGGGGAGACATTTCATGTTTAAAAATGATCATGATAGCCTTAAATACTTCTTGGAACAAAGAATATCTTCAAAAGAGAAACAAAAATGGGTGACAAAGATGTCGGGATATGACTTTGAAATCATCTACAAAAAGGGGAAGCAAAATGTGGTCGTAGATGCACTCTCTAGAAAATATGAGAATGTTGAAGCATTACTCTAGGCTATCTCGATCATCCAACCAGATTGGATAGCCGAAGCAAGGGATGAATGGAAAAATGATGAAGAAATATGGACATTCATTCAAAAGCTGCAGTAGGATCCCAGTTCCTCTAATACATTTAGGTGGAAAGATGACTTTCTATGGTACAGGGATCTCTTATATCTTGGTAAGAGTTCCTAGCTCAAGTAAAAGGTACTCTTTGAATTCCACTCCTCACCGATAAGAGGGCACTCAGGTTTCTTAAAAACTTACCACAAGGTAAAGAAATATTATTTTTAGGATTGTCTTAAAATTGATGTTCAAAAATTGGTGACAGAATGTTTGGTTTTCCAACAAAATAAAGTGGAAACAATTAAGACACCAAGTCTCCTACAATCACTTTCCATTCCAAGCCAAAGGTGGACAAAGGTCTCGATGGATTTATCACAGGTTTACCAAAGTCTGAAGGAAAGAGTATCATCATGGTGGTTGCTGATAGACTTACTAAATATGCACACTTCTATGCACCATCTCACCCCTTCAAAGCAAGCATGATCATCGATTCTTTTATGGAGACAGTCCAAAAGCTACATGGTACTCCAAATATTATAGTAAGTGACAGGGATCCCATTTTCACTGGAAATTTTTGGACCGAATTATTTTCTTATTTGGGTAGTCAACTGGCTCCTAGCTCATCTTATCATCCTTAATCTGATGGACAAACAGAGATTGACAACAAATGTTTGGAATGGAATATTCAATGTATTGCAGCTGATAAATAAACACAATGGGTCAAGTGGTTGCCCTTGGCATAATGGTGGTATAACACTTCCTTCCATACATCAGCAAAAATGACCCCATTTATGGCACTTTATGGCTATCATCTACCATCCATCACATTTTCACTAAGAGACTCCTGTAAGGTTCAAGTAGTGGAAGACCACATTAAGCATCGACAACAAGTATTTTAACTCTTAAAGGACAACCTGAATCTAGCACAAAATCAAATGAAACAACAAGGAGATCAACACCACAGTAAATGAAGCTTTAATGTGGGGGATTGGGTGTTTTTAAGACTATAACCATACAAACAGATGTCACTTAAGAACACCAAGAAGTATAATAAATTATCACCTAAATACTACGGTCCCTACAAGGTGCTACAAAATATTGGTAGTATGGCCTACAAATTGAAATTACATGCATATTCACGAGTCCATCCAGTTTTCCATGTTTCCTGTTTAAAGAAGGTAATTGATGAAAAGCTACCAGTTCAAACGATATAACCAAAAATTGATGAGGAAGGAAAAATCATCTTGGATCCTGAAGAAATCATTGAAATAAGAACTAGACAACTTCGAAATCGATCTATTCCAGAGTATCTCATTAAATGGAATAATTTACCTGCATAAGATTCAACATGGGAAGATGAGATCGTTATATAGCAGCATTCATAACTACTTGCGTTGAGAGAAACACTTTTTGAAGGAGAGGGGCATGTTAAGCCCTTAATGATGATGCATTACCCCATATAGTGTGGTGCATTACCCCTATATTGTGGTGCATTACATATCATTTATGTCAGCTTGGGTCTATTAGTTGTTGTTTTACACCTTTGTCTCCTATATATAGGAAGGAGACATTCTCATTTTAGTCATCATTGTATAGATTGTCTTGTCTTGTGTACTTAGTACATTGTGTAAGGAGGTTCGTCTCTCAAAGAGGATTGTTATCTTTCTCTGTTATTCATTATTAAGGCGTGGATTACTCTCTTCTTGTCTATTTTTTTCTTTTTATGATATTTATGAAACTTGGTTGCATAACATATCATTTTCATGGATAATCCTTAACCTTATGGTTTGTTACTCAATAGGAATTGATCTAAACAACTAAATTGATATGATCATTTTATCTATTTATAACTTTTGTTTATTTTGATATATATCGAATTTTATTTCTATTTTATTAGAAATGCAATAATAATTTGTAAAATGCAAAGAATTCCTCCTAGTCTAAGATAATATCAAATCCATGACCATCACTTGTCAAACTCTTATCCAATTTCTTAGTCGTCGATGAATATCCCAACAACACTTACTTCTCCTTGGTTAGGATCCCCTAAAATTCTAGAGTTATTTCAAACCTCTTGTGCTATAACTCAAGCTTTATGTAGGGAACGTGGACTCTCACTTGTTGTATATCCTCTTCACAGGAGACCCAATCCACAACAATCATACCAAGTAATTGACACCAGCGCACCAATTTTTGCAAGCCTTGATTATCACCTCTCAAATACTTATAGGGGAATACAAAATACTTTGGAAGGAAAACCATAAGTACAACTACTAGATGGTGTTGGTGGACCACCATCTCCTCTTGATTCCCCTTTTAACACTCCTCAAAGCTCTTTAGAAGAAAAACATGACACCTAGATTGTTCAACTAGACAGATCGAATGTCAAAGTCCTACGAGAACTTAAGAATGTATTAATTTGATTAGCTTCTAAAATCAAAGTCCATTAAGTGATTGATATCATTGTTGTGAATATTCTTGAAACTTATGGTTTGTTTTTTTTGACAAGAACGGTTATGTTTTGTATTAATCGAGCAGTGGTGTAACCAGAGAAAAGGGATCTACAAATTTAAAACTGTCATTAGGAGACATGTGCCAGAAAACACAAAGGTCTGACTTCGAGTCTTTACAATACTAAAATTTAAATCAGGAGCACTTCCATGGTGCCAGTATGACTTCGGGTTTTTACTGGCTGCCTGACTTGAGGAGGTTTCTTCCTTTTTGAGACTTTCATCCATTCCTTGGTTTTTTCTTGATCTTTAACATTTGCTTGAATTTATAGAGATGAATCCTGTGAATGTTCTTCATCTGCTTGATCTGCCCAGCTTTTAGAGAGAGGCAGAATTGATGGCTCGACAACTTTCTCGGCAGGGATAGGTTTCCCTGTTTGTTGATATAATTCATTATTATTCCCATCTGTTGGAATTTCCTTCAAAAGCTTATCTATGGATTACTAACGTTCCCCTCCACTGGATTTTCTTTCCCAAGATGGGAAGGATTACTACTGTTTTCATCCACTAGAATTTCTTCTGATAGATCCGAGTCCTTCCATATTTGCTCATGTTCAGGTTTTGCACTGATCCACCAGGTGGGATTTCAGTGGGTTTTTCTTTATTTATTTTTCTCCAGGAATTTTTTGCAATTGAGGGCTAAATGCCATGTCTCATAACATGTTCTAGACCTGAAGTGGATTTGTTCGTATTCTAACTTTTGGTTCCATGAATAGCCCTTACCTTGCAAGATGATTTCCGCTGAAAACCCTTTACTAAAATCCATTTCCACACAAATTCGAGCAAAGGTGGAGAAGGCAGTCTCCGTTTCTTGACTTCTGCTGTGAAACTTTCTCAGGGCGTTCCCGATGGATTGTAGCGAATTTAGCCCCGAGAAGTGAAGGGGAAGATTTGGGAGCCTGACCTAGACTAGTGCCGAAGAAAAAAATACGATAGATGCATCAAAAGAAAGGGACCATGGTTGCATGGACAGACCAGACCTGCCCCAGAACCACGACCCGGATCTAAAGATTTGTTCCTTATCTTTAACAGAAACAAAGATTACTACAAAAAAAACCTTTTGCACAGGGACAAATGATGGCACCCTCTTTTAAGAGCGGGAACCATTCAGAGGATACCCAAGAATGCAGATCATATATCCGGGGCCAAAGACCATTAAACCTACAAACTAAAGCATGATGTAATGCTCTGCATAGTCCAAAGCATCTTGAGTGACGGGAATGGTGAGAGCAGGGGCTTCATGCACCACGGGTAGAGGAGGACCAGAGCCAATTGAATGTTTTATTGCCTCGCTGAAGGAAGCCACACCAGGAGAAGCCGTACTAGTAACCACAGAGGCCATAGCCAGTGGCCAGGACAAAGAGCACGGCAGTAAAAGAGCCACGAGAGAGACAGCAACATGAGAGGGGAGAACCGTAGGCGTTGAGAGGCGACGGGCCGAACGCGATCGGGGTTGAGGGCATCTGAGGCCGAAGGCGACGGGGGCCGAAGCCCTGGAGGGGCTGTAGACGGAGCGAGCCTCAGCTCTCGAAAAACCCCAATGGAGCTCCTCTCAAATTAAAAATCTTGAAACTTATGGTTTGTTACTCAACATGAATTGATTTAAATAACTAAATTGATATGATCATTTTATCTATTTATATCTTCTGTTGATTTTGATATGTATTGAAGTTTACTTTTATTTTATTAGTAATGCAATAAAAATTTGTAAAATGCATGGACTTCTTAGCATATGTCCCATTTTTAAGAAAGAAGCAAAATTTTTGTTATATTGACCTTAGCTAAGGAGCCCCTTAGCAATACACCCTTTTACCAACTATTCTATTTTCTATGATAAAAATAAAAAAATTATAATTAAATATTAAATAAAATAACTAGCTTTGAAAATTTGAAATTGTTTTTAACTTTAATTTTAATACCCAAGATAATCTTAATATCACATATATTATTTGACATGGTCAATCATAGTATACAAATTCTATCTGAAAACATGTCAAAAAACCGGTAATGTATGCCCATGGTAAAGGCTCTATAAAATACCAACCTACCTTCTCGACAGTAAACTACCTTCTTCAGATTGAAGGGGATTTTGGATTGGGAAGATTCCACAGGTGACTTTTCATTCCCTTTCTTGTCCGTTTGTATGAAATGGTGGTTAGTTTTTGAGAGTTTTTCGTTGGTAGTTTTGCATTCTATTGTTTCTCCGTGAGAATTTATTTCTGTGCTTCACGCTCTTTAATTCGGATTGACGGTTTTTGTCCGTTTGTATGAAATGGTGGTTTATTGAGAGAGTTTTTCGCTGGTAGTTTTGTTTTCTTATTGTTTCTCCGTGAGAATTTAGTTTTGGTTTCTTATTGTTTCTCAGTGAGAATTTATTTCTGTGCTTCACGCTGGTTAATTAATTTATTTCTGTGCTTCACGCTGGTTATTCAGAGTTCACGGGTGATTTTTTTTTTCTCTATTTGTGTGTAATGCGATCTGTGATTCATAGCTATCTGGACACTCGTGATAGCTATGAACTCTATGCAATACGGTAGCTGAAGTGTCCTTTTTTTTTGTTTTGTTGATCTATTGCTTATCCATATCCATCTTGGATTTTGTCGTTGATGGAATCAATGGAATTAGAATCTTCACGTGCATCGTTTTTCTGGGTTTGCTTAAAGAGGACGTCACGGGATCATTCCAATTTCACGGGACGTTCCGAGAAGAATTAACAATAAGTCAAACTTAAAAGAAGTAAATACTAGAGCAAAATATCAGCTGGAATCTCACATGAGATACCTGTAACAAATACTTGAAAGATAAATTCAAAGCGTGCAGTGCACGACAAGAAACAGTTCTTAAGCAAATCCTAAATGTAAAATCTATGATTCATAAAAATTCACGACGAAATTTACGACGAGAGGTCATGGTCATGACACAAAAGAATTTCGAGGTATCTCGTAATGAAACAAAACATGCTAGCTAATTTATATGTAAGTGGCTAGCTTACAGACTTCAAAAATTCATGGCAAGTTATCCAGCAGTGATAGATATTATTTTGGTGCTACGTTATTGACAACCATGGAAATGTATTCCAGATGGCAGCAACAAATCCATATGTGCAAAATCTTCATACTCCAATTCCACAGTCACTTCCCATTTTGATCATGGAGTAAGAAGATTTTGCAGATATTGATTTGGTACTGCCATCTGGAATACATTTCCATGGTTGTCAATAACGTAGCACCATAATAAGATCTATCACTGCTGCATAACTTGCCATGAATTTTTGAAGTCTGTAAGCTAGCCACTTGCATATAAAAAATAGTTAACATGTTTTGTTTCATTACGAGATACCTAGACTTTTTTTTTTGTCTCATGACCTCTCGTCCTAAATTTTTATGAATCATAGATTTTACATTTAGGATTTGCTTAAGAACTGTTTTTTATCGTCCACTGCACGCTTTGAATTTATCTTTCAGATATTTGTTACAAGTATTTCATGTGAGGTTCGAGCTGATATTTTGCTCATGTAAGAGCTGGTTTTCTCAAGTAACATTTAAAACATATCAAGTTTTTCTCATGAGTTTTTTAAACCAGCTATTTTACTGAAGGAATTATGAATTTATGCTTAGTTTTTAATTTTGAGTTTCAAGTATTATTGCTTTGCAATAGCATGTATAATTTTATGCTAAAATTTTAAACTCAGTATCGCATTTATTATTTAATATTTGACATGGTCACTCATAGTATACAATTTCTATCAAATACCGGTAATGAACACCCATGGTAAACATGCCCACGGTAAAGGCACGCCCATGGTAAAGGCTCTATAAAATACCAACCCTCGGGACAAAGTAATCAGATTGAAGGGGATTTTGGATTGCTAAGAGTCCACAAGTGACTTTTCATGTCCTTTCTTGTCAGTTTGCTAGTTGAGAGAGCTTTTCGATAGTAGTCTTGTTAAGGTTAGCTGAGATTCCGCAGTGAGGATTCATGGCATCTAATGGAGAATCTGCGGTGAGAAGATTTGTTGTCGACGTTTCGAACCAAGCGTGGTTCATCTTCAGG
This sequence comes from Pseudotsuga menziesii, assembly GCA_001517045.1. Lineage (NCBI taxonomy): Eukaryota > Viridiplantae > Streptophyta > Pinopsida > Pinales > Pinaceae > Pseudotsuga > Pseudotsuga menziesii. Next base: position 5,970 of record LPNX010131835.1, on the reverse strand, counting down.
ACAAGGTGATGCCTGAAACCAAAACCAAGCCGACTAAACTTGGGTTTAGGGCTCAGTCGATCTCAAAAAAATAATTTTCACTTTTTACGCCGACCACTTTTCCTTTTTCTAGTCAGGTGAAACTTGTCTATGTCCGACTCGACAAGTTTATAAATTTTAGTCGGTCCTACACTCGACCAAAATTACTCCGACTTACTTGTCCGACCGGTTTTTACCTCGACCACTTTTTACTTCAACCAAGTCGACAGCTTCGACCAAGTCAGCTTCGACTAAGTCGGCTGCTTTAGTTGGCTGACTCAACCGACCACTCAAGTGAGCGCTTCGACCACTCTAGTCGGCTCCGACCACTCTAGTCGGCTCACTTTGGTCGAAATCTGCAGAATATGTTTCTTAGTCTAAAGACTTAAGAAATTACAAATGCTTTTCACCTGTGAGTAAGATGAAGTAAAATATACACATTTACAAATCCAAATAACTTATGAAAAAACATATGTCCAAATATGTAGGAAGACTTGACCAATGTGCCGTAAAACTTGGAGCTTTCACGCGGTGAGATTTTTATGGGTTCTTTGATCTTTCACTTAATAGTAATTGTAAAAGACATTTACAGAAGTAAATCTGGAAATATGTGCGGCCAAGTAATCATGCATTCAACCACAAACTATTTCATATATTAACTATGCAGAAATACAAAGTATTACAAACTTGTCGGTTACAAACTGGTCCGTCCAGACTTGTCGGTCCAGACTCGTCGGTCTATAGAGCTTCGGCTCTTTGACTAAATCACATGCACAGAAGCTTGAGCTTCGACTTCTCTTTCTCACCCCTAGTTCCGCTACTCTGTGTGACTGTCTCTGTGTTAACTGTTTTACAATTTGCTTCTTCTATTTATAGGCAATCTGAAAATTGCTACAGCATGGACCGACTGACTTTCCATTAAAGACTGTAATAACTATCTACCTAACAACTTAGCTTCTGAACTAAATTCAACTGAATTACGTTGCCTACTCATGGACTTTTCCTTCTTGTCAAACTGACAGACAAGATCTTGATTTGTACAGCCTCTGACAAAGTCGGCTGAAAGTCAAGTACAGATCTGCGAGTAATTACATTTTCCAACACTCCCCCTTAATTATAAGCAGATGGGGATTTTTAAAACAAAATTTACAAAATGTTTCAGATCTTAGACATGCTCTGTTTATGACAGAGTTCACTGTGGAGAACTTGTCATTCCAAGATAACTACGCAGATACTGGAATGTGTCCTTTGCCAATGGCTTTGTGAAGATGTCGGCGAGTTGGTCTTCAGACCTGCAAAATTCCAAACAAATTTCCTTATCGTTCACCAACTCTCTTATAAAATGAAACCTTATGTCGATGTGCTTGGTTCTCTTGTGAAACACATGATTCTTTGATAATGATATGGCTGAATTGTTGTCACAGAAGATTGTTGTCAGTTCTTGATGGTTCTGTGACAAGTCTTTTAATACTCTCGTCATCCAAACAGCTTGACATGCAACACTTGTTGCTGCAACATACTCTGCTTCAGCTGAAGATAGAGTTACTATGGGATGTTTCTTTGAAGCCCATGAAACAACACTTGTACCAAAATGAAATGTGTACCCAAATGTGCTTTTCCTATCATCTATGTTGCCTCCATTGTCACTATCAGTGTAACCAAATGAGTTTAAAATTTTCCGAGGTTGAATACATAATACCAAGGTCTTTTGTGCCACTTACATATCTCAGAATTCTTTTACTTGCTTGTCAATGTGAGTCTTTTGGTGACTCCATGAACCTTGAGATCAGACTTACACCATACATAATGTCTGGTCTTGTTGCTGTCAAATACATAAGGCTGCCAACAAGCCTTTTGAACAACGTAGGATCTACAATGGATCCTTCATCATCCTTGCTCAATTTTAAACCTGTTATTACTGGTGTTGGGGCTGTGTTGCAATTAGACATGTTAAACCTTTTTAAAACTTCATTTGCATACTTAGACTGTGATATAAAGATACCACTTTTAGACTGCTGAACTTCAATGCTCAGAAAAAACTTCATAAGCCCCAGATCAGTCATTTCAAATTCACTTTCCATGACTGCTTTAAAATCTGCTATGCCATAATCACCAGTCAATATTAAATCATCTACATACAGGCAGACAATTAACATCTTACCTTGCTCATCGACTTTGGTATACAAAGTCGGTTCACTTTCACTTCTGTGAAATCCATTTTCAATGAGATAGGAATCAATCCGATTGTACCAAGCTCTAGGAGCTTGTTTCAAACCATAGAGTGCCTTTTTCAGCCTATACACTTTGTGCTCTTGACCTGGAACTTCATACCCTTGTGGCTGTTCCACATATACTTCCTCTTCTAGATAGCCATTTAAGAATGCCGACTTGACATCTATTTGATGAACTTGCCATTTGTTTTGTGCAGCAATGGCCAAAACTGTTCTGACTGTATCCATGCGTGCAACAGGTGCAAACGTTTCATTGAATTCGATGCCGGGTTGCTGTGTGAACCCTCTTGTTACCATTCTTTCCTTGTGCTTTTGCACATTCCCATCAGCATCTTGCTTTGTCTTATAAATCCATTTGACACTAATTACATCTTTGTATTTTGGTACATCAACCAGTTCCCATGTCTGGTTTTTCTCAATGCATTCTATTTCTTTATCAATGGCTTGTGCCCATACTTCTTCTTCAACAGCTTCTTCAAATGTTAGTGGATCATATATAGGGGAAAATAATGCAAAGAGAGAGAATGAATTAGGTGTATCAGCTTCATATATCTCTCGCGGACTTCTTGTCTTCACCGGTTCTGTCGATGTCAACCTCGACGAAATGCTTGATGGAGTCTATTGTCCTCTTGGTGTACTTGTAGGTGTAGCTTGAGCTGCTACTTGTGTCGATGGCCCTTATACTGAACCATGTCTTGGTGTCATGGGAGTTGACAGTGCTCCGACTGCTTGACTTACATGTGGTATTTGTTGATGTATATGTAACTTCGGAATGTATTCTTCTATGTATCTTATGTATTGTAACCCGATGTTCATTCCGGGATGTTTCTATTATGTATTTGAGTCATGTGGTCATGCCCTGATGTTCTGATCGGGAGGATTAATAATGTAATCAAGTCATATCAAGTCATTAGGTAAGTCCCCACAGTTTCGGGGCACTTGAGTTATTATACACTAATTAAGGTGTAGGCTCGAGTAGTAATCATTAGGTCGAGCCTACGTGTGAAAATATAATTCAAGTGAACGGATGAATATAAATAGAGAGTGAGAGTCTCTCTATTTATCACTTGTGATTACATCACTTGCTCTCTCAAGTGTGGCGCACTATTGGAGAAGGAAATACTTTGGCTTGACAGAAGACAGAAGGCTATTGCTGTGTGGAGAGTGCATCTTACTGTTTTGGGTTACACATCTTGTGGTGATACTATCTTAGATCAAGTTGCGGGGTTTTCTCCTTTATGGTTTCCCCGAGGAAAACTCTTTGTGTCTCTTGTCTCATGTGATGTGCTTATGTTATTGCTGTGCTTGTTATTCTCTCAGTGAAAAGATCCTAACATAATGCTAGCTTAAATGTTGAAAAAAAAACTAACATGGTATCAGAGCTAACCTGAGAAGAAGACATTGTACAGCTATAGGAACTATGGGTTCCTATTTTGTGGATCTTCCTCCACAGATTTTCAACAAAAGTATGCTAGGATGTCTCTCCTCCTTAGGGCGCATCTCTCTATCGATGCGGAATTCAATTTCAAGCATTTTCAGTTTCGATGTGGAAATTAGGGCTTTCTACAAAAGAGGAATTTTTGAGTGAGACCAGCATAGGGTTATTCTCCTCGTCAAAACCGAAGTTTAGAGACCTGGATCAAGAAATTTGGTTGGGTGAAACTCCAGGAAAGTCAAACCCTAGTTTGACCCTGAGCTAGGAGAAACCCTAAATATTAAAACTGCTAAGTTTTGGTACAGTCACTATATTCCGAGATTGGCTAAGTATCAAAAGATAAAAATTGCAGAGGCTGAAGATAAAATCCTGATGAACACTGTTTCCAAAAATCAGCCTCAGATTCTCTATATTCTGGGAGATATGATCTCTCCAAGTTAGGGCTCCAGCCTCTTCTAGAAATCATCCATAAACAGGTCACCTGGGGAGATCTGCAATATCTTGGGCTACAGAGGTCCAAATGGAATTCCTGAAGATGTTACAAAAAGGGCACGGACTATAATTTTTGTGGTCCGAAGATCAGACTCAGAAGATGAACCAGTGACACATGGCATGGCGTACAACTTCGCTGTTCTGAACAATCCTGTAACAGGTCACATTGGGAAAAGGATCATAAATCCCAAATGGTGAAACCAATTCTGATGAAACCTATGGTGTTGGATCAGGGACATGCGAGGTTACTGTAGTGCAAAAGTTTAGACACAGAGGATCAGTAATTTCGGAGATATCACAGAAACAGCAACAGGCATTTCTGCAGAAGAAATCAGAAAATTAGGGCTTCCTGTTTCAGGAGCTTCCCTCCACTGTTTTCAGAAAAGGAGTACACTGGACAGCTCCATTTGAAGAGATCTATCTGTTCATCCAATTAGATCTAAAAGATTCCAATTTTTTAAAATTAGGGTTTCTGTGACAAACCCTAGATCAGCGAACTCCAGGACAAGGACAGACACCTCAAATCGGTAAGATCTAATCCTTTGCTGTTTCCATTTGAGGTTCTCATTTCAAAGTGATCTATCACATTAGCGTGCTGATAAGCTTGGTGAAGTTGACAACTTCCAAGCATAGAAGTATTTAATCTCTCTGGATTGGACACCTACATGAGTATAGAGGTCCCAGTTTCAAAGGGAGACGAGGCCAAAGAAGACATCATGCTCATGCTGCAGAGGATGATGAACCATCCAAAAATAGATCCAGATATGAAAGTGAAGATTCTTCAAGTAAGGATGAATATGTTCTAATATCAGCTCTCACAGGTAACATTACTCATGGAAGTGATGATTGGCTTATAGACAGTGGGGCTTACAAACATATGACGGGATTCAAGGAATCCTTTGTAAGACTGTCAGAACATGAATCACCTCACAAGGATTGAAGAAGAACCTTCTCTCCATTTCAGCATTGATGCAAAAGGAATGCGGGCTGCATTCATAGATGGTCAAGTCATCATATGGCCAAAAGGAAAGACTATCGATGATGTGGTAGTGATTGAAGAACAAGAAGGAGGCTTGTACAATTTGAAGGGAAGAACAAAATCAGAATATGCTTTAAAGAAACCAGTTGAAGAATGTGAAGGTCCAAAATGTAGAGACCATGCAGTCATAAGAGTCTCTCAAATCAAAGAACAGCTTGAAGCGGTAAAAGAAAAAGTGAAGAATGCAAAAGTGGTGATGGCCACCTTGAATGGCCTCCCAGGATCGTGGAATTCATTCATGTGAGGAATGTGTGCTAGAAGGAAGTGATTACTTTCAATAGACTCTAGAAAGAGAACTCACAAGAAGAAGAAGCTCAAGAAGAGAAGGTGGGAGCAATTGAAGATCAAGCTCTTTCATCCAAAGAAGATCCCTCAAGCAATGAGGAATATGAAGAACTCAACTCTTAAAGAACTTATTATCCACCTTAGCTTTTGGATAAGAAACGATGCTATTATGAATGAAGAAGACGATGACGCTGAAGGCTCAAGAAGGAGTCTACCCTTGAAACAAATAAAGATAAGTATTCAATTGTCATTTCATGATATTGTTTTCTTATGCATTTGGTTATATTCAGTTATTGTATTATGCATGATAGGATGTTTGCATTAATGACAGTATATTACTAATATGCATGTGATGGGTAAGTAGCTTATGGTGCTATACAAATTCTCCATTGCTACTTATCTAGAATGAAACATCTTTGCTGACATATTGGATTAGTGCACAATCTCAATGTTGTCTTGGTAGAGATGGA
>LPNX010131821.1:351535-390406 GCA_001517045.1 Pseudotsuga menziesii | reverse complement strand
AGACTAGGTGAGGTTGACTTGTTTTTTGTCCTACACATCCTCCTCTCTTTTCTCCATGCAAAAGCATGTATGAGCTGCCATTCCACCACTCTTTAGCTTTCCCATGCCTTTTTTCCAATTCGTGAGCTCCATGATAGATTTGGGATCAGCTTTTTACACCTATGGGGGATTTGCTTATTTTTGGTAAGCCTGCTTTATGCTAGATTTGGATGCCTCCTCATGCATTCGATTTCTTGATGTATTCTATTTATTCAGCAACCTATGTTATTACAGGGTTGGCTATTGTACACTCAATTAATACAATTTAGTGTTGCAGCTCCATATTCAGTCTCCTTTGTGAGCAATTTTGCATGATCAATTGACAATTGTTGTGAGTAAAATTAATCTATTGCTGGCCTTAATTTCCACAAGTCTTAAGCAATATTTCAAGAATACTCCAAATTGGAGTTCTTGAAAGTTATTGAGACAAAATTTTCCTCCAACTTCATCATGTTGTGTCGCCTTGTTGAGATTAAGCAACCATTAGTTTCTATGGTGGTGAGTCGACTTTGGGCTAAGTGGAGGCAGACAGATTTAGAGCAGGGATCTATGATGCATAGATTGTGCCTTGATGAGGAGTGGTAGAGGAAGATATATTTCGTGCTCAAGTTCACAATGTAACACCTCGGTTTTGACCCCGTTGCATTAAATGTACATGATGTGCATATTGTAATGAATCATGGTGTGGAGCTAAAGGCAAAAGCCCCACCATCAATTTAGTTGTGTTATGTTTCGGCGAACGGAATTGTTGCCGATGGTATATCGTGGTATACGGCACATATTAACTTTTGTCATCATGTAAATATACATTTTAATTAAATAAACCCAACCAATGATGTTCACTGCAACCATATTGAAAAGGGCATGATTTTCCTAAGGATAAGGAGGGGGAATGTTAAACCTTGAGCCCATTGGGGGAAAATCCATGTGTCCCCACCCTTTTCACTCACCTTCCCTTGTCTCATCCAACTACCACCTTAAATGTTCTGCTGAGTAGTTGAGGCAGTTATTGTTGGGGAGTGGAGTGTGGCAGGATTGTCATTCCTTGCCCACACGCACACTCCACCAGCAAATCGAACCTCACGTTGGGCAAAAGAAACGACTACGCCCATTATTCCACTCTCACCATGACTGCAGGTGCACACTCCCGCACTTTCCCACTCGCCATTCTCCATTGTCGCTCATCCTCACGAAGGGAGACGTCCTGTTCCTCACGAAGGGGATTCTTTCTATTGGGTCTCACGCAGCAAGGAGGGGAGTCGTTCTGACTGTCATTCACGTTTTCCACAGAGTGGTATCTGGTGTGTTATGCATCTGTATTTTGGGGGTCCGGTGTAAAATTTCCCCCACGCACAGGTTGGAAGTCTGTTTTACTTCATTGCTGGCTGTGTAAGTTTTTGTGGCTTCATTGTTGAGAACGGGCTATTGTCTCCCCAAGTTTTGGTTGGTTGTGTTTGCTGTCATGATTGGGGCTGCTATAGGTTGTTTTAGAGTCATTTTGGCCATGAAAGGGCCAAGAACGACTCAAGAATTGTTTTCCCTGTCCAAGCTGTGAACCGCTTGTTTTATTGCGTGTATGCAGTGGTTGGTCTTCGGACTGTGTTGGAGTAGGGGAGAGGGCTTGGTTTGATTGATAAACCTGGTGTGTTTGGGAACCACACAGACAGAGCTAGAGGGCTGGTTTTCTTCTCCACAACCCCTGAATAGCACTGGAAGGGAAGTCAGGGCCTGAGGGACTGTGTAGCAGAGAAGGAACTGACTCTTTGTGTTGGGTGTGTGTGGGTGTCTTAGAAGTCAAGCTAGTTTTGGTGTAGGTGTCCCTAGCTCTGTAATGAGCCCACCAGCTTAGCATTTAGCCTTTCCCAACTCCTTGATGGCCTGATAAACCCGACCATGTTGGCTTGGCTATCTTGTTGACGGCCTGATAAACCCAACTGCGTTGGCTTGGTTGATCTGTTGTTGACCTGATAAACCCACTGTGTTGGCTTGGCTGATTTATGTATCCTTGGCTATGTGTAAGCCTGCTTGTTCCTTATTCCTTGGGAAAGTCATGCCCAGCTCGGGGGTGGCGGCATTGCTGAGAGATTAAGGAGCACGCTGGCCTATGGTTGGGTGGAACGTTGCAGCGATGTAGCTGGTTGTGGGACGAATTCTCTATAAGATAAGTATTATTGACCATTTCGTCTCTGCATTTATACTTACTGTTTAATGAATATGATGAACATGTTGAATGCTTATATGAACGTATGTTTGCTTCCGATGTATGATAAATAACTATGTATCTGTGCATGATCTAGTTCAAAGCATTTGGTTTCAATTTTTATGTATGTTCATGTTCATGGGGCGGTTAGCCCGAATGTTTGATGTATGGTAGTGTCCTCTTCACCGGTCGGAGGGTCGGGGACGTTACAGTGTGGTATCAGAGCTTATGTTGCAGCATGGGCCTCTATGGGCCATGAAAAACCAGTTAGCAGAGGCAGGTTGCCAGAGCACAGCAGAAAGAAATATGTGAATGATAGAAAAATTTCGTTGAAGAAAAATTTTCTAAGTGACAGACCATCAGCGCATCGGAAGACTTAGTGGGAAGCATTTTCGATGCAGCGGATAGCTAGTTGAAAGGTCGTCCGATACAGACTCGGCCACCGGCGAAGATTAGAAGACGCCTGAGTCGATGCATCGACAAGAATTAGTTGATCGTGCAGCAGACGCAGAACCGAAGGAAAAATTTTCTAAGTGTTCGTCGGCCGTCGGCAGACCTTAGTGGATGTGGGAGCTGCAATTTCGGCGAAGATCAGTCGAAGACCGCCAAAACGCCGACTCGATGTAGTTGAAGAAACACCCGATATTGACTTTCGACGTCGGCGAAATTTAGTTGTTCGGACGGCCGATGCCGTCGGCGGAAAATAGTTGATGGGTTCGCCGACACCGCGGAAGAATTTAGTTGTTTGTCAGTCCGTCGTTGCGGCTGCCGTGTGGACTAGCACTCCGATGATTAGGAGTTCAAACCGCCAATGCTCTGATCGCCGACATGTAGCGCTTAGTGGTTCCGACCGCCAATAGATGTTATGGTCTGCGGGAAGAAGAAGAAAGTTTTCGAAATTTGTCCAAGTGTTGAACCCATCGGTGATCGACAAAAATTAGTTGATGAGACCACCGATGGACGTCAGCAGAAAGTTTAGTTGTTCGTGTGTTCATCGTTGCGGCTGTTTAGTGGACTATCCTCCCGACGGACAGTTGTTCCGACCTCCGATCGGAAAAATTTAACGGTTGGTGAACCCGCCGTTGTGGCCGCTTAAGAGACTAATCGTCCGATGAATAACGTTTCCGATCGCAGACACATCGGAGATAAATTGCTGTCTAGATCACTGCAATGTTGGAGAATTTTAGTGGTTTAGGTCGCCGACATAGCGGACCCGTTCAGTTTCGGATCACCAAAACATAGTGGTCAATTGCTCCGATCCGCCGACAGGTTTGTGGACCGAGGTTGCCGTGTGGACTTGTTAACCGCCGTTGTGGACGTCTATGGGACTAATCGTCCGACGCCGCAGTTGCTAGTTGCTCCGACCGCCGATAGGGTTATGGCCACGGAAAACATAGAGAGTTCGTTGGCCGCCGTTGTGGCTACCCATCGAACTAGTCGCCCGATGAGTAGAGGATCTGATCGCCGACGCGGTAGTTCTTAGTGGATCCGATCGCCAATAAAGATCGGAAGCCTAGACGACTACAGACCTGACACGCCAAAGAAAAGTAGATGAAATGACCGCCGATGGATACTGGAAGAAGCTAGTGGTCTTGACCGCCAAAACGTCGGAATGTTAGTTGGGATGAGACCCGATTCTATACAAGGAAATTTGGGTTTTTCTAATAGATTTTTCAAGCAATTTCTCAACTGTTTTTCAGCGGGTTTTCAGTAGATTGTCAGTGAATTACAGGACTGACAAGGAGAAAGATTTTGTGTTTTAGCAAAATGGTTATTTTATGATTTTCCAGGATAAGGTAAGTAGTTATGTTTTTATCAAGGCATGTATCTAACAGTTTTTTGTTACTAACACGTTTGCAGAATCATAGTCACCTTCAAGAGCAGTATTCCAGGTAGAGCAGTGTGGTAAGGCAAGTGGTGGTTCAGCTATGAGAACCCATGATGGATATGATGCTCGAGATTCTTATGAGCGTGCGAGAGATGCCGTGGAAGAAAATGTCTGTAATGGAAATGATGACATAGAGTCTAATGGAAGGAGATTCCAAGAGACAACGTCAGATGTTGCAGCCACCATGAGAAGCTTGATTAAAGCCCAAGAAGAGCAGCATCAGTTGAATGCTGCCATGTTGCAGAGTTTGACAGACTTGCAAAGAAAGATAGACTCTGGACAGGGTACAGCAAGACCAGAAGGTAGTAAGAGCAATACTAGGAGAAGGAGAAGGACTTCGAGTGGATCATCTGACTCTGAAGAATCCAGCAGGGATTCAAGTTCATCTTCTCGTAAAAGAAAAAGAAAGAGACACCATAAGGATCGCTCTCGGGATGAATTTAAGAAAGCTAAACCTCCTACATTTGATGGTGAGGTAAAGATTGGACAAGAGGTTGAAGCTTGGCTTCTTGGGATAGAAGTACTTTCATGTTCAGGATTATTCGGGAAACATGAAGGCAAGAGTTGCCATATTCAATCTGAATGGAAGAGCATCCATTTGGTGAGAACACTTCAAGCAAGTAAAGAGGATCAGTGAAAGGAGACTGAAGTGGAAACAGTTCAAGAAGTATTTCAAGCAAAAAGACCTCTCTGACAGATATTATGATGACAAGATTAAGGAATTCCATGAGCTAAGATTGGGACAGCAGACCATGGAAGAGTATGCAAATAAATTCTTGGAACTATTGAGGTATGTTCGGTACATCAGAGATGAAAAAGTGAAGGTCCAGCGGTTTCTAAGTAGATTGCCTCAGTCTTACAAAGACAGAATTGAGTTTTATGAACCTAGAACTCTTGAAGAAGCAATAAGGAAGGCTAAGTATTGCTATGAGCAAATAAAAAGTAAACCTAATTACCATAAGGCATGAAAGGACAAGAAGAATGAGAAGTTTAACCAAAGAAAGAAGGGTTTGAAACCTTCTAACTTTAGGAATCAGCAGAAGCAGCCATCCCAAGCTGCGAGTAAGCCAGTTGGAGTGACAGGAGAAAAGCTTAAGGATCCACAACAGAATAGAGGACCACTTCAATGTTGGAGATGTGGAGGACCCCACATGCGCAGAACTTGTCCACTCGAGAATGAGAGTGCAAGACCAACTTATAACATTCAAGAAGCAAAAACAGTGGGTCAAGTAGCAAGGACAGTCCCTAGAATTTATGCAGCACTGGAGGACCGCCAGGCAAATCACCAGTCAACTGTGGTTGAAGTTGCAGGTAAGATTGTTGAACAATCTGTTTCTATTTTGATTGACCCTAGTTCTACTCATGGTTACATTACTCCTAGAGTAGTGGAGATTTGTGCTTTTAAGAAAGTGAAGCATAGAAAATCTTCGTTAGTTCAGCTAGCCACTGGGACTAAGAGAAAGGTCAATGAAGTGGTAGAGAAATGTCCATTGGTCATGGATGGGTTGATCACTTGTGTAGATCTGAATGTTCTATCGCTTGGTTCCTATGATGTTCTCATTTGAATGGATTGGTTAGAAGCTCACAGAGTGAAGCTTAATTGTTACAACAAGACTTTTGAATGCATGGATGAGAAGGGAACCCAGTAGTTGTGAAAGTTATTCCAAAGGTAATTTCAGTAAGGCAGGTTTCAGCAATGCAGTTAAAGAAGTTATGTATGAAAGGTTGTCAGTTGTATGCAACTCATATTTTGGAGGCAACATGAGATGAAACTCCTAGGTTGGAGGACTATCAGGTGTTACAAGAATTCAGGGATGTGTTTCCTGATGAGATTCCAGGACTTCCTCCAAAGAGAGACATTGTTTCACAATTGAACTTGTGCTAGGAGCAGCACCAGTGTCCAAGACACCCTACAGGATGAGTACACTGGAGATGATAGAGTTGAAAATGCAGCTGAAAGAGTTGCTGGAGAAGAAGTATATCAGGCCGAGTGTGTCTCCTTGGGGAGCACCAGTTTTGTTTGTAAAAAAGAAAGATGCTACACTCAGGTTGTGTATTGATTACAGGCAATTGAACAAGGTTACTGTGAAGAATTAATATCCTTTGCCTAGGATTGATGACCTCTTTGATCAAATGCAAGGAGCAAAGGTATTCTCCAAGATTGACTTGAGGTCTAGTTACCATCAGGTGAGAATCAAGGATGAAGACATTCATAAGACAGCCTTCAGAACAAGGTATGGACATTATGAGTTTGTAGTGGTACCATTTGGTCTCACAAATGCACCAGCTACATTTATGTGCCTTATGAACAGTGTCTTCAGCAGGTATTTGGACAAGTTTGTTCTTGTTTTCCTTGATGACATTCTTGTCTATTCTAAGAATGAGAAGGAGCATGAAGAGCATTTGAGGTTGACATTGCAATTACTCAGGGAGCATCAGCTAAATGCAAAGCTGAGCAAATGTGACTTCTATAGAGATAGAATTCAGTATTTGGGTCACATTATCTCAGAAGAGGGTATATCTGTGGACCCTGAAAAGATTGAAGCCATTATGAATTGGCCTACTCCAAGAAATGTGACAGATATAAGATCTTTTATGGGACTTGCAGGATACTACAGAAGATTCATAGAAGGATTCTCCAGAGTTGCACATGCCATCACTTCTTTGCAAAAGAAGGGGACAAAGTTTGAATGGACATCAAGGCGTGAAGAAAGCTTCCAACAGTTAAAAAATATTCTCACCAGTGCACCAGTATTGAAAGTTGCAGATCCAGAGAAATATTTTGTGGTGTGTACCGATGCATGCGGACAAGGGCTTGGAGGAGTCCTTATGCAAGACAACCACGTGATATGTTATGAGTCAAGAAAGCTAAAGGAGCATGAGAAGAACTATGCCACCCATGATCTAGAGCTTGCAGCCATAGTACATGCTCTCAAGATGTGGAGGCATTACTTGATGGGCAGAAGATTTGAGCTCAAGATAGACCATTGTGGTCTGAAGTATCTATTTGACCAGCCTACTCTGAATGCCAGGCAAGTGAGATGGCTGGAGTTTTTATGTGAGTTTGATTTTGAAATCAAGCACATAAAGGGAAAAGAGAATAAGGTAGCTAATGCACTCAGCAGGAAGATGCAGGAAATGCATGTGGCATCTCTTAGTATTTGCCAATCAGATTTGAGGCAACAGATTGTTAATCGTACTGCTGGAGATGAATTGTATGAGCTAGTAAAAGACAAATTGCAGCCGCAAAGTCTTGAAAAGAGGTATGAAGGATATAAATTGGAAGAAGATGGGCTTCTTACTTATAAAGGCAAATATTATATTCCCAATGTAGCAGATTTGAGGAGAGTTGTTATGGATGAAATCCATCAAGCTCCGTATTCTGGTCACCCAAGATACCAGAAGACAATTGCTACAGCCAGAAAGCAGTACTTTTGGCCAGGAACGAAAAAGGACATGGCTGAATACATTTTAAGGTGCATGAAATGTCAGCAGGTAAAAGTTGAGCATCAACACCCAGCATGTTTGTTACAGCCTTTGCCAGTTCCGGAATGGAAATGGGAAGTTATTTGTCACGTCCCCGACCCTCTGATCGGCAAGAGGATGCTACCAAACCATCAAAAACATTCGAGCAAATAGCCCCATGAACATGAACAGGCATATAATGCTGAAATATAAAGCTTAAAACATAAAACACACTAGGATGCATAATCCTTCATATACATAGCGGAAGCAAACATACATTCATTCAAGCATACCACATGTTCATCATATTCATAAATCAGTAAATATAAATGCAGAGACGGAATAGTCAAGAATACTCATCTTTAAAAAGAATTTGTCTCGCAACCAGCTACGTCGTTGCAACGTTCCACCCAACCATAGGCCATCGTGCTCATCAATCTCTCAGCAACATTGTCACCCCCAAGTTGGGCATGATTCCTCAAGGAATAAGGGTCAAGCAGGCTTACACATAGCCAAGGAACACAAATCAACCAAGCCCCCACAGTGGGGTTTATCAGGCCGTCAAGGAGCTAGGAAAGGTTAAATGCTAAGCTGGTGGTCTCAATGGAGATCTAAGGACGCCTACCCTAGAGCTATTCTGACTTCTAAAGCATCCACACACCCAACACCGGGAATCAGTCCTTTCTCTGCTTCACAGTCCCTCAAGCCTTGACTTCCCTTTCCAATACTCTTCAAGGGTTGTGGAGAAGAAAGTCAGCAGTCTCACTCTGTCTGAGTAGCTCCAAACACCGGTTTCTCAAGCATACCCAGCCTCTAATCCCACTCTCAACAGTTCGAAGACCAACCACTGCATACCGCAGTAAAACAAACAGTTCACAGCTCGGTGAAGAAGATGAAAACAACAAGGTGACAAACCCAAACAAAAAGGTGAACACAGCACAAGTCAACAAGACAACTCAGAGTTGTTCTTGGCCCTAGCGTGGCCAAAACAACTCAGCGGCAACCCAACAAGGTACTTACATACACAACAACCCAAAAACTAGGGTAAATCAACAGCAGCCCCAAACTTATAAGGAAACGACGGCAGCATTACACAGCAACAAACAACGTAGGGGAAAACTACAACAAGCCACAAACAATGGAGGGAAACTGTAGCAAACTACCAAATCATGGGAAAAACCCCAGCTCCGGCTCAACAATGAAGTGGCGGCAACATTACACAGTCCCCAAACAGGAGAGAAGTCCGATTCTCAATCCTGGACAAGGAAGAACAGGTACGCAAACCATAAGCCGTGAGGGTAACCCACATACCCACAGCCCCGAGTGTGAATGGCTTACACAGTCCGATAATGAGAGAGGGGAGAAAATGATTCCCTGCAGGAACGAGAGGAAGAACAGAACCCCCGACCAGCAATCGGCGAGAGAAGGAAGAACAGAGCAGCCCCTGCCTGCGCGAGATGGCCCAGACAAAACCACGATGGAGAACCCCAACGGTGCCAAAGGAAGCAGAATCTCTATCTGCGTGAGGATAACCAGAACGACTCATGGTGGGAGGAAGAATAGGACGGCGAGTGGAGGAGTGGAAAGAGTGCATGGAAGAATAGAGAGAGTGTTTTCTCTGCCTCCCCGCGACATGAAGAGGGAGAGTCCGCTGGTGGAGTGGACGCGTGGGCAAGGACTGACAGTCCTGCCACACCCACCACTACTCAGCAATAACTATTCCCAACTAACAGACAGCAGAAGTTTAATGGGTGGCTGACACATGGAAAACTCCCAATGACCCCCACGGGTTGGACAACCCCCCTTTAACCTTAGGAATCATGCCCTTTTCATTCAACGTTGCACCATCGTAACTGGCTGTAGGTTTATTTAATTAATGTGCATATTTACATGATGTTAAAACCATTATGTGCCGGAGAGCACGATATACCATCGACAATGATCCCAATTGTCGAAACATAACACGACCAAATCGATGTTGGGGCTTTTGCCTTTAGCTCCTCACCATGATTAATTACAATATATACATCATGTACCTTTTAATGTAACCGAGTTCAAAACCGGGAACATCACAATCCCCTCCCCCTTGGAATAACACAGTCCTTGGTGTTCCAATACATAGAAATACATATACAATTTGCACATCCAAAATTTCAAAATTTTGCAGATCTATCCCACATTCAATTATTTACTTTGAACTTTCAGGACCAAGCCCCTCGGCTTCCACAAGCTTCTTAGCTTTCGGCTCATCCCCAAGTCTAGGAACTTTGTGGCTGCTGCCCTCTTTATGTTCCCTCGCTGGGCAGTCCCGACATAAATGATGTCCTCCGCGTTTCCAACATTTCGCTGGCTGCCTCATCTTTACCTGCTCAATTTCCTTTGAGTCTTCATGCCTGGACCGTTTCTTAACGGATCACTTGGACTAATGTCCCATCATTGATCCACTTCCCTTGCCTTTACAGATTGCTCCCAGAAAGCTTTTGACCTCCTTTTGCAAACCAATAAAGTCTTGCAAAATCTGGTGGTTCATCTCATTCTGTCTTTTCTGTATCTTGAGCATCTCTCCAAGATTCTCTTGGGTCCTGGCAATCGTTTGGAGGAGACTTCCATCCAAGTCCAGCAACTTTTGGTCTGCTGCCATGATCAATGTGCACCACTGGATTTCACCTTTCTCACCTGTGAAATGCATCATTGAAATTCTGTTAGACCAAGCATAATATAGGCATTAAAATCAGTCAATTAATTGCCCAATTGGCATGACAGTCCAAGCCTCATCAAGGATATTTTCATATTTTTCATGCCTTCCCAACAGGCACATGAGCTCATTCATGTCCATTCTTGGGCAGGGAATTAATTATTCTGGCATTCACAATTTACTTTAAGCAAATACACACATTCCATTTTCAGTCATACATGCATTCAACAATCTTTTGTTTTCTCAATGCATATATATATATATATATATATATATATAATCAAAAGGTAAGAGAGAGCAGCAAGAGTTTTTCCCCTCTTTGTTTTGTTCCATCCTAGAACCCACACCACCGCTGTGATTGTTCATGCTCTCAGCCTCTTTCACTTCACCGTGAATGCTGGACCAATCCCTCTTGGTCATGACACTTGGTGTCTCCGGTCTATTTCAGACCTCTCAACCATGGAGGAGCCTCCCCACATGGTTTGTCTCGGCTGCTAGGAACTTCACAGTCTCACTAGCACCTTTTTCATTACTGCTCATTCCGAGTTCTTTAGGACAGTCACATGTCCACATGCACCCCTAGGATGCTCTCATAGTCCTCGCTCCCAGCGATACCTATTTTCAAGCATTGAATAAATTCACATGTTTAGTTTATTCTCATTGGTCTTTGTCTCTTAAATAAGAGCTTAAACATCATAACCAAATCATATACATATGTATATTCATAAGCAAGAAATTGCAAACAATCCAATACTTATCTGTATTGTGCGTCTCCTCATTGGTCCACAGGATCCTGCTTTGCTTTGCAAGCCTTGGGATCGCCTATGGACTTGGATGTTAGGCCAGCACGCAGGCTGCTTCACAACATCCTTTTATACATATATCAGGCACAGTCAAGCCAACCTTCAGTGGAGTTTATCAAACCGTCAACAAATCGCCTGCACTTATATCAACAATACACTTATATCAACGATGCACTTATATCAACAATAAACGACCATTTCCAAGTTCCATTTCCAGTAGTGAGCTCTAATTCCACTACCCTATATCACACAAGAGACCATTCCCTTCTCTGAGTTGTCAGTCCCTTAGGAATGTCTCACTACCCCATATCACACAGGAGACCACTCCCTTCTCTGAGTTGACAGTCCCTCAGGAATGTCTCATTCTCTGTGCTCTTTAGTAGAAGGTAGGATGAGCTCAATCCATTGCCCACTTGGTCTACAATACCAGACTACATCTGTTTAGCCTGACAACACAAGCAATATAAGCATATCCGTTAGCGTTATTGTTCTAAAACCGTAACCACATTTCACATCATTCACTAGCAAGTATCGAGACACCAGGAGTGCATCCACTCCCTAGGGTGTCATCAATATTGAAAAACCCTTCCATGATCCAACATCAGAAAAGTGTGCACCATTTTTCGGTGTGTGCCATGTAGGCCCTATGCATACTCAAGCAATCTGCCATAATGGAAACAAAATCAAAACATGTTCTGCATATTGAATTCAACAATTTGACATGCGTATTCTTAGCTAGGGTCACAAAACACTTACGCATTTGCCGAAGCGGTTTTCCTTCGTTAAGGAGGAATGGGGGCTCTCTTCTCTGAGTTAACAGTCCCTTGGTTTGCCATCCCAATTCCTCTTTACACTTCGTATCCACACATGTCCTATCGACATAACTTATACCATCTCACTCATGTTGCTTACCAAACATGTAGTGCAGATAAGACATTCCCAAAATGTCCAATGGAGTTTCCCCCAAAACCCATTTCCAAGACAGGGGAAAACCTTCCCATGAAGTTTGTCTTCTGCAGGCCATCACACATGTTCTTCCTGCAGTGTATACCCCTGGCACATTCATCAAATAACCAAACAGTCAATCATTATCTAATAACACAATCCAAATTTGATTGTTCCATAACCAAGCAATGACATTAGTAATTAAATTCAATGAGAATTTGCAACTATGTTTACTACGGAAATTGATTTGCTTGGCAATAAGGTGATCCTCAATTGTGGGTCTCTTGTAAGCAACTCTACTATGCCCATTATAAGTTTATGCTTACTAGCCTAACATGAAAACCCACTTACAATGCGACCTCCTAACACAATCTTATGCAAGCCAATAGTGATTAGTAGTTACCAGCAATTTCTTAAATTCGAAATTCACAATTCAAATTTAACAACCAATTATGCATACAAACTATTTTCACAGCCACGAGACTCTTCTCATAAGGTTTGGCTCTTTCACATGGTAGATTCCGGCATTCGTCATGGTCTTACTTTCATTGCCATGCTCCAAACAATCTACCTGAAACCTGAACTTCAATCAGTCGAGCACTTAGATTCCAGCATTCGTCATGGTCTTACTTTCATTGCCATGCTCCAAACAATCTACTTGAAACCTGAACTTCAATCAGCTGAGCACTTAGTAAGTCTTGATGCATATAACTTTTTCATTGCTGCAACAATCACTTTAGCATTTTCAGGATTTATAAAATTCAAACACTTCTAGCTGTTAATCACATCAATATTACCAAAACTCATTTATTTCACGCAATCATTATCATACTAAAATTTGCAAGATCACATCATTTATGCCAAAATGAAATGTTCAGATACTCCTTACTTCACAAGCGTATCATTGTACCACCTTGCCCTTCCATAGAGCATTTCCGACAGCCAACCGATCATGACCACTCTCTTCATGCACTTACTATCCTGCATTCATAATAGCTCTTGAAATGGTTCTAGAATTGTCATCAATTCATCATTTCAGCCATTAGTTATTCATAATAACTCATGCACTATCTCTATGTATTCATGCATTGCATCGAAACAGTTGCACCCATACTTATGTATGCCTATCTACAACACTCACTCATACTTTTCATATGCATCCATTCAATGCATAACTACAAGATTTATAAAAAAATTTATTGCATACCCACTCAATGCTACCTTGCATTGATTCAGGAATACTATGCATTCAAGCATACCATGCATGGCCTAACCATGACTACTTCATATAGGACGCATGACTATAATCAAGATCATCAGTGCTTACTTTCCTTGGGCTACTAAGCTCATAATAGCATAATACAGGCATAACATATTTCTATATGAATGCAGTATAAAATTCAAATACCCATATGGTATGAGACCTCTTGCTTTTACCACTCCATGCAATTGTCATTATTAAACTCTTACCTTCATGGGTCCTACTTACACCCTTGACATTACCAGTTTGGTTGGTCCTTTGTAGGAGATTGCAGAATTTGCTGACCAACTTTTGATTCTGGACCTGTTGCCTTATCCCTTTCTTCATAGGGTTGTTGGTCACATTCATCAGCATCAGCAACATACTCAACCATGTCCATGTTGACGTTGGTTGTTCCACTAATGTCAATACCAATGCAATAATTATCATTAGTGGCTCATTATAAATGTATTACTAACATGTAATATCTTATGCATGCTAGGCATATCCTCATATATTTCATGAATAAAACTTGTAATCATAATTAGCAAGATGGGATTTTAAGGAAATTTCTCTTTTCGAGTCCCTCATCCTTGTATGGAGCTCCTTTTCCACACAGCAGTTGGTTTGACTTCATGGTCTTGCTACCTCTAGGCATGCAATTCCTGGATTTGTCCATATTGACAGCAGCACATTTATCTTTCAAGCAATCACTAGCACTTTGCTGCTCCACACTCAAATTCTGGTGACTCTCCCTTGTTCCCTGTTGGATAAGCTTTCCAACGCCTATTGCTTCATTCTGACCTCGGGTGTGAAAACCGCATCATTTCAAAAATGATGGCAAAACACACCATGAAATTTTGGTCTAAAATGCGAACTTCAGCCCACCTAGAGTTTTCTTCCTTTTTAGCTTTGAAACTACTGGGAAACCCAATGAGAAATTCACTGCAAAACCCACTGGAACGCTAGTTGGAACTGCTAAAAATTCCACTGGAAAAAACCCAATTTTCTTTCTCCCTATCCAGTCCATTCCCAACTAAGTTTCCGATGTTTCGGATCCTTAGTGGACTAGTCTTCTGACTCTTCGGCGGCCAAGACGACTACACTACTCCGGCGCTCATCGGCGGCCCTATCAGCGATGAGTTTCCGTTGTATCGGCGGTCTCCTCAGCTATATTTTCCGAAGTAGGCCTTCCGGACGGCATCGACAATGCCAAGGACTATTCATCGAGTCCGTAATCGTCTAACCTTCCGACGTTTCGGCCACCAAATCTGCTAACTTTCTCCGCGGCTCATCGACGGCTCGTTTGCCTAATTTCCTCCGCTATGTCAGGCCTGTAGGGGTCTAACACTCCGAACTCTATCGGCGATCCATTAAGCCTTACCGCATCAGCGAGGAAACCAACTAACCATCGCATCGGCGGTCGGGTGCACTGTGCATCGGGCAGCTAGTTATCTATGCTTCTACAATGGCGGCCAACAAATCTTCAACATTTTCCGATCTCATCATCTATAATATTTCGATGACGTCAATCGACAATCTCATCGTCTAAATTTTTTCGATGGCCGATGGATTCCAACACTTTAACGAAATTCTGAAAATTTTCTTATTCCTTCCATGTTGGCGAACCCAACAACTAATTTCCGCCGACGGCATCAGCGGTCTGAACGACTAAACTTTGTCGATGTTGAAGGTCACAATATCAGATGTTTCCTCAACTACCTTGAGCCGGCGTTTTGGCAGTCTTTAGCTGGTCTCCGCTGAAACTGCGGCTCCCGCATCTACTAAGTTTCGCCGACGGCCGACAATTCCCATACTTAGAAAAATTTTCTGAAATTTCTTCCTTAACCGTCTTTCTACCGCTTTATCGGCTTAACCATCTTCTATTTTTCGTCGTCGTTGCAGTGCCTTCACTATCTATTCTCCAACGTTGCGGCTAAGCCATCAACTAAGTATCGGCGATCCAACTCTTTAATCATCGCCGGTCGCCGATGGTTTTTATCACTTCAGTTTTCCGCCGCATCGACTGTCGGAACATCTATCTGCTACGGCATCGGCTGTCGAGGACTCTATCCGTCGGAAGGATAGTCCACTAGTCGACCGCAACGGCGGGCGTACGAACAGCTAGTCCTTTCTGATGTTCATCAGTGATTCCATCGTCTGACTTCCGTCGAACACTGATGAATTCGACACTTAGACGAATTTTTACAATTTTTTCCTTCCTTCGTCTTTTCTCCGCCGACGCTCCGTCGAATATTATATCTACTATTTTCCGCTGACACTGCAGCAACTCCATCAACTACTTTGCACCGCCATTTCGGCGGTCTTCCGCTAATGACTTCTGATAAAATTTTCCTCTCCTTCCGTCGTCCGCTGGTGGCCCGTATCGAAGGGCCTTCTGCCTAGGTGATCTGATACATCGGCGGGGCTTCGGACTCAGTCTTCCGACGATCCGATGATCCCAACACTTAGAGAAATTTTCCAAAATTCTTTTGTCATGCACAGATTTTCTTCTGTTTTCTGCTGGGCAGAAGGCAACCTGCCTCTGCTAGCTAACCTTTCATGGCCCATTCAGGCCCATGCTGCAACGTTTAGCTCTGATACCATTATGTCACGTCCCCAACCCTCTGACCGACAAGAGGACGCTACCAAACCATCAAAAACATCCAGGCAAATAGCCCCATGAACATGAACAGGCATATAATGCTGAAATATAAAGCTTAAAACATAAAACACACTAGGATGCATAATCCTTCATATACATAGCAGAAGCAAACATACATTCATTCAAGCATACCACATGTTCATCATATTCATAAATCAGTAAATATAAATGCAAAGATGGAATAGTCAAAAATACTCATCTTTAAAAAGAATTCGTCCCGCAACCAGCTACGTTGCTGCAACGTTCCACCCAACCATAGGCCAGCGTGCTCATCAATCTCTCAACAACACTGTCACCCCCGAGCTGGGCATGATTCCTCAAGGAATAAGGGTCAAGCAGGCTTACACATAGCCAAGGAACACAAATCAGCCAAGCCCCCAAAGCGGGGTTTATCAAGCCGTCAAGGAGCTAGGAAAGGTTAAATGCTAAGCTGGTGGTCTCAATGGAGAGCTAAGGACGCCTACCCCGGAGCTATTCTGACTTCTAAAGCATCCACACACCCAACACCGGGAATCAGTCCTTTCTCTGCTTCGCAGTCCCTCAAGCCCTGACTTCCCTTTCCAATACTCTTCAAGGGTTGTGGAGAAGAAAGCCAGCAGTCTCACTCTGTCTGAGTGGCTCCAAACACTAGTTTCTCAAGCATACCCAGCCTCTAATCCCACTCTCAACAGTCCAAAGACCAACCACTGCATACCACAGTAAAACAAACAGTTCACAGCTCTGTGAAGAAGATGAAAACAACAGGGTGACAAACCCAAACAAAAAGGTGAACACAACTCAAGTCAACAAGACGACTCAGAGTTGTTCTTGGCCCTAGCGTGGCCAAAACAACTCAACGACAACCCAACAAGGTGCTTACATACACAGCAACCCAAAAACCAGGGTAAATCAACAGCAGCCCCAATCTTATAAGGAAACGACGGCAGCATTACACAGCAACAAACAACGTAGGGGAAAACTACAACAAGCCACGAACAATGGAGGGAAACTGCAACAAACTGCCAAATCAGGGGAAAAACCCTAGCTCCGGCTCAACAATGAAGTGGCGGCAACATTACACAGTCCCCAAATAGGAGAGAAGTCCGATTCTCAATCCTAGACAAGGAAGAACAGGTACGCAGACCACAAGTTGTGAGGGTAACCCACATACCCACAACCCCGAGCATGAATGGCTTACACAGTTCGATAATGAGAGAGGGGAGAAAATGATTCCCTGCGGGAATGGGAGGAAGAACAGAACCCCCGACCAGCAATCGGCGAGAGAAGGAAGAACAGAGCAGCCCCTGCCTGCGCGAGATGGCCCAAACAAAACCACGATTGAGAACCCCAACAGTGCCAGAGGAAGCAGAATCTCTCTCTGCAAGAGGATAACCAAAACGACTCACGGTGGGAGGAAGAACAAGACCGCCAATGGAGGAGTGGAAAGAATGCATGGAAGAATGGAGAGAGTGTTTTCTCTACCCCCCGCGACATGAAGAGGGAGAGTCCGCTGGTGGAATGGACGCGTGGGCAAGGACTGACAGTCCTACCACACCCACTACTACTCAGCAATAATTGTCCCCAACTAACAGAGAGTAGAAGTTTAATGGGTGGCTGACAAATGGCAAACTCCCAATGACCCCCACGAGTTGGACAACCCCCCCTTAACCTTAGGAATCATGCCCTTTTCATTCAACGTTGCACTGTCGTAGCTAGTTGTAGGTTTATGTAATTAATGTGCATGTTTACATGATGCCAAAACCATTATGTGTTGGATAGCACGATATAGCATCGGCAATGATCCCAATTGCCAAAACATAACACAACCAAATCGATGGTGGGGCTTTTGCCTTTAGCTCCTCACTATGATTAATTACAATATATACATCATGTGCCTTTTAATGTAACCGGGGACATCACATTATTTCCATGGATTTTATTACAGAATTGCCAATGACTTGGAGACAACATGATTCCATCATGGTTGTGGTAAACAAGTTGACAAAGGCGGCACATTTTATACCGGTGAAGTCTACGCATAAGAGTGATGACATTGCAAAGATCTTCATGAAGAATATTTTCAAATTGCATGGATTGAAGAAGGAAATAGTCTCTAACCGAGATGTCAAGTTCACTTCCAATTTCTGGAAGGGGTTATTTGCAGATTTGGGTACAAAGCTAAACTTCAGCATTGCATACCATCCTCAGACAGATGGGCAGACAGAGAGAGCTAATCAGGTGCTTGAAGACATGCTTCACATGTACGTGATGGACAAACCAACCAAGTGGGAAGATTACTTGCACTTGGTAGAGTTTGCTTATAACAATGGACAGCAGGCATCCTTGGGGATGAGCCCATATGAAGCTTTGTATGGAAGAAGGTTAAGGACACCAATGACTTGGGATAATCCAGTGAACAAGGTTTTGCTTGGACCAGAATTGCTCAAGGAAATGGAGCAAGAGGTTGTAAAGATTAGGCAAAATCTGAAATCAGCACAGGACAGACAGAAAATCTATGCAGACAAGTATAGGGTGAACATGGAGTTCAGTGTTGGGGATCATGTTTACCTCAGAGTGAGGGCAAGGAAGAGTTCCTTGAAGCTTGGAAGTTGTGCCAAGCTGTCACCAAGATATTGTGGGCCGTTTGAAGTGCTTGAAAGAATAGGGCTAGTTGCATATAGACTTGCATTGCCTGCTAGTACTAGAGCTCATAATGTTTTTCATGTTTCTTTGCTTAAGAAATATGTACATGATCCTAACCATGTGATAAATTGGGATGTGATTCAGGTGGAACCCGAGGGAGAGTTCCAAATCGAGCCAATGCGCTTCCTCGACAGGAAGGTCACAGTGCTCCGGAACCGGGCCATAGTTCAGGTTAAGGTGCAATGGGAGCACTATGGACCTGAAGAAGCTACATGGGAGCTGGAGGATGCCATGGGATTGGCACATCCATTTTTGTTCAATTCTGCGGAACACTAAGGCGGTACCATTGTAGCATTTTGTTCAAATTTTGTAAAGCACTGAGGATAGTGCTATTGAAGGGGGAGGGGAATGTAACACCTCGGTTTTGAAACCGTTGCATTAAATGTACATGATGTGTATATTGTAATGAATCGTGGTGTGGAGTTAAACGCAAAATCCCCACCATCGATTTAGTTGTGTTATGTTTCGGCGAACGGAATCGTTGTCAATGGCATATCGTGGTATACGACACATATTAAGTTTTGTCATCCTGTAAATATACATTTTAATTAAATAAACCCAACCAGCTATGTTCACTGCAACCATATTGAAAAGGGCATGATTTTCCTAAGGATAAGGAGGGGGAATGTTAAACCTTGAGCCCATTGGGGGAAAAGCCATGTGTCACCACCCTTTTCACTCACCTCCCCTTATCTCATCCAACTACCACCTTAAATGTTCTACTGAGTAGTTGAGGTAGTTATTGTTGGGGAGTGGAGTGTGGCAGGAATGTCAGTCCTTTCCCACACGCACACTCCACCAGCAAATCGAACCTCACGTTGGGCAGAAGAAACGACTACGCCCATTATTCCACTCTCACCACGACTGCAGGTGCACACTCCTGCACTTTCCCACTCGCCATTCTCCACTGTCGCTCATCCTCACGAAGGGAGACGTCCTGTTCCTAACGGAGGGGATTCTTTATGTTGGGTCTCACGCAGCAAGGAGGGGATTCATTCTGATTTTCATTCACGTTTTCCACAGAGTGGTATCTGGTGTGTTATCCATCCATATTTTGGGGGTCCGGTGTAAAATTTCCCCCACGCACAGGTTGGAAGTATGTTTTACTTCCTCCATTGCCGACTATGTAAGTTTCCATGGCTTCATTGTTGAGAACGGGCTATTGTCTCCCCACGTTTTGGTTGGTTGTGTTTGTTGTCATGATTGGGGTTGCTATAGGTTGTTTTGCAGTCGTTTTGGCCACGAAAGGGCCAAGAATGACTCAGGGATTGTTTTCCCTGTCCAAGCTGTGAACTGCTTGTTTGACTGCGTGTATGCAGTGGTTGGTCTTCGGACTGTGTTGGAGTAGGGGAGAGGGCTTGGTTTGCTTGATAAACCTGTTGTGTTTGGGAACCACACAGACAGAGCTAGAGGGCTGGCTTTCTTCTCCACAACCCCTGAATAGCACTGGAAGGGAAGCCAGGGCCTGAGGGACTGTGGAGCAGAGAAGGGACTGACTCCTTGTGTTGGGTGTGTGTGCGTGTCTTAGAAGTCAGGCTAGTTCTGGTGTAGGTGTCCCTAGCTTTGTATTGAGCTCACCAGCTTAGCATTTAGCCTTTCCCAGCTCCTTGATGGCCTGATAAACCCAACCATGTTGGCTTGGCTGTCTTGTTGACGGCCTAATAAACCCAATTGTGTTGGCTTGGCTGATCTACTGTTGGCATGATAAACCCAACTGTGTTGGCTTGGCTGATTTGTGTATCATTGGCTATGTGTAAGCCTACTTGTTCCTTATTCCTTGGAGAATTCGTGCTTAGCTCGGGGGTGGCGGCATTGCTAAGAGATTAAGGAGCACGCTGGCCTATGGTTGGGTGGAACGTTGCAGCGACGTAGCTGGTTGCGAGAAGAATTCTCTATAAGATAAGTATTATTGACCATTTCGTGTCTGCATTTATACTTACTGTTTAATGAATATGATGAACATGTTGAATGCTTATATGAACGTATGTTTGCTTCCGTTGTATGATAAATAACTATGTATCCGTGCATGATCTAGTTCAAAGCATTTGGTTTCAATTTTTATGTGTGTTCATGTTCATGGGGCGGTTAGCCTGAATGTTTGATGTATGGTAGCGCCCTCTTCGTCAGTCGGAGGGTCGGGGACGTTACACACAGGCCCCGCATTTGTGTTTCTTCGCAGTGTTGACACATGCCAACCTTCCTTGGGAGAGGTATATGATGGCATGGACACCATGGTTGAGAAAACTATGGAAATTATTTCACAGGAGAGTCCTTAGCGTTTATTTGTTGATGCTCAATTTAATGATTTAGAGCAGAAAAATCATGCTTGAGAGGTGGTCCACTTCATACTTTAATGCTAATTTTTCATTTGGTTTCTATTTCCATTATAAACGTTTTTTTTAATGTTGATTTGTTTTCTCACAACCTCAAATGGAACAACTTCAACACTCCACTTCACGCTTTACACATGCCTTGAACCCGAGATTCTATGATGAACACCTCATTGCTCAAAGCAATGGGAAGTGTAAGGCACCACATAAGGATAGAGAGGTGGCTAATGGAGTGAAAAAAATTCTTATGAGAATGTTTTCAGCTCATCTATACGGAGAGGTGAAGGAAGAATTTGCTAGTTTTATTGTAGGATTGGATGATTATTCAAACATGTCAGCTTTGGATGAAAGAAGCACCATGAATCCAGTTGGGTGGTGGATTTGTCATGGAGCAAATGGTGTACATTTGCAGACCCTTACCATTCGTATTCTTTCACAAGTGGCAAGCTCTTCATCAACAAAAAGAAATTGGAGCACCTATGGTCACTTCATTCTGTGAAGCACAAGAGGTTGGGTTCACAAAAAGTTGAGGATCTTGTTTATGTGCACTCCAACCTTCGCCTCGCATCTCGTAGAGGTTCGAAATATAGCTCTACGCCTTCTAAAGAATGGGATGTGGAACCAGAAATTGTTGACTTAGACATCTCTCTTGCTACAATAAATATTGATGACCCTAGAAGTGGAGTTGGAATTTCTTCCTCCAATCCGCAGTCCACTATTGAGCATGCATCTTGTTCCATTATTTAGAAAGACTATGACGATGAGGATGATGACTATTAGTATTAGTCTTTAGAGAGTTGAACATTTTTGCAGATTCGTTATCCAAGGGAGCTTTACACATGGTCGAAGGGCAGTTCACTACATATGAATACAATGGGGGACAAATGGTCTCCTCAATGACCTTGTTAGATTTTCATAAGATTATAGCATTATATCTTAATTGAATCTATCAATAGGATCACTAGAAGATAGACAAAGCACAGAACAATAACACAAGTATTTTTATCTTGGGAAACCCAAATGGGAGAAAACCCAGCAACCTTTGCCTAGAGATAATAATTCTGAGATCAGTGTACAATGAAGAAAGAGAAAAGATGGAAGTATCTTCCAGAGATGGAAACCCCAAAAAAGTCTTCTTCTCCAGTATCTGTGAACTTCTCTCTCCCATAAAAGTGCGAACTTCTCTTGTGCTACTGTGTGGAATAATGAGGAGGGTCGCCTCCTATTTATACAGATTTTTCACTAATAATTTAACTGGGGCCAACTTCTCTTGGGGGAGCAATATAATTTATATTTTATAATTTTATTTCTTTTCTTTTGCTTGCTTTTCTTCCAAAGGTCGACATTGTTCTTTCTAGGGTTTGTACAAGTTCAACTCCCGTATGAGGTACAATACAAGTACAATAAGAATAGCTTCTGAAGTTGCACAAATTCCAACACTCCCTCTCAATAAGAAAGGTATTCTTCGGTCTTTGTCAGCATCACGATCATCTGGGTTTCATCTGTACATCTATACTGTCTCTATCATCTCTAAACGTACTGAAGGTTGTCTTTAAGAAATGTTTTTATGAATTTGTTCTATCCAAATGTCTGAGAGAAAATCTTTCGCTACCTATCAATCTATACTGTCGATGGAATACTTCCATGCCTGGCTAGAGATCCTGGATGAGCAAATGTGTATGACCATATACTGTCAGTTCGTCTCATCTGTCGATGGGGTGCTCCCATACCTGGCTGGGAACCTGAACGAGTAAATGTGCATGACCATCTACTGCTTGTTCATCTCATCTGTCGATGGGATACTCCCATACCTGGCTAAGAACCTGAACAAGTAGAGGTACTTGTGCAATCACACAACCATCTGCTACATGTCAGACTCATATGTTGATGGGGTTTCTCCAATACCTAGCTGACCACCTGGACGAGCAGAGGCCCCTGTGTAAACCCGACCATCTACTACCTATCTGTCTCATTTGCTAATGGGATTTCTCCCATACCTCACTGAGAACCTAGATGAGCAGAGGTACCTAGGCAAAAGCATGGTAAACGTCTCTCAGTCATCTCTCCCTCTCAAGAAGGGATGTGTTAACTTCTACTCCAAGTCTTCCGTGAAAGTATTCAAACCTCGCCCTGGGAAGAGGCTTGGTGATGTTAAGTTTTTATATGCTAGACTAGATTCAACAGTATTCAATTCAAAAATCATAGCAGCATATCAAGAATCACTAATAGAAACACAATCACAAGATAGACACAACATTTATCCTGGGAAACCCTCAAGGAGAAGAAAACCCAGCAAAAACTTCCTCTGTATAAGATGTATAAAAGACAAGCCCAAAAAACAGTTGTTCTCCTCCTTCTGTTTTGTCTCTCTCTCTCCTATGCGCTACACAAGTGAGTGAGTCTGTGTTCAAATAAGAACCACATCTCCTCTATTTATACACAATAAGTCAACTGACTTTTGCACTAAACAAGTCGGCCCCAATAAACTGTCTGGGCCGACTTCAACTAGGAATACTCAAAACAATATATATTATATTATTAATTAGGGTACTAAAAGACCCGACACAAGAGGAGGCTTAACCTCATGACTATGTGATGACCAATTACAATAGAACACCCCGTCGAAGGAATAATAACATCTCCCTTGGGTTACATCAGTAAAATACATTTAGAGTATCCTTTGAAGTTACAATATTTCAACATTCTCCCTTAATGAGAAGGTTATTCTATTGACAACGTCATCACAGACTATAGGAGAATAGAGAGACAATTACACCAATACATTGAGGAGATACATTTATACGTCACAGGAAGTTTTTCACAATTAGTAACTTGGAACAGTTACTCTTCATCTTCTGCATCACATGATCACTTGATCCTTTCTTTGCAGCAACGCATCGATCTTACAATCCTTCGTAGCAGCACATCGATCTTTTAGCTACTTTGCAGTATTCATTAGAGGAAATTTGGGGTCTAAAATGGGCCTCGTAAGAAAACACGCCAAAACTAAGTTCTTGTGAGTTGGAATTCAAGAACCAATAGAATTCCAATAAAATAAGTCAAACATAATGGTTGAATTGACATATTTGTCATAAAAAAACTACTTTTTTTGTTCGTATTTTCGACATATCTCCCTGTGTTTTTACTCAAATTTCAATCGGGAGAGCTTGTTGATTCCGCATCCAACGAGTACCCACACGGCATACTTTTGAGGGACCCCGCTACCCCAAAAACAAGATCACGTTTTTTCAGGTATTTCTTGTTTTTGGGGTAGCGGGGTCCGTCAAAAGTATGCCATGTGGGTACTCGTTGTCATCATCACGTTTTTTCGTTTTTTCAGGTATTTCTTGTTTTTGGGGTAGCGGGGTCTGTCAAAAGTATGCCATGTGGGTACTCATTGTCATCATCACGTTTTTTCAGGTATTTATTGTTTTGGGGGTAGTGGGGTCTGTCAAAAGTATGTCGTGTGGGTACTCGTTGGATGCAGAATCAAATTCCGCATCCAACGAATTCTACCGATCGAAATTTGAGTAAAAACACAGGGCGATATGTCGAAAATACGAACACAAAAAGTAGTTTTTTTTCTTTTTTCCTCCAAAATTAATAAATATTATTTTATTATTTTATTATTTTAAATATTATTTTTATTATTTTCCTTAGGAGGCCCATTTTAGACCTCAAAATTCCTCTAATGTTGATCCTTTGCAGTAGCACTTTGATCTCGTCGATCCTTTGTAGCAACACTTCGATCTTCTGCGGTAGCCTTCTGATCTTCTCGATCCTCGTAGCATCACTTTGATCCTTTCAATCCTTTTTGTAGCAGCACTTTGATCCTTTGCAGCAACCCTTCGATCCTTCTTGATCTTTTTCAGCTGCACTTCGATCTACTTGACCCTTTTCTGCTGTACTTCGATCTACTTGATCCTTTGCCGCCATGCTACTTGCAGTACACATGATTTTCTTGCGGAATAATCAATCCCAATCACTTTAGGACATAAGTCCAAGGACGATGCAATCCTCACATGATCCAATTATGGGATGATCAATCCCTGTCGCTTTAGGACATAAGTCCAAGGATGATGGAATCCTGATCCAATTGCGGGATGATCAATCCCTCTCGCTTTAGGACATAAGTCCAAGGATGATGCAATCCTGATCCAATTGCGAGATGATCAATCCCTCTCACTTTAGGACATAATTCCAAGGATGATGCAATCCTCCATCAGCGTGATCCATGAAATCGATCAGCTGAATCGTCTACAACTAGATGTAGATCTTGACCGCACCCAATGCCGGTCCTATCATCCGTGAGAACTCATCTTAGACCATCCATACCACACAAGTTAGGACCACTCACAATTGAGTGTTATACTACAGTATCTACACGTATGTGTAAGCATACTCTTCCAAGTAAGAGTATAGTCTGCAAGAGAGATATCGACTACATACACAATGTCAACCCATCATCACTGTCATCCATCATCGATGTCAGTCTCATTATTACTCCTCCTTTCCTGGGAAGTCTCAACCTGATCCCCCTTTGTCCGAGGAGGGTTCATGATTGGTAGTTCCATCACTTTTCCTCCTTGCAAGGAAAGTCCTTTCGAACTACACCAAGCTTGTTGCAAAAATACTCGAACTTCATTCGAGAGAGAGGCTTGGTCAGTATATCAGCAACTTGCTCATCAGTACCCACATATTGGAGCTTGATGGCTCCCTTTTGTACCATATCCCTTATATAGAAATATCGGATTTCTATATGCTTTGATTTGTCGTGGAACACCGGATTCTTTGTCATCTTTATACAACTCTGGTTGTTACAGAAAATTACTGTGGTGTCCACCTCCATGTCAAATATTCCTGACATCAGCTTTCAAAACCATATCGCTTCACAACAAGCGGAGCAAGCTGCAATATACTCTGCTTCAGCCGTGCTGAGAGCAACAGTGGATTGTTTCTTACTAAACCATGAGATCATGGTGGATCCCAGACAATAACATCCACCTGAGGTGCTCTTTTTGTCTGCAGCACTTCCTGCCCAATATCAATCCGTATACCCATGCAAATTGTAGTCATGATCTCTTCCATAGTACAGTCCCAAATCAATCATACCTTTTAGGTGCCTCATCACATGCTTTGCAACTATCAAGTTAACCCATCTAGGTTTAACTAGATACTGACTCAAGGTGTTCACAGCAAAGCATATATATGGCCTTGTGTTCGTCAAATACATCAATGACCCAATAATCTGTCTGTAGTGAGTCATGTCTACTAGCTCAGATGTCTCATTAGACAACAGCTTTAAGTTGGTGTCCATGGGTGTGGCCATGACTTTACAATCCAACATATCAAATCTTTTCAAGATTTCTACTGCATACTTTCCCTGATTCAGAAAGATTCCTCCTGGGCTATGCCACACTTCCATCCCTAGGAAATAATGCATCAATCTAAGATCTTTGATCTCGAATTCTTCAGCTAGCTTCTTCTTGCAATCCTTGATTTGTTTCTCATTTCCACCCAGAAATCTATCATCCACATACAGTAATAGTATGACTAGTTCATCATCCATAATCTTCATATGAAGATTAGGATCAGTTTTACTCTTGGTAAAGCCCATGCTTGTCAAGAAGCTATCTATTTTGCCATACCAAGCTCTGGGAGCTTGTTTCAGTCCATACAGAGCCTTTTTCAACTTGCATACATGAGTCGCTCTGTCTTCGACTTCAAATCCTTGTGGTTGTTCGATGTAAACCTCTTCCTCAATCACACCATTAAGGAAGGTTGTCTTTACATCCATTTGGTGCAAGTCCCATTTCATCATGGAAGCAAGTACCATGATGGTTCTAATGGAAGTGTACCTTGCTACTGGAGAAAATGTCTCTTCATAGTCGATTCCTTCTTTCTAAGAGAATCCTCTAGCCACAAATCTTGCTTTTTACTTTTCAATACTTCCATCCGCAGCATGTTTTATCTCATAGATCCATTTTGAAGAAACCACACTCTTGTTTTATGGTTTGGGAACTATATCCCAAACATCATTCTTCATGATCGACTAGTGTTCTTCCGTCATTGCTTCAACCCATTCTTTCTTCTGTGCAACTTCCTCATAGCGGTTGGGTTCTTGGTCTACAAGATCACACATCAAAGCTACATAACTGAAATATGGCTTTGATCTTTTGTTGGTTCTTGTGGAGCCTTCTGGTGCTCCATATCTTTCTGTTTCTTGTATGATTTCTCTTACCCAAGCAGGTTTTCTCTTTCGATAGATGTCCATAGTAGGGGGATCCTGAGGCTCTAGCATGTCATGATCTTCTGATGCTACTATTTCAGGAGTTGATTCAACTTCTGTCCCTCTGAGAGGTACATCTTTTTCATGTACTTCTTCAAGCTGACATTTTCTGGATTTCTTAAGAGCTGCCTCTTCATCAAAGGTTACATCCCTACTAATCTCGATATGATGGAATCCTGAAATGTATATCCTGAAGGCTTTGGAGACTTCACAATATCCTACAAATATTCCCTTCTTTCCAGAAGGATCCAATTTGGTTCTCTTCTCTTTCGGAATATGTACATATACTAGACAGCCAAATATCTTGAGATGGCTTACTTCAGGTTTCTTTTTGGTGTACACTTTTTCAGGAGTCTTGAATTCAAGAGCATTGTGAGATAATCCATTTTGCACATATACAGTTGTTCTTGCAACTTCAGCCCATAGGTGCATAAGGAGGTCTTGGTCATGAATCATGGTCTTCACTGCTTCCATGATAGTTCTATTGTTTCTTTCCGTAGCACCATTTTGTTGAGGATTATAGGGAGTGGTTAGTTCCCTCTTAATTCCTGCCTCCTTACAGAATGCTTCAAATTCCTTTGAAGTGTATTCTCCACCATTATCTGATCTCGGTGTCTTGATTCTCTTTCCTGACTAGTTCTCTATCAAGACTTTGAATTCCTTGAATTTCCTGAACACTTCACTTTTATTCTTCAAAAAGTGTATCCAAGTCTTTCTTGAATAATCATCAATAAATGTGGCATAGTATTCATATCCACTTAAGGATATGGAGGGCATAGGGCCACATACATAAGAATGGATTAGTTTTAACGTACCTTTAGTCTTCGTGTCACTTTTCGGAAAGGGATTCTTGATGTTCTTTCCCTGTGCACATCCCTTGCAGGTTCCCTCCTGTTCAATATTCAGACCTTGTAACCCTGTTACCACCTTGCTTACATAAAGCAATGCTTTGTAGTTGATTTGAGCAAGTCTCCTATGCCACAATTCACTTGAGCTGGTAGTTTCATGGATAAGGGTTGTCTCTGGATGTCCTTTGAGCTTGTACAGTCCTCCTTCTTCTTCTTCAATGACTATAGCATCTTCAAGTGTCTTACACTTGGACCACATGAGTACATGTCCATCTATAAAAGCAACTCTATATCGTTTCTTATCTAGAGCTGAGATGGAGAGTAGGTTATTTTTCAAACCTGGTACATACAGTACTTCCTTCACCTTCATGGAGGTCCCAGAGTCAAGCTTGTAGCTTTATTCACCAATACCTTTGATGGGATATTGATAGTCATCTCCCAATGATACTTTATGGGAAGAGTTCTTTTCTTCAAGATTTGAAAGAGTTGTCTTCTTTCCTGTCATGTGCTTAGAGGCACCACAATCAATAAGCCATGTATCTTCTCCGGGTGTTACAAAACCAGAGAGTGTAGAGAATAACACATATTCTTCTACATCTTCACCTCTAGTTCTCTTTCGAGGTCTTTCTTCAATCGCATCTTCAGCTAAATGAGCATGATGTCTTTTGTTGTTGTTGTTCTTTAGTGATAGAAATTCTCTAGCAATATGTCCTAACTTATGACAGTCATAGCATTGATAACTTGAGTAATCCTTCTTCTTCTTCCTTTTCTAGAATTTGAATTTCTTTCCTTAGTATGGATAGTTAGAGCCTGATCATTTTCTCTGAGAAGAGCTTCTCTATTGGCTACTCTAGCTTCTTCTTGTATGCAATCTTCCCACGCTATGTCAAACTTCATACTTTATTTTCTTACACATAGAGTTTGGATGAATGAGTCCCAAGGTCTAGTGAGGCCATTGAGAGAAATCATAACCAATTCATCCTCATCAAGGATATCTCCAATAGCAGTTAGCTTCTCTTTGATCTGGGAGATCCTTTTGAAGTAATCTTGAATATATTCTCCTTTGCTCATCTTGGTGCCCTTCAATTGAGTTCTCAAATTCATCTTTCTGTTGATGTTCTTTCCTTCATACATTCTGGAAAGTGCATCGTACATTTGCTTAGGTGTCTAGTTCTTGGATGACACTTGAGGATCAAGTGATCCTTGATGGAATCAGCAATGATCCTCATTGCCTTGATTAGGTCTTATTCATGCTTCTCCTTAGCTTCAGCTTCTTCAGATTCTGCAACTTCATTCTTGATGTACTTCTCAAGACCATTCTCTTTCAGAATGAGGCCAATCCTATACTTCCAAGATAGGAAGTTTTCTAGGCCTTCCAATTTGTACTCAAGCTTGGTGCTTGGGGCAATCTTGACCAGTAAGTCACTCAAAATTGAAATTTATCAAAACAAGAGATTGACCTTACCAGTAGATGTGCTTGGAGGAGGCGAGTTGGTTGATCCAACTGCTTTCTGGAGATCCCTAATCTTCAGTCTTTAAATCCTACTTGCAAAGTTGCAGCACTACAGTTTTTTTGGTTCTATTTTACTGTAGTTTTTTTTCCTGGATTTCTTCTCGGGTGTTGAACTAGCAGCCATATACTCGCTGACTCGGCCTCTTGCAGTATTGAGAGCTATTGAGTTCTGCTTCCCACTGCACCAGGAAATTACTATAGAACCCAAACAGCATCCTGAAGTACTCTTCCTATCTGTAGTGCATCCGGCCAAATCTGAGTATGTAAACCCTTGCAATTTCAAATCATATCGTAGACCATATCCCACAGTGCCACGTAAGTATCTAAGCACGAGTTTTGCAGCAGTGCAATGAATTTGCCTCGGTTCGCACATGCACTGACTGAGGCATTCACGACAAAAAACAAATATCTAGTCTGGTGTTCGTCAAATATATCAAGGACCCAATAAATTGGCAATACATAGTGGGATCGATCAAATTTGAATCTGAAGTAGAATCCCTCGGCTTCTTCAAATTTGCATCCATCGGTGTAGCCATGGACTTTCAGTCCAACATTCTGAATTTCTTCAGAATATCTATAGTGTAATTTCCTTGTCCTGGGAAAATCTTCTTCTTCCTTTACTATACTTCTAATCCCAAGAAGTAACGCATCAACAATATCATTGAGAAAGGTTGTCTTGACATCCATCTGATACAACTTCCATCCCATAGCTGTGATGAATATGGTTGTCTATGATTGTCATTAATGACAACATTAATGACAAAGGTGAAGTGTGATGAACATAGCATTGAATCCATTAATGACCAAAGATTGATGACAAGGCCATGATAGTTAGGCAAGAAGGATAATGGAAGGACCCATACTATGGTCATTTGTGGCTTAATAAAGGTATGGAACCCTTAAAGAAGGTTATGGTGCATATAAAGGCTTGGAACCCACTCATGGTGGTCAAACGAACCCTTGAAGAAGGTCTTTACATCTTTTCATTGAAGCCCTTGCTATGTTGTATGATGATGAAGATCATAACAAGTATGGAGCCCATGGTCTCTTCTTGAAGACCAAATAAAAACCATGAGAAGTCGGCTCAGCCTTTAATGATAACTCTTAATTACATAAATAAATAAAAACAATATATATTTTTACACTAGGTCGGCTAAGTAAAAAAATCCATGATGAAACCAGTATAAATACACTTTATATCACTCAAAAAAGAGACGAATTTGTGTGAACTCTGAGCAATTTCGGGCTGCTCACTGAGGAGAATTTCGGGTAATGTAGCAGCTACAGTAGACAAGAAACTTTTAAATTTTTTAGCTCTGATTTTGGGGTCAATTTACTGTGGTAGCCATAGTCAGAAATTAGGGTGGAGACAGAACCGCAGTCAAGAAAGTTGAAGTCTGATTTTTAGCAGCAATTAGAATTTAAAGCTTATCTTCTTTTATTTCGGGTGGAGGATTTGAAAACTGAGACAGACACAGTTTCAATGAAGTTTAACCTTTCCGTTCTCTGATTTTTGGGTATCACAGATGCAACAATTCGAATGAAGGTGTGAATGCGTTGAGGTGTTTGTGCTTTGTCATTTTCAGGTACAATTCACACTTTTGAAGTAGTAGGAACAGTTTTCAGTGCAAGATCTTTAATTTTTGGGCATGAAAAATTTGAGAGAAGTGTAGAGATAAATCCCATATTTTTGGGTTAGAATCAAGATTCCCTGAACATGATGTTTGGATTGAGTGGACACTCTAAACATATGGAGGACTAAACTTTGCTGAGGCAGCTCGTGGAAATTACAATGGATATATTAAATGAGAGACATGATGACATGACTATGGATATATTAAATGAGCAGACACCTGAAGGTAACCACAGCAGATACATTGATTTGATAGTTTGACACTTTGCATCACGTAAATATTGATGACATGAATAGAGTGAAGACATGACTGTGAAGAACAAATACATACTTGTATGCTAATGGACAGAATGAGGATGTGCTGACAACATAATGATAGTTTTCCTATGGATAGACTGATGACATGGTTGATGATAGTTATTGGATAACTTGGCATGATGAACATGGACAGACCCCTTGATAACATAAGCAACATTGATCCTTGATGAGACTTGAAGACTTCATGGTGACAGCAGTGACATGATCTTTTTGATCAGGTTTATGACATGTTGACGAAATGAAGATGAACCTACAGGCAGAGCTTTGATAATGAGAATGATGAACAGAGCTATAATGATGTGATTGATGTCATGATGGGGTATGTGATGTAATGTGACAAATGTGTGTATTAACTACAAGCGAGGTATTGTACATGTTTTCTTAGTAGAATCTAAGAAAAACAAGGCAGGGTCCTAGATAAGGAGTTGACACTCTTTGTTTCAGTAGGTGCTGAATTGTCTCACGATTGCGGCAGTTTGAAATACAAAAAGATTACAAATTATATCTTGTGTCTCTTGTGCAATGTGTTGATGATTATGTGTTTAACTTGATGAATGATTAATGATATAGATTATTGATAAATATGATAATGTAGTAAATGTCTGAATGAAGATATGAGATTTTGATTAAAGTTGAAAATTGGATGAAGTATAAGCTCACCAATTCACCCCCCCCCCTTCTCGGTGAGCCATTGTGTCTAACAATTGGTATCAGAGTGGAGCCTTCAACATAAGCCTAACAAGCTTGAAGGAATTTGGGGACACAAACATGGAAAGATCAGCAAAGCTCATTGATAATGAAGTTCCAATTTTGGAGAATTCAGATTACTTTGGTTGGAGAAATAAAATGAAAGACTACTTGAAAAAATTTGGTGTTTGGAAAATTGGGGTGAATCCACATGTCCATCTAGGCAAGAAGACAAAGATGGCTGTTGAGAAATACAACAAGATTGCCTTGAAATTTTTTATGGATGGACTATCAATCTCTATTCAAGAAAGTGTAAAAGATTACACATCTGCCAAGGATCTCTGGTTCAAGCTAGAAGAAGAATACCAAAAGAAAAATCAAGACAAAGAAAAGGAAGCAGAAGTCAAGGATGAAAAGCAAGAAGAAAAGTAGGTACAAGTTTCAGATACAAGTGAAGGTAAGTACTCTTCAATGGATGATAATTCTGAATGTAATGATGATGAAGTTGTTCTTGCAGAAGATGAAGAAGAAGTTTTGTTGAAAGCAAATAATGCATTTACAAGCACATTGTTAGATATTGATCTTAGATTCAATCCAAGACTCGAGAATAAAATTTTGAGGTCATTTCAAAATACAAAGATGAGACAAAAGCTTTGCTAATGAAGTTAAAACTCAAGAACAAAGACTTGCAAGATAAGCTGCAAGATTAAAATGACGAAATCAAGGGATTAAAGATTGGATTAGCAAAATAGAAAGAAGAGATTAGTGTAGATCCTAAAGAACTTGAAGAAGCAAGATGGGCTAATACTGATCTAAAAATCTAGTTGGAGGAAGCTAAAAGAATAGAAGATGTTATGAAGCTTCAGCAGGAAGAAAAAAAGAAAAAGAAAATCAGAGGCTTGAAATAGAAATTGTTGGTCTTAGAAGGAAGATTGAGAAGTCAAAAGATCATGTGAAGTTCAATGAAAACTCAGTCATCCTGGATGAAATTCTAAAGTGTCAAAGGCTTTCCTCTGACAAGTCTGGCCTTGGGTTCAAGAAGGAAGAAGACAAACTGAAAGAAGTCTTGTGGTCCCCCAAAACTCCTGAAGCTGGATCCAGCAAGGTTGTTCATGCACCTACACATGCCAACAAAGAAGTTGAAAATTCAAAAGTACCTCACGAAGCTACTCCCACTCATCAAAGCCATTCATTTGAAAGAAGAAGGACAACTCCAAGATGGAGCCAAACATCAAGGTATGAAAATATATTTAATGGCTATTGTTATTCTTGTAATGGATTTTGTCATAAGGCTATGGATTGCACATTCCAAGGAAGAAAAAATATTGGAAGTCAAAGTGATCAAATAAGATGTTGGGCATGTGATAAAGTTGGACATGTTGCTACTAGATGTCATACTCTGAGATGCTTTACATGTGGTGGTGTTGGCCATAAAGCCCAAGTATGTGCAAGTCCAAAAAGACAGCCAATGAGAAGCTTCTCATATCTATCAGCAAGGAAATTCTATGAATCTTGGAAGAAGAATGATACATGAAGTTTTGAAGGTCAAAGGAGAAATGATCTCAGCCAAGGACGCTCTAAGGTATGGGTAAGGAAAAATATATGCTAGATCTAAATGAAGTGGATGAGAAGTGCACAAAAGGTGAAGGTGGTTGCCATATGGCAAGCCATACTTAAAGTCTTCCAAAGACTTTGAGTATGCCATGAGTTCATCATTGGAGAATGGCTCTCCAAGAAGTATCAGGTCCAAGGATCGTGGTTTAAGTATAAATCATGATATGCATGTGTAAGGGGGAGTATGCAGATGATGTTTTATACACACCTCTTAAAGATGATGTTCCATGTGGTATGAAGACACTACACTGAGATGAAGAAAATGATGACTTCAAACTCTGATTTCGAGGTTGTTTGCTAGTATTCTATCAGGATTTGAAAAGAAGATTACCTTAGACATCTACAACTCTGAAATTTGTAAGTAGCTCAAGAGTTTTGATGAATTGAGATAGCTGCAGCAGCAAGTGGAAGTTGTGGTTTTTATTTCTTCTTATAAATTTAGGTATGAAAAATAAGTGTTGAAATAGCCATAGCTGAATCTACAGTTTGTAAGTATTTGGGAATATGTGCGAGAGTGACACCATAATGCATGTTCAGACCTTAATATTGATGATCTCACTTACTGTGATTTGATGAACACATAATGTATGATGGTGATGTTGACAGAGCATGATAAGCAGCAGAATACATGAAGAAGAATGCATGTTACAGGTCCTAGGATCGCGATTGTATACACAGGGCAAGGATGAACTCAAAGTGGTCCAAAATCAGGCTTCGAATCATGTACAAGGATGATGCATACACATTTTCGATGATGATATGGCGGTGATGCATCTACAGCGGTATGGAATGAACTCTCAACAAAAGGCATATGATGAGATGACATGTGGCATCTTGAGCAAAATGGACCAGCAGATGTTGATGACCAGCTTGATCCGCAGCATAATGATAGAGGAAGCAGGAAATATGAAGATCAAGCATCCAAGGAAGGCATGAAGTCGAAGATTGAGTGGCTAAAGCAGCTAGCTAATATGATCAGCAAGCTCATATATCAGACCTTTGATAAACTAAGAAAATTGACCAATTGCATTGAAGTTTAGATCTAAGTATATGATGAAAATTTTTGATATGATAGGGGGAGTTGGGTACATAATTACCTTTTATGAATTTACTAGATGATTATCGATGAAGTGTTACTTGGAGAAGTAACTCCCTATCCACTAAAGACTCTCTCTAGCTTGCTTTTCATTTGACAAGAAGACAAGTCAAAGAAGAAGGCTCTCTGAACTTTAAGTATTTAAGCAAAAAAAACTCAGATAGCAAAACCGCAATTACAAAGTATTCTAAGACAAACTTTTCAGCAAAACTGGGGCAGTCAACGGCAGCATAAGACAGAGATCAATCTGCACAGCATGCTATGGATAGTATTTTCACTTGTCTTGACAGTTCATCACCTGACATATAACAGTAGTGACATTTCTCAGTATATTGGCAATACTTTGACATAGCCATTGAAAAAGTCCACATTGATAGGGGGAGCATGGTGAACAAATGAAGTGAAGCAATATGTTTAACTCTCTCTACCTTTGGATATAATTTACTAACATCTAATCGTATGAGTTATATTGGGAACAAAGTTAGAACAATTGGAAATGCTTTCATCATCAATTGGTATAAATTGGTCTAAGATCTTGAGGATAGAAGGAAAGCTATAGCAGATTGAAGAAAAGATGGAAGCAAGTTATAATGGCATATATAACAAGGGGAGCTTGTTCTAAGCAGCTACAACAGTACACTTGATAGGGAGAGCAATAAGAAAAGAAGAACAGCAGCAAAACTCAGCATCCCAACGAGACAACAGAACATCAATCACAAACAGACCAAACTCTACAAAAAAAATTTGGGTAATGTGAAGCCTTAAATGGCTAATTGGCCCTTTGTCATTAATGTCAAAGGGGAAGAGAAATCAGGTTGCCATCAATGACAAAGGGGGAGATTGATGAATATGGTTGTCTATGATTGTCGTTGATGACAACATTAATGAAAAAGGTGAAGTATGATGAACATGGCATTGAAACTATTAATGACCAAAGATTGATGACAACGCCATGATAGTTGGGCAAGAAGGACAATGGAAGGACAAATGACCCATACTGTGGTCATTTATCGCTTAATAAAGGTAAGGAACCCTTAAAGAAGGTTATGCTGCATTTAAAGGCTTGGAAATCACTCAGGGTGGTCAAATGAGCCCTTGAAGAAGGTCTTTACATTTTTTCATTGAAGCCCTTGCTATGTTGTATGATGATGAAGATCATAACAAGTATGGAGCCCATGGTCTCTTCTTTGGGTAATGTGAAGCCTTAAATGGCTAATTGGCCCTTTGTCATTAATGTCAAAGGGGAAGAGAAATCAGGTTGCCATCAATGACAAAGGGGGAGATTGATGAATATGGTTGTCTATGATTGTCGTTGATGACAACATTAATGACAAAGGTGAAGTATGATGAACATGGCATTGAAACTATTAATGACCAAAGATTGATGACAACGCCATGATAGTTGGGAAAGAAGGACAATGGAAGGACAAATGACCCATACTGTGGTCATTTATCGCTTAATAAAGGTAAGGAACCCTTAAAGAAAGTTATGTTGCATTTAAAGGCTTGGAAATCACTCAGGGTGGTCAAATGAGCCCTTGAAGAAGGTCTTTACATTTTTTCATTGAAGCCCTTGCTATGTTGTATGATGATGAAGATCATAACAAGTATGGAGCCCATGG
The DNA here is from genome assembly GCA_001517045.1 of Pseudotsuga menziesii. NCBI lineage: Eukaryota > Viridiplantae > Streptophyta > Pinopsida > Pinales > Pinaceae > Pseudotsuga > Pseudotsuga menziesii. The sequence continues at coordinate 353,834 of LPNX010131821.1, read as the reverse complement.
TCTCTTCTTGAAGAACAAATAAAAACCATGAGAAGTCGGCTCAACCTTTAATGATAACTCTTAATTAAATAATTAAATAATAAAATAAAAACAATATATATTTTTATGCTAGGTCCGCTCAATAAAAAAAATCCATGATGAAACTAGTATAGATACACTTTATATCTCACTCAAAAAGAAGATGAAATTCGTGTGAACTTTGAGGAATTTCGGGCTGCTCATTGAGGATAATTTCGGGTACTGTAGCAGCTACAGTAGATAGGAAACTTTTAAATTTTTTAGCTCTGATTTTGGGGTCAATTTACTGTGGCAGCCGCAGTCAAAAATTAGGGTGGAGACAAAACCACAGTCAAGAAAGTTGAATTCTGATTTTTAGCAGCAGTTAAAGTTTAAAGCTTATCTTCTCTGATTTCGGGTGGAGAATTCGAAGATTGAGACAGACACGGTTTCAATAAAGTTTTTCCTTTTCATTCTCTGATTTTCAGGTATCACAGATGCAGCAATTCAGATGAAGGTGTGAATGCATTGAGGTGTTTGTGCTCTATGTTTTTTGGGTGCAGTTCACACTTCTGAAGTAGTAGGAACAGTTTTCAGTGCAAGATCTTTAATTTTTGGGCATGAAAAATTTGGGAGAAGTGTAGAGATAAATCCCATATTTTTGGGTTTGAATCAAGATTCCTTGAACATGATGTTTTGGATTGGGTGGACACTCTGAACATATGGAGGACTGAACTTTGTTGAGGCAGCTCGTGGAAATTACAGTGGATATATTAAATGAGAGACATGATGACATGACTGTGGATATATTAAATGAGTAGACACTTGAAGATAACCACAGTAGATACATTGATTTGATAGTTTGACACTCTGCATGAGGTAAATGTTGATGATATGATTAGAGTGAAGACGTGACTGTGAAGAACAAATACATACTTGTATGTTGATGGAAAGAATAAGGATGTGCTAACAACATAATGATGGTTTTCCTATGGACAGACTGATGACATGGTTGATGACAGATATTGGATAACTTGGCATGATGAACATGGATAGACCCTTTGATAACATAAGCAACATTGATCCTTGATGAGACTTGAAGACTTCATGGTGACAACAGTGACATGATCTTTTTTATCAGTTTTATGACATGTTGACAGAATGAATATGAACCTACAGGCAGAGCTTTGATAATGAGAATGATGAACAGAGCTGTAATGATGTGCTTGATGTCATGATGGCGTATGTGATGTAATGTGACAAATGTGTGTATTAACTACAAGCGGGGTCTTGTACATGTTTTCTTAGTAGGATCTAAGAAAAACTAGGCAGGATCCTAGATAAGGAGTTGGCACTCTTTGTTTCAGTAGGTGTTGAATTGCCCCACGGTCGCAACCGTTTGAAATACAAAAAAATTACAAATATTATATCTTGTGTCTCTTGTGTAATGTGTTGATGATTATGTGTTTAACTTGATGAATGATTAATGATATAGGTTATTGATAAATATGATAATGTAGTAAATGTCTAAATGAAGATATGAGATTTTGATTGAAGTTGAAAATTGGATTAAGCATAAGCTCACCAATTCACCCCCCCCCCTCTCTCAGTGAGCCATTGTGTCTAACAAGCCGAAGTAATAGTAATGATCAATATGATGGAATTATATCGAGCCCAAGAGCAAATGTCTCATCATAATCAACTCCCTCTTTCTGAGAGAACCATCTAGCAACAAATCTGTCCTTGTATTTTTCAATGCTCCCATCTTCTCCATGTGGAGTTTCATGCTCCTCTGCATTCTGCAAAATCTGTCGTGCCCAACTAGGTATTTTTCGGATTACTGCCATATTTGTGGGGGCATCATTTGGCTCAACTAGACCAATGGGACTAATCGGATTATTCCTTTCTTCATACTCCCTCTTAATGTTTAGAGGGGGAGATGATCTCATATCTTCATCCTCATCGATCTCCATATTTGATCCTCTTCCTTTTGGGGTAGCCATTTCTTCTTTAAAGGTTACATCTTAACTGACTTCGATTTGCCTCGATCCTAGGATGTATATTATGTAAGCCTTTGAAAAATTACAGTATCTCACGAATGTTCCCTTCGTGCCTGAAGGTTCTAACTTGGGCACATGAATGTAGACTGGAAAGTAATTATCCATCATGATGACGATCAGGTTCATCAAGGATCCTTCAATTGTTTTGTTCAAATCACGACAACAGTGTCGTCAAGTTTCTAGACTAGAATCCTTGCCTTTGAAACATTGTTATCCAAATTTTTGTACCATAAGTAGGGTTA